>JARQOD010000001.1:549219120-549241061 GCA_033576555.1 Oophaga sylvatica | reverse complement strand
CTGCTCTGGTGTATTGCCTTTTTTACCTGCACTCCTCAGCTACCAAATCATAACACATCACACTCAGCTGTTGCTCAGGACTAAGGTGTTCCGCCATGCCCCGTTGAAAAAATGGTGCACTGGTCTGTTGAGGTCGGCCTCCAGGCGATCAAGACGCTGTTCGACACTGTTGAAGCGGTGATCCATGTGGGTAAAACCACGTTCCATCAGTGAAAAACCGCTTCCAACTGTGCCTCCAAGCGTCTTCATATTGCCTTGATAGGCCTCGCTCAAGTGAACAAACTCGGGCAAGACATTCCTCTCCATGGCCCTCTGCCGCTGGCGGGAAGTGCCCGCATAACCAGTGGCAGAGACCTGGGAGAGGGGAAGACCTGATGGACCAGCTTCCTGGTCACCAGCTGTCCGTGTTGCTGACCTGCAAGTTGCTTCCAGGCTGTCGGATGGCTGGGACGGGTCCACGGTCGTCCGAGGAAGGACCGCTTCAGGGACAGGCTGCATGGTGCTGCTCCAGGTGCTGTGGAAAGAAAACCAAAACATTACTATAATGCATTAACAAGAAGCATCAGCTGTAGAAAAAAAAATAAAAATAATAAATTAAAAAACAAAAAAAAAAAAACTTACGCTCTGCTGGCAAGGACCGGTCTCAGTAACGCCAACTCGCGATAGTAGCGATATTTCTTTCTGGGCCTTGCTGCAGAACCACTGCGAACCTGTCCCTCTGCTCGAACATCAGTGTTGAAGCGGTCCTTCATCGAGCGCCATCGTGTGCGGACTTTGTTCACTGTTGAGAAAAAAAGAAAACAATTATATAATGCAGTCAGGGCAAAATCAGTCTCAACACACATACCTGAATGAAAATGTCAAACTGTCAATGCAGCATTATAAAAAGCTATAAAATACACAGGATACTGACTGTTGACCCAGATGACACTGTTGTGTTTGCTGTTAGAATATATCTGGCAGCAAAAGCAACATTACCATGAGGAACAAGAGTGACTGGGCAATAAAAAAATCAATAGAATGCACAACACATAGCTCAAGAAACCACAGGTCAGTGACTGTTGACCCAGATGACACTGTTGTGTTTGCTGTTAGAATATATCTGGCAGCAAAATCAGCATTACCATGAGGAACCAGAGTGACTGGGCAATAAAAAAACCAATAGAATGCACAACACATAGCTCAAGAAACCACAGATCAGTGACTGTTGACCCAGATGACACTGTTGTGTTTGCTGTTAGAATATATCTGGCAGCAAAACCAACATTACCATGAGGAACAAGAGTGACTGGGCAATAAAAAAATCAATAGAATGCACAACACATAGCTCAAGAAACCACAGGTCAGTGACTGTTGAAACACATGACACTGTTGTGTTTGCTGGTAGAATTTATCTGGCAGCAAAACCAACATTACCATGAGGAACAAGAGTGACTGGGCAATAAAAAAAACCAATAGAATGTACAACACATAGCTCAAGAAACCACAGGTCAGTGACTGTTGACCCAGATGACACTGTTGTTTTGCTGTTAGAATATATCTGGCAGTAAAACCAACATTACCATGAGGAACAAGAGTGACTGGGCAATAAAAAAATCAATAGAATGCACAACACATAGCTCAAGAAACCACAGGTCAGTGACTGTTGACCCAGATGACACTGTTGTGTTTGCTGTTAGAATTTATCTGCCAGCAAACCCATCAGTGCCATCAGGAACAACAGTGACTGGGCATTAAAAAAATCAATAGAATGCACAACACATAGCTCAAGAAACCACAGGTCAGTCACTGTTGAAACAGATGGCACTGTTGGGTTTGCTGGTAGAATTTATCTGCAAGCAAACCCATCAGTGCCATCAGGAACAACAGTGACTGGGCAATAAAAAAATCAATAGAATGCACAACACATAGCTCAAGAAACCACAGGTCAGTGACTGTTGACCCAGATGACACTGTTGTGTTTGCTGTTAGAATATATCTGGCAGCAAAATCAACATTACCATGAGGAACAAGAGTGACTGGGCAATAAAAAAAACAATAGAATGCACAACACATAGCTCAAGAAACCACAGGTCAGTGACTGTTGACCCAGATGACGCTGTTGTGTTTGCTGTTAGAATATATCTGGCAGCAAAACCAACATTACCATGAGGAACAAGAGTGACTGGGTAATAAAAAAATCGATAGAATGCACAACACATAGCTCAAGAAACCACAGGTCAGTGACTGTTGAAACACATGACACTGTTGTGTTTGCTGGTAGAATTTATCTGGCAGCAAAACCAACATTACCATGAGGAACAAGAGTGACTGGGCAATAAAAAAATCAATAGAATGCACAACACATAGCTCAAGAAACCACAGGTCAGTGACTGTTGAAACACATGACACTGTTGTGTTTGCTGGTAGAATTTATCTGGCAGCAAAACCAACATTACCATGAGGAACAAGAGTGACTGGGCAATAAAAAAATCAATAGAATGCACAACACATAGCTCAAGAAACCACAGGTCAGTGACTGTTGACCCAGATGACACTGTTGTGTTTGCTGTTAGAATATATCTGGCAGCAAAATCAACATTACCATGAGGAACAAGAGTGACTGGGCAATAAAAAAACCAATAGAATGCACAACACATAGCTCAAGAAACCACAGGTCAGTGACTGTTGACCCAGATGACACTGTTGTGTTTGCTGTTAGAATATATCTGGCAGCAAAACCAACATTACCATGAGGAACAAGAGTGACTGGGCAATAAAAAAATCAATAGAATGCACAACACATAGCTCAAGAAACCACAGGTCAGTGACTGTTGAAACACATGACACTGTTGTGTTTGCTGGTAGAATTTATCTGGCAGCAAAACCAACATTACCATGAGGAACAAGAGTGACTGGGCAATAAAAAAACCAATAGAATGCACAACACATAGCTCAAGAAACCACAGGTCAGTCACTGTTGACCCAGATGACACTGTTGTGTTTGCTGGTAGAATTTATCTGCCAGCAAACCCATCAGTGCCATCAGGAACAACAGTGACTGGGCATTAAAAAATCAATAGAATGCACAACACATAGCTCAAGAAACCACAGGTCAGTCACTGTTGAAACAGATGGCACTGTTGGGTTTGCTGGTAGAATTTATCTGCCAGCAAACCCATCAGTGCCATCAGGAACAACAGTGACTGGGCATTAAAAAAATCAATAGAATGCACAACACATAGCTCAAGAAACCACAGGTCAGTCACTGTTGAAACAAATGGCACTGTTGTGTTTGCTGGTAGAATTTATCTGCCAGCAAACCCATCAGTGCCATCAGGAACAAGAGTGACTGGGCATTAAAAAAATCAATAGAATGCACAACACATAGCTCAAGAAACCACAGGTCAGTCACTGTTGAAACAGATGGCACTGTTGGGTTTGCTGGTTGAATATATCTGCCAGCAAACCCATCAGTGCCATCAGGAACAACAGTGAGCATTACAGAGAATGAAAATACTTACTAAACGCCTTTTTCAGGTTTGGAGAGGCGCTGTCCCAGCCATCCATCAACGCTGCGGCCACCTCGTTCCATAGCCGCCGGGTCACCACATTGTCCTTGTACTGCGGATCACGGCTGTCCCACAACGGGACACGCTCATGGACCTGGCAGATGAGGGCCTCGTTGTCCACATACAGGTCATCGTCCCGTTGTGGAACCTAGAAGAAACAAAATAAAAATTACAATCTTGTATATTTTTTAGAAAGAAAATAACAATAGGAGTACAAAAGAAATAGACATTCAAAGGCTATATACTTACATTCCGTCTCGCCACCGGGACTTGACTCGGCTGCGACTGCTCCTGAGACTCCTCAATGGCCGTGTCCGACGATGATGTCTGAAAAAGGAACACAATTAGGACATTTGTAGATTCAGCAGCTATACTTACCCAAAGGCAGGAAGATACTCACATCATGCTCTGCTTCTGCCAGTTCTTGCCGGGATGGTGAATATTCGGATCCAGAAGACATGCTGCAAAAAAAAATAATTAGATGAGCACATATTACATTATAAGGACAGCCTGTCATTTGGTTAAAGAATACTCACATTCTTGCTCTTTGGATCGGTCTTGAGTCCAGGCACAGTGTCTCCAGGCAATATCCAGGCTGTGTATGGGTCCAAGGTGGATCTTCCAGTCTCCAGGTCCAGTCTCCAGGCAGTGTATGGGTCCAAGGTGGATCTTCCAGTCTCCAGGTCCAGTTTCCAGGCAGTGTATGGGTCCAAGATGGATCTTCCAGTCTCCAGGCACTGTAGTATGGTGCACGCTGTTTGCAGGCCTTTTATAGGGATCCAGGCTGTATCTTCAGGTCTCTTTATCAGCATGCAGTCTCCAGGCAGTCTGAGTAGGGCACTGACACCTTCCTTTATCTACACTGCTTTATCTAGACTCCTCACAAACAATGTATCTTGTCTAGGGGGTAATTGGACAAGTGTCTAGACATTGTTTACTAAAAAATCGCTTGCGCGCACAAGCGCTGACAAGCGCACAGCCACGCGCACGCCAGCGCCCACATAGACGGCAATGATATTTCTATGCGCATAGCGTGCGCACACGTGCGCACGCGCATTTTTAAATAGGTGTGCTGAAAAAAAAAAAGCAACATGTAGCGTCTAGCGCGTCTGGGCGCACACCTGGAAAATGCGCAGCGCACGCCAAACGCTAATGAGCGCGTGCAAGTGCAAGACCCTGCACCCACCATGTTAATGATAGGGGAACATTGCGCATGCGACCAATAGCGCACGATGCGCAGCGCTAAAAAAGGCAAGTGTGAAAGTAGCCGAAGAACAAAAAGGGATATTTTCTCCTGATGAGAAGGGGACATAGACAGAGGTAGAGAGACAGTCTGGTGGGTGATTTGTGAGGGCAGGATTGCTCCATTCAACACTTTCACCGATATTGGCTCGGCGAGCGTCACCAGCGGTATGGAATGGCGAGAGGCAAAGGAGGAGGACATAAAATTCCCCTCTGCCCCAGAGTCCACACAAAGCTTGGCGGGAAGAGTGGATGAACCTAGAGAGATTAACCCTTTAAGGAGCACTTTCGGAGCAAAATCCCTTGCATCTAATGACCCTGCACCCATGGTCACGGAACATGACCGTTTACTCATTCGTTGGGGACATCGGTTGGCATAATGTCCTGGCTGCAGACACACTCTACAGACCACGGATACTCGAGTGGTCCGAGACTTAGATCCTAGAGACTTAGAGACTTAGGCAGGGGTCAGACACAACTACAAAAAATCGGACCGTTTTAGTCGGTCGATTATCGGAACAAAATGAAAACATCACACATCCGCCTGGCATCCGATTTTCCTTCAAAGATGCGATTTAGTCGCATGTGTGTGTCGCTTGTAACATCCGATTTTCATCCGAGCACCGTTTTTTTGTTGCAGCTTACCAAAAAGGACCAATAACGGTTTTGAGGCCTGATACTCATTTAAATCATCAGGCAGAGCTATATTTAAGTGATCTGCTACAGGTGTGACCCTCCCACCTTTGGACTGGTTTCATTTTGTTCCTTCTGCTTAGTGCTTGCTAGCTGCTTTATCCAAACATGAGCGACACACTCAGATTTACTCACACTGAACGTGTGCTGTTCCATTGGGTTATATCCAGACGTTTTGGGGAGCCATATCCTGTAATAGCAGATCCCAGAAGACGCAGAAGAATGTGGGTACATCCACTTTTGACAAGAAGGATAACTAAAGGCCATTTTCAGCGGCTATATTTGTCACTGCGTAGGCATGGAGATAAGTTTTTCCAATATTGTCGAATGAGCATAGCTACCTTTGATACGTTGCTTGACATTGTGCGCCCTGGGATCACATTTCAGGACACCAGGATGAGAAAAGCAATTTCTGCAGAGGAACGCCTTCTCCTAACAATAAGGTATGTGTGTCAACGATATGTTGATGATGTTTTCCTCGACATAGTCACTTTGGAAGTGTTGGACCACACTTCTTGGAAAGTTATAATGTGAGTAATGTATTTCTCAAGCTTACCTATCTAAATTATTGCCTTTGGTGTATTCCACAGAAGCCATGGCTTGTAATCTAATTTCCAGCATGTGTGCTCTAAGAAACTAAAGCATTGTAAGTGTTGTGCATGCTGTGTTTGTTGTTTTTGGTGCTGATTGCTCCATGTTCTATGTGTGTTACACGTTCCTTTCTACTGGCATGTCCTACGCTGCTCTGCACTTAGAGTTCTTAATAGGCCGATCAACAATTTCAGGCATTGTGCAGTCAACTTGTGTTGAAATTTGGAACAGACTACATGAAGACGTGATGCCTGAGCCAAAAATGAAGAAAACCTGGCACTCAACTTAATGATGAATGAATTTTTTCAGTTTTATTGCAGTCACAGTATAAACATAGGATGGAGACGTTTCGGTCCCAACATGGACCTTAACATATTTAACTAAACAGCTACATATTTAAATAATCACATACAATTAATGCGAGTACAAACAATTTTTTATGTAGTAGATCATGTTTTGTCGCTGTAAACATAATGAACAATTACAACTGGCTCATAAATTATTTTAAACATATTTCCTGAGAAAATTGAAGGACTATAACAAACTATATTGTTCATAACTTAAAACAAATAGAACAAAAATACATTACACCTATAACTGGTGGTAGGTGTGGGGTGGTGAAGGTGGAGGGCCAGATTGTGAGGGCTGCCTTGACTGTTCTCCAGCCACTGTGTCACCATGAGTGGTGGCTGACTGAGCAGTTTGCTGCATGCTTCTGGCTTGCTCTGGATGTGGGTTTGGGTAAGGGAAGTTTGGGAACTGTTGTGGGTAGTCATAATATGACTGGCCACTTACACTGTAGCCCCCAAAATGCCCATGTCGACCATACCCATGTTGTGGCCAGCATTGAACATTGGGTATGGTCGAGTGGGCATATTGTGAATGGGCACTCTGTCCCATGGCTTGGAGCTGGGGAGCTCCGTATAAAGAAGGAGCTGCAGTAGGATGAGGAGGAGGAGTTGGGTTCTGTTGGACACAAGGAGGAGGTGGAGGAGGAGGATGATGATGAGGAGAAGGATCAGAGGCTGAAGCAGATTGTGATGGATTTTGTCCAAACAACCTTAAGACATTTTCCGGACCAACCAGCCATCTTTCTAGATAATCTAGTAGGTTGCTTGGATCATTAGGCGGTGTTCCAGCATCCAAAACTATCTGCAGTCCGCTTCCGATCCGCAGTCTGTGCTGTCTTGGAATAGCCCGGAGGTAACGGGCCAGACTGCGGTAAAATCCCTCCTCCCCATCATCATTTGCTACAGTGGACAAATAGTCCAGAACTCCTCGGTCCACCTGCCTCCTTGTGCCAGAACCAACTCCTTCTCTTCTACGCCTGGCTCGTTATGCCACAACTGCAGGAGGCGAAGCCACATCCAGGTGCCTACCAGGGCTGCTGCTGAGGGGAGGGTCTTGGGACTCAAGAGGCAAGCTCTCTGACTCCACTGCTGGTGGTGGTGGTGGTGATGCTGCTGCTGCACTTGCTGCTGATGACGGCCCAGCCTCCTCAACATCCCCCACGGGGTCGATCACTGCCTCAGAGTCAGAAGCTGGGTCTCTCTCAGTAAGGTTTGACTCGGTGCTAGAGAATAAAAAAATTGTATTACAATTTATTCTTAAAAATAGCAATACACTTTGTACAGACATTAACTTACGGTCGCAAATCCATAGCTGGAGCCAGAAAATTCAGTCTATCATAATAGACATATTTGCGTTTACTGGTTGCTGCTGCCCCACTGCGCCCCCTCAGCTGTCTCTCTCGCCTGTAGCAGTCTCTACAGCTGCGCCAACGCCTTGTAACATCTGAGACTGAAAAAGTAACGGATAAAATAAGAAATTATACTTATCTGCCCTTGTTATGTATTTTAAAAATAAATACCGTACAACAGCAATATTATATTTTTTTGGCGTGTTAGGGGTACAGAACACCACAACATATTGTATGTAGATAAAATAACAACTTAATATTACAAGGGGTCATACATACAAAGCTCTATGACATATGTGTCACAATAATGAGCATTTATTTGTGACACAGCGATGGGATTAACAAAAGGGACACATATTAGGTACTTCACCTAGGCATTTATTGCGTAGGCACACATTTTTAACTTGAAACTTGGCGACCATTGCAGTTGGAGCTAAATATCACACCACCACTGATGGCACCTGAACCTTCATCCTACCAGGACCTTCAGTTCGTCCCTGCCCTGTGGGATTCCCGTATAAATGGGCTGGAGCCTTTTAAAGTTCTCATATCCCACAGTGGCCTCCTCTGTTCCTTTTGTGGTATCTTCCTTAAGGTTTGAGAAAGACCCATTGCAGGGTCGAAACGTTACCTCTACACCTAGTTGATGCTGTGCTGTTTTCAATTTAAACTTTTTGCACTTGCATTTAACGATTGTTGGAGTGCGGCTGTTTTTCAAATTACAGGAGCTAAATATTCGATGTGCTTGGAGTACTCACATAGCACTGGGGGTTCAACAGGCATAACTGTTGTTTTGGCCACATTTCAGTTTCACATATAAGGGTACAGGGACATTATAACACATTGTTGTTGGTACATACTGAGTAGTAATACAGTATTTTAAGCGTTTTCAAGACGTTACTTACTGATGCGTTCTTGGTCCTCCCTAGACCTGTCGCCAAAATCTGGAAACATCTGTCCACATATTCTCCGCCAAGCCGCGTCCTTCCGCGAGCGGTTTGAAGAATTTTGATCCCGCTGGTCCCAAAGTTCTGGTCTCTCCTGGACCAGAACGATCAACATTTCCACATTGATGTGAGTGGCCATGGTTCTGGACTCCGTGGAGGCGGTTTCCTGTTTGGGTTTGAATTTTCGTAGCCTAATTAGCATGTGAGCCCTTCCTGGCAATTATCCTGATGCAATTTCCTGACACCTGGGATAGTGGTGCGATTTAATCGCAAGTCACACGTGCGGTCCGATTGTAATCCGATTTTTCATCGCTCCCATAGACTTGCATTGGCGATAGTCGACCCACAATCGGTGACAATCGCAGCATGCTGCGATTGCACTCGGACGATTAAAACGGACCACTAAAAATCGGATACTGGGAGCTGATCCATAGATCAACATAGGGCACACTGCAATACGATATTTTATCGTATTGCAGTCGTCCGATTCTGTCGCCAGTATGACCCCGGCCTTATGTGGGATAATGTAGGGGCAGAGGTGGCAGAGGACAAACTGGCTGCAGCCACGCTAGCAGCCTGAACAGCGACTGCGGTAACATCCATAGCTGAGGTTGTGCGCTCAAGAGCCGCCAACCTACCCTCCAGCTGCTGGATGTACTGCAGTAGATGCTGGTCATCCGCCAATTTACTAGCCAGACCCTGGCGCTAGTATTATGTTAGGGTCTGCGGAACGCACCAAATATATGATGTAAAAAGGTGCGTTCGCAGCCCGGGGTCCACCGTGCAGGCGGGCCTGCTGCTAGTAAAATGGCGTAAGAAGCGAACTCTGTTATCCCGCAGAGTCGCCAAAATAAACGCCATAACGCGCTGTGGCAGTATGTGCGAACTCTGTTATTCCACAGAGCCGCTAGAAGGAGAGCCGCAGCGCTATATGGCGATGTGTGCAAACTCACTTAACACCACTGAGTCGCAAAATAAACATGCTAGGGCGCTGTCTAGCGTTGAAAGCGAACCCTGTTACGTCACAGGGCCGCTGAGACAAACTTCTGTGTCCTGTCAGGCACGCAGGTACACAGTTGACTGCTAAGCGAACATAGAACGTGATCATGCGCTAATGTCCTCGCGGGAGACACCCGCAATCTATGGCGTCTGAACGCCAGACCCTGAATACGGCAATCAAAACTCCTCACCGGTTATGCCGGTAATCTAGGGCATCTAGGACACCGACCCTGACCAGCTAGCATACCAAACTCCTCACCGATTAAGTCGGTATTCTAGGGGCTTATTTCAGCCGGGCCCTAACCACACACACGCATGACCACACTGGCGCAAAGCATATAATGGTTGATACTAGCGCATGGTGGCTCAGCATTGCCACCCTTTTATAGTAACAGCTACAGGAACTGCCAGAAACAAGGACCAATGAAACTTGTTCCAGAACACCAGTAGTCACAGGATCTTCCTGGCGCAGCAGTAATCCTCTGCACACTGTTAAACTGGGCGAGACGCTGGACCGACGTCTAAGCTGAGCAGACTCCACTGCGGACAGAGATGAATGCGAGACTGCAGCGGGACTGGTTCGAGACTCTGCTTGTGCAGCAGTGGGAACTTGAACCCTAACAGATACAGTGCTGAACAATTAACACAGCAATATCTCCAGCTGGACTGTAGTTATACAGTTCACTTTCCTGCTTTGCTAAATTGGGTGTTAGAAAACTAGATCTGAACTGAAAAAGTAAGTTAATGTGTATGCAAAATGTAAATGCATATTAACACATGACCATTACACAGAAAAACGGGCACAAAAAAACAAATATCCAAAAATGAAATAAAAAATCTTTTTGCAAAAATGCATGAAGGTAGTAATAATCATAAGGGTATTTAGTAAACATAATTTTGATCAAAATAATGTACAAGCCATCCCGCCACGTCAAGGCAACCCTCTGTGGGACAGTCCTACTCTAATATTGAAAACCTTTCCACTTGTCAAGTGACTTAAATGTGAACAAGGGCAGAGGGACTGAACCCACCAGTTGAAGCTCCGGCCAGACAGGATGGATTTTCTCAACTCAGAAAACAGGGCGGTCACACCCTTATATGCACGGAATGCACTATGAACTACATAGAAAACTAGATCTGAACTGAAAAAGTAAGTTAATGTGTATGCAAAATGTAAATGCATATTAACACATGACCATTACACAGAAAAACTTTTACTAAATACCCTTATGATTATTACTACCTTCATGCATTTTTGCAAAAAGATTTTTTATTTCATTTTTGGATATTTGTTTTTTTGTGCCTGTTTTTTCTGTGTAATGGTCATGTGTTAATATGCATTTACATTTTGGATATTTGTTTTTTTGTGCCTGTTTTTCTGTGTAATGGTCATGTGTTAATATGCATTTACATTTTGCATACACATTAACTTACTTTTTCAGTTCAGATCTAGTTTTCTATGTAGTTCATAGTGCATTCCGTGCATATAAGGGTGTGACCGCCCTGTTTTCTGAGTTGAGAAAATCCATCCTGTCTGGCCGGAGCTTCAACTGGTGGGTTCAGTCCCTCTGCCCTTGTTCACATTTAAGTCACTTGACAAGTGGAAAGGTTTTCAATATTAGAGTAGGACTGTCCCACAGAGGGTTGCCTTGACGTGGCGGGATGGCTTGTACATTATTTTGATCAAAATTATGTTTACTAAATACCCTTATGATTATTACTACCTTCATGCATTTTTGCAAAAAGATTTTTTATTTCATTTTTGGATATTTGTTTTTTTGTGCCTGTTTTTCTGTGTAATGGTCATGTGTTAATATGCATTTACATTTTGCATACACATTAACTTACTTTTTCAGTTCAGATCTAGTTTTCTATGTAGTTCATAGTGCATTCCGTGCATATAAGGGTGTGACCGCCCTGTTTTCTGAGTTGAGAAAATCCATCCTGTCTGGCCGGAGCTTCAACTGGTGGGTTCAGTCCCTCTGCCCTTGTTCACATTTAAGTCACTTGACAAGTGGAAAGGTTTTCAATATTAGAGTAGGACTGTCCCACAGAGGGTTGCCTTGACGTGGCGGGATGGCTTGTACATTATTTTGATCAAAATTATGTTTACTAAATACCCTTATGATTATTACTACCTTCATGCATTTTTGCAAAAAGATTTTTTATTTCATTTTTGGATATTTGTTTTTTTGTGCCTTTTTTTAAATTGGGTGTTAGCCAGACTGGGCCTCTGACTAACTGTGTTTCTCCATAAATAGATATGGATTCTTATCTGGGCTGCCCCACCACCCCTCCACCTCTAACAAAATTGTTCCATTCTTGTGTCATACATACTGATGACCCTTTGAGCGTGAGCCTATAGGCTCCTGCAAGTGGATCGCCCACCAGGGCACTGGGGTACTCTGTACCCTGCCGGTGTGTTAAAGGGATGTGTCATGCCAGCAGTGACCCTGTCTGTGTCCCTGGCTGGTCATTGAAAAGGGGAATAATTTACAGGGGAGGATTAGATTTTGTATTACACTGTTGGTTATGCCACCTGTGGTTTATGGTGAAAGCTGAACGGCACTCCACTGCTTATCCTCTGAATCTGGTGGTGATGCAGCAGAGTTTGACTAGCTCGCCACAGGCAAAGCTTCTTGCCTCAGGGCTGAAGTATGTTTTGGTGGATGAATGGTGCTGTTAAATGTAGCAGTGTGTACGAGGTGCCGCAGGAACAAATTTAGATCACACATTCAGGGGCAGTTTACAAGGCTTTACTCCGAGTTGAGGTATGCACATATGCCCCCTTGGTACAGTATCCTCCAGGTGAGGGGCTCAGCAAACTCCCAGGTACATTGTAAAGACACCTTTCCAGGACTCCTTTCAATATGTTCCTTTCTGTGTCATCTCACGGTGTAGTATTAAGGTACTGTCACACTAAGCGATCGCACCAGCAATCACGTCAACGACACGACCTGGCGAGATCGTTGGTGTGATCGCTATATGGTCGCTAGTAGCTTCCAAACAGGAAGATCTCATAAACGACACATCAGCGATCAGCGATCTGTATAACGACCTCAGCGGTCGTTGGGACCTGTCACACAGCATGTATTGTTAAAGATTGAGCGCAACCTTTTCCACGCCCCTCAGCACAGATTGGTGGTCACTGTATGTCAAAAGTCACAGCTCTCGCTTAGTGATTGGACGTCCGCGTCATAAAAGACTAAGCAAGTGGTTCATACGAATTTACAGTATCGTTCCATCCTGCATCCTGCTAGACTTCTGCTTTGCAGCTACTGCGATCCAGTCTGTGCCGCTATTACGTTTGCCCGGAATCATTTTTTCAGGATCCCAAAAACGTCTTGTATAAATGGCAAAGATGAAGTGCTGTAGCGACTCTGACAGGATCGCAAAACCCCACACACGATAGTATCCTCGCAACAACGCACAAAGCGCTAGATGTTGTGTCCACCAATCGGAGTTGAGGGGCGGTAAAACCTAGTCCAGCCTGTGCCACTAACATGAGTCGCGAACGAGGTCGCTCGTCGTTCATAAAGGGTGTCAAACTCAGCGATTCAGGTTCATCAGCGGGACGCCAGCGATCAAAAAACGGTCCAGAACGCTCGTGCACGATCAGCGACATCGCAGCAGGGACCACATCGCTGCAACATGTCACACACAGCGACGCTGCTGCGTCATAAAATCGGTGTCGCTTAAGCGATATCGATAGCGATCTCGCTTAGTGTGACAGTACCTTTACTCCCCTGTCCTTCCTGCCAACACATCGCAATCATTGTCCCAAGGCAGTACCCACATGAAGGATTCCTAATGACTCAGAACTTCATAAATATTATGTCCCTTTTCTGAGTGTACTTCTTTTCCTCCAGAATAGGTAGATGCTACCAAGGCCTTATTGAACATCTGTATCAGTTGATGACGTCTTTTGTTAAAGCAATCTCATTTGCATTGCTAATAGTTGTAACATACCTAAAACATGGCAGCTTCGATAAATTTTTACACGGTGGCACATTCTAACCTTATGAAATTCAGGTTGATGGAGGTCACAGAAGCTCGGTGAGAAACCGGAAGGTAATTTTGAAAATGTTTGACAAATGTAATGGCCTTATGAGTGGTGGTTCTATTAGTGCTGTGCACTGATGGTTAAATACAAAGGCTTATTATCAGGTTGAGGTGCCGAGTCGACTGTGAAGAGTTTTGGTGCCAGAGGACAGCTTCATGTTTCAAGGTACAAAAACCCAGACCCTGATCCACCAGAATACAAGGTTTAATTTATTAAAAGTACTGAACTGTAATGCTCCTTTGTGTCTGATCACCATGGCCCACTGCGAACTGAAATGTCAAAGTCAGTACAGAAACGTCCAGCCTAAAATCACAAAGGCATATGACTCCACACTTTGATTCTGGACTACCCATTTTAGTATTACTGTACAATTCCAAAATATTTATTGTAAATCCCTATCTGTTTAGTGCTGCAATGTAAGCCACCCAGTCACCCAGGAATATACTTGCATTTAAAATTTCCCAGTGTTGTCCAGGTACACCAACTGCTATTCTATATTTGGGTCCACATTTCATGTGCCATGACGAGTCACCTGTGAATCTCAGTGAATGAAGGTACAAAGAGTCATCAGGGATCTTAAAGGGATGTGCATTTTCCTAGGCTTTACTGCGAGTTCAGGTGTGCACACATGCACGCTTGGTACAGTGTCCTCCAGGTGAGGGGCTCATCAAACTCACAGGTAAATTGGGAAGGCAACTTTCACTGATTCCTTTAAATATGTTCCTTTCTCTGTTGTCTAACGGTGTACAGTAGTATTACTCTTTGGTCCTTCCTGACAAGACCTTGCAATCATTGTCCCAAGCCAGTAGCCACGGAACCTGTGGTATAACGTCTGCTCTTCTTTTCCTTGCTATTATATAGACACGTTTTCGGCAAACATAATTGATGTTCAGTAGCTGAGACTCCTAGAGATGACACTGCCTCCGGCTTGCTATGTGAGTACGGAAGTTATATAACAGGCGAATGGCCCGGTGTCCCTTCTGCGACCTGGGTGAATGTGGTGCATGCAGTGTCCACAGGGGAAAGCGGGGTTGGGACAATACTGCCTAGACTACTGTATTGGCAACAGGGATCTTCGATGCTCTCCGTAGCCGATGCCGGGGGAAGTTTTCGTGCTCACAGTATCCAATCACCCTGCCACTGTAGTGGAGCTGTGAGCCATGTTTCAGGTTGGGTTCTCAGGCCAAAGTTTACCTGACCTTTAACCTTGTTTAAAAAAAATTACCCATCATGACCAGAATGCCAGGAATATGGGGGGGTGGGGTTACTGAAGAAAGTCTGATAGGCCAGGTGCCGGATAGCTACAGAGTCCAAGACTTTCCCAGGATGTGACTCAAAGCAAGCTCAGAATCATACCAGAGCAACCAACTCCTGGGGCACATTGCAACCTAAGTGCTCACACTTACACAGCCTACTGACTTTGATCCTGGGGGACCATGCTTTCCACCAGATGAATACATGAGCCACCTGGCGAACTAGCAAATGCAACAACCCTCTGTGTATTGTCTAGGAATGTACACGACTGGTAGGAGCAGGCCACCTTTTGGAAAAATAATACACTTGATCTTAGCCAAAAGTCCTGGTTTATGAATTAGACAGTGGCCTTTTTAATCTTTTTAGATTCTTGTGTAATGGATACTGAGCCTTTGAGCATCATTGTCTGCTTCCTTAAATATATACGGAGATGTTTTATTTTTTCATAATACCACATATATGCCTTTAATATGCTGCTAGAGTTCCCTTTTTTATTATTGGATTCTTATGTTATCCATACTCAGCCTGTGAGCGTGTCTGTGGGCCTCAGGAAATATATACAGAAAATTTTTTCATTATACTCCATCTATTCCTTGAATATGATGACACACTACCCCTTTTTTCTTATTATATTATTGTGTTATCCATACTGAGACATTGATCGCTTCTGTGTGCCTCCTAAAATATATACGGAGATTTACAATTACCCAGCCACTGTATAGAGCTGTTGGGTTGTGATACAGTACCCTTTTTCTAATTTTTATCTAATGGATGCTGAGCATGTCAGTGTCTGTCCGTATGTTATTAATGCAATATAGACGTAGATTGACAATTAAAACTACACTGTCTAAAGCTGTACGCTTCACATACATTACACTTTTAATGCTTTTTATCTTATTGTGTAATCCATACGGAGTCTGGAAGCGTCTGTGTGTGACTCCTGATATATATACGTAAAATGTTGTTGATCTCACCTTCATAAAAATTAAACATGCCTGTTGTCACGGGATCCGTCTCCGGTATCACACAATCTACAGAGAAAGAGAATTGCGAACAATCCGAAGACCTTTATTATAGGCCAAATGAAAATATCCATAAACAACCACCACATGGTATTCGTGACGCCACCTGTGGTATCTGGTCAGAGGTGACCTGACCAGCGCTGCTGTGCAGATCCTCGGACGGAGACTGATGCTGTGATGCAGCAGAGTTGAAATAGCTTCCCACAAGTGAAGCTTGTCCCAGGGCAGAGAGATGGTATAGAATGGTGCTGAAAGATTGGGCACAGTGGAGTGTGTTTGGCAGGAAGGACTTGAGGAGACACAGTCAGATGCACTTTCCAAAGTCTTACTCACATTTTTGGCTGAAAAATTTTCCAGGGCACTGACTACAGATGCTGCTGGAGTCGGTCGGCCTGAAAGCTATTTTGAATCCCCTTACTTGAGGTGGGATGTGAGTTCTCCTTTGTAGGTCTATTTTCTAAGGCACTGCCTGCTAGAAGCTCCATCCAAGTTCCTCTGTCTGTCTGTTGTGTAGGTATAAATTCACTCTCATAGCAGACAGGTGTAACCTGCTTCAGGAATCACTCAGTTATGGAGTCTCCGGCTCACCTGTTCTGCTGCTGTGCAGTAGAGTATTACTTTGGGCAGAGAATCTGCTGTCTACTGTCCTCCGGATTCTGCAGCTGGGACTTTAGTTTACCCACTCAGCCTCGGACTCCATGGGTCCGGTTTCGGCGCTCCAACCTTGGGGTGAGCTCTCTATAGCCCCTCTTTTCACCAATTTGTATCCACACGTCTCTCCTCTCGTGTCCCTCCAGCCACACTCACTAACTCCTCCCCCAGCCAGAATGTTCTTGAGGAGCTCTCCTGAAATAAGGTGTTGGATCTCCCCCTTCTGGTCCGGAGTATGAAAGGTATATGTTTTGACCCACGCACCACAATTGTGGGTTACCAGGGCAATGGGGTACCCAGAGCCGAGCCCATGGAAGTCTATGGGGTTGTCACAGGTAGCGGTGGTATATTTACAGGGGATAGGTATATATACAGTTCGTGACGCCACCTGTAGTTCTCTGATCACTAAGACCAGCGCTGCTGTAGATCTCTGAGGGGATGGTGAGGCAGCTAGATGTCGGGTCCCCTACAGGTGGGACTCTTCCCTCAGGTCGATAGTTATGGTGGGGTTGTGCAGGGATGCAATCAAATAACTCAGTCTCACACATAGAAGCTTCTTTCCATACCTTTTACTTCAAGTTGTTCAGGCAGGTCCCAGGGAGGCTGTTCGGGGTGGATGAATGCACGTAGCGGTAACAGTTGAGCAGGTTACAGGCCTCCTTCTCTTTCCGAATGATGAGTGAGTCCAAGCTTGCCTGTAGCTAAGTTAACTCTATAGTTTTCAGCTTTTCCCACTAGCTGTACTGCCCGGCCGGTTTTGTGATAGAGCCTTATAAGTGGTGAACTAAGTACTTTCTTTTGCCGCGCGCCGGACTCAGAAGCCTTGTTCTCCTGACTCGGTTACGTACTGGCACTCTAAGGGCGGCTTTCTGCAACCTAAGGTCCAGTAAGACTCTGGCTTTTCTATCACTATGCCTGGAGCTATAGTGACGCTTCGGTCCCCAGTGACCGGTGACAATGTGCAGGATAATCCAATCCTTAAGGCACTTCTGAATCCTTCCCAGTATGCCCTTCGCCCTGCTTCTGCTTTCAATGTAGCACTGAAACGTGAAGATAGAAAGTCAGTTTTCTTCCTTGGTCTCACTGAGTAACTCTCAGTTTCCTCAAAGTTCAGACTGAGTAAAAGGTAACTCTGACTAGACTCGGGATGATAACTAGTCATCCGTTACTAGACTCCACTTCGTTGAATTGGCAGGAACTAATCTTCTGCTCACCCAGAGCTCTGACAGGAATCCTCACTGTCTGAGAAGAACTAGCCCTGACTGCTCTGTACGATGACAGGAAGCTAGACTGACTGACTCACTGTGCTACACGTCACTCCCCTATACACCCCTGTGGGTGTGTCTAAAGTGTAAGTGAGTGTCAAGCTTTAACTGTTACCTTACTGTGCATTCTCCAGATCCTGTGTGCCTTACATACCAGGGCTACACATTCCCCCTTGGTAAAATACAGCACTCCCGGGCTGTGAAATATAAGAAAAAAGACATTTTGTTTTTCATTTAAACAAGTAACATTTTAAACTCTTCCCATCCGGGAGGTACGGATTTCTTGAACGTTGCATTATAACATTAGACATAGAAAAATACAAAATACTAAATAGACATTTTCATATAAATAGATGACAATATTCTTGTGAAGGACCCGCACCAAACCTTCAACGTGGGTCCTGGGTGGGCTGCAGGACATCTGAATGCAGACCTCACTCAGTGCCTCACCATACGGGTTTTATGTTCAGAGGTAGGTGTGCTGGTAGAGAATGCACAAAGTGCAACTATATACAAGATCAGTTCTTGGGCTGGCTCAGTCCTCAGCCTCAGAGTCCATCATGAAACATTTTCAAGTAATTTACATATCATAACAATACTTTATACAATTATCCATACTTAGTAAACTAGTTTGCTAGGACTACTTTTGATAACGAATAGGTATCTTCCCTTTCGTTGTACGTTCTGATCTACGTGGAGTAGCTTCAGGTATATTAATCTCTAACCCAACTGTTCTACGTAACGGCAAACTATAGAACTGCCTCAATCTTTCTATGGATCTGGCAAGCGTACTGATGGCTGGGCGGTGTGAGTCAGCTTCACCAGGGGTTCCCATAGCATGGGGCGCTGCTTCCGATGATTCTTCCTCTTGAGGTTCCGCAGGTTGGGGTGCTGCTGGAGTAGGTAACTCCTGAACTGGCTCAACTGGCACCATGGGCACAACTGGAGGTAGAACTTCCTCTTGTGGCTGATAAAATTGCAACACCGGAATTATTACAGCAACTCCCAGTCTCGGCCAATCTGCAGGGAAATCTCCCAGATCCGTGTGTATGACCTCTTCTTTTCTTTCTTCTTGATTGATGACAGAGTTCTCTTCACGAAACTTTAAGGGTTCTGGACACAATTTCAAATGGTCTCTGGACACAGTGGATGTTGTTCTTCCTCCGTCCTTACTGATGATACAAACTTTTCTATTGTCATATTTGGAATCTTGTACGACGTAGGGTTCTTGCTCCCACTGGTTATCCAATTTGTGCATTTTCCTTTTCCTTTTCAATACCACTTCTCCAGGCATCAAAGGCTTGGCAGGAGCATTCCTGTTGTAAATATCTTCCTGTTTTTCCCGTGCCTTGTTGAGACTTTCTTCTACACAGACTTGCACTCTTCTGTATTGCTCTTGCCGATTGATGTCCCAGTTTTCAATGGCGTCATCTGCCTCTGGTTCTACCACTCCAAGTTCTAAATCCATTGGTAGTCTTCCGGGCCTTGCTCTCATAAGATAGGCTGGAGTGCAGTTAGTGGAACTTACAGGTATATGGTTATACAAATCAACCAAATCAGGTAGTAAGTCCGGCCATCGATTTCTGTCTTCCAACGGTATGGATTTCAACAAATCAAGGACAATGTGGTTCATTTTCTCGCAAAGACCGTTGGTTTGAGGATGGTATGGTGTTGTTCTAATTTTCTTACACCCATACATGTGACAGAATTCCTTGAATAGATCAGCTTCGAAAGCAGGTCCTTGATCGGTTAATACTTGCTCCGGATACCCATGCGGTCTGCAGAAGCTTGCTTGAAAGGTTTTTGCTGCCGTCACTGCTGTCTGATCCTTAACTGGTACAACCACCAGAAATCTAGAGTAATGGTCCACCATGGTCAAGGCGTATGAGTATCCAGATCTACTTGGCGACAGTTTGACGTGGTCCAGGGCCACAATCTCCAAGGGACGGGTCGTCCGGATAGGCTGCAGGGGTGCCCTCTGACTACCGTAGTCCTTTCTTCTGAGACCACAGGGTCCACAGTTCCGACACCACCTCTCGATGGAGCTGCGCATCCCTACCCAGTAGAACCGGCACCTCAACAGGGTCTCCAGCTTTCTCCAGCCAAAGTGTCCTGCTTGATCATGGTATGCTTCCAACACCATTTGGACGTCTGCCTTGGGGACCACTATTTGCCAGACCATCTCGTGGGTCCTGGGATTGACGTATCTCCTGCATAACTTCTCACGGTATAGGAATAACCTGCTTCTCTCGTTCCACAGGAGCTTTGCTGACATAGGTGCATCTTTTTCCAAGGAGGAACCTTCCTGTCTTAACAACTCCTTGATACGGCTGACCACTGGATCGCTGTCCTGAGTCTCTTTCCAGCTGTGATGGGGTAAAGGATTTAACGTTGCACCATACTGCTTTCTGTAGACTCGATGCTCGTGGACTACCCCATTTCGATGGAACGCAGGTAGCTCAATTTCTTCCAGGTCGTCCGATTCTTCCTCCGTGTCAGAGTCATGCGGCATTCGGGACAATGCGTCAGCATTAGCATTCTTTCGGCCTGCCCGGTACTTGATAGTAAACTGGTAATTGGACAACCGAGCCATCCAACGCTGCTCCATGGCGCCCAGCTTGGCCGTTTCCAGGTGCGTTAGCGGGTTGTTGTCTGTGTACGCCGTGAACTTGTTGGAGGCCAGATAGTGCTTAAATCTTTCAGTAATGGCCCAGACCAGCGCCAGAAACTCCAGCTTGAAGCTGCTATAATTTTCCGGATTCCTCTCAGTTGGCCTGAGTTTTCTGCTGGCATAAGCGATGACTTTTTCTTGGCCATTCTGCTTCTGACTGAGAACTGCTCCTAAACCTTCATTACTAGCATCGGTGTACAGCAGGAACGGTTGGCTGTAATCAGGATACGTCAAGATCTCATCACCTGTAAGGATCTCTTTCATCTTTTGGAATGCTTCAGCCTGTTCCTTACCCCAATTGAAGGGAGGGTTTCTGCTCTTTAGGGATTGGCCTACTAGGAGGTCCTGTAGAGGCGCTGCCTTCTTCGTGTAATCTTTCACGAACCTTCTGTAGTAACCCGTTAGTCCCAGGAACTGTCGCACTTCCTTGAGGTTCTTCGGCTCCGGCCACTTCTGGATGGCAGTGACTTTCTCTGGGTCCGGCGCTACTCCTTCCGAACTGACGATGTGCCCCAAATATTGTACCTTCTGTTTGAGTAGATGGCATTTTGAGGGTTTCAACTTCATCCCGTACCTGGACAGGGACTCAAATACTTCTGCCAGGTGCTTCAGATGGTCCTCATATGTCTTGGAGTACACGATGACGTCGTCTAAGTATAGCAGCACGGTTTCAAAATTGAGATGTCCCAGGCAGTTCTCCATCACTCTCTGAAATGTTCCTGGGGCACTGCTGAGCCCAAACGGCATTCTGTCGAACTCACAGAGCCCCATTGGGGTGGTGAAAGCCGTTTTCTCACGATCCTCCTCAGCCACAGCCACTTGCCAGTATCCACTAGTCAGATCAAGGGTAGAAAAGTAGTTAGCCGTTTTTAGAGCAGCTAATGACTCCTCTATACGTGGTAACGGGTATGCATCCTTGTGTGTTATGCGGTTCACCTGCCTGTAATCCACACACATTCTCAAGCTACCATCTTTCTTTCTAACCAGGACTAGAGGTGCTGCCCAGGGACTACAACTATCCCTGATTACTCCGGCTTCTTTCATATCTCGCAACATTTCCTTAGCCTTCTGATAATGGGCTGGGGGTATAGGCCTATACCGCTCTTTGATGGGAGGATGACTGCCTGTAGGGATATGATGTTGTACTCCCTTAATTATCCCAAAATCAAGTGGATTCTTGCTTAATACTTGGGCGTACTCTTGCACCACCCGTAATACCCCTTGCTTCTGGTGAGCGGGAGTGGTGTCCGTCCCAACATGGAGTTGCTGACACCATTCCGCCACCTGGGTTGC
>JARQOD010000001.1:549124146-549219020 GCA_033576555.1 Oophaga sylvatica | reverse complement strand
CGGGTCATTGTCCTCCGCTATTTGGCGGGAGTCTAAGGACTCAGCCGGGAGAATAGAATTATTGTCAACAGCATGTAGTTTAGCAATGGTTGTGTGTCGACCCGCCACCACAATTGTGGATTACCAGGGCAATGGGGTACTCAGAGCCGAGCCCATGGAAGTCTATGGGGTTGTCACGGGTAGCGGTGGCTCGGTCTGTGGCCCTGGCGGTCTGGCGTATGTTTGGGGGAATATTTACAGGGGATTTGATATATTAACAGTTCGTGACGCCACCTGTAGTTCTCTGGTAATTTGTACCAGCGCTGCTGTAGATCTCTGAGGGGATGGTGAGGCAGCTAGATGTCGGGTCCCCTACAGGTGGGACTGGTCCCTCAAAGTCTATGAAGTTAGTGAAGTCGGGTGCAGATAAATAACACAGTCTCACACTCTTCAGCGTCTTTCCATACCTTTTACTTGTAAGATGGTAAGGCAGGTCCCAGGGAGGCTGATCCAATGGAGGATGTGCTTCAAGATGATAGCTGAACAGGTTATGGGCCTCCTTCACTTTCAAAATGATGAGTTCAACCAGCATAAAGTGTAGTTCACTCCAGAATCTCCAGCTATTTCAAAGCTGTACTGCCCGGTCAGTTTTGTGGTCGGAGCCTTCCTATGAGAGAGCTGAGTTCCTATTCTTGCTGATCAGGCTCAAGGTTCTCACTCCCCCTGACCCCAGTTACGTACCGACACTCCAAGGGCTGCTTTCTGTTACCTAAGGTCCAGTAAGCCTCTGGTTTTTCTACCACTATGCGTGAAGCTATAGTGATGCTTCGGTCCCCAGTGACCGGTGACAATGTGCAGGACTTCTCCAATCCTAAAGCACTTCTAAATTCCTTCCACTGTGCCTTTCGCCTTGTCCGCGCTTGTAGCATAAGCACTCCACACTTCCTAAAGTCATATAAGTCAATCCTTCCTTACTTCTTTCTTGGAGCTTGCTGACAGAATCTCAGTATTCTTCTAGGCAGGAGCACGTCTCTGAACCTTCACTGTCCTTGGGACAGGAGACTGAAGTATCTGTAACTAACTCTTCCTTCTCATTAGGTGTCTCAGTCCGTCCTCTAGTGGGGCACAGCTCTGACCAGGCTGAGGTGATCTGGCTCACCTTTACTGGCCTCCACTTTCTGAACTGCTGACAGACTCAGGCTGGACTACTTCCTCCCTCCAGGTCCAGGCTAGACTGACTGAAAGAATCACTGAATGACCCCTGACCACTCCCTGACGAGTGACTAAATACCCTAAGGGTGTGTCTAAGTGTGTGTTGGAGTGAATGTTTATAGAGCATTAAACTGCTAACTCTCCACACATCCTCCAGGGTACTGCGTGTGCCTTCACACCAGGGCTACACATTCCCCCATGGCAAAAGACAGCACTCCCGGGCTGTGAAATACAAAGAGACAATTTTGTTTATGCATTAAACATTAACATTAACTCTTCCCATCCGGGAGGTAAGGATTTCTTGAACGTTGCAAACAAAACATTAAATATAGAAAAATACAAAATATTAAATATACATTTTCATATACATCAACGACAATATTCTTGTGAAGGACCCGCACCAAACCTTCAACGTGGGTCCTGGGTGGGCTGCAGGACATATGAATGCAGACCTCACTCAGTGCCACACCACACGGGTTTTATTATTCAGAGGTAGTTGTGGTGGTTTTATGTAAAACCAATATTGTGCACCGAAGCGCAACTATTTACAGAATAAGTTCTTGGGCTGGCTCAGTCCTCAGCCTCTGAGTCCATAATAAGAAAAAGACACATATTCATATCACATCACAATAAAGTGCAAAAACTCTTTATCTGCTTACCCAGCCGGGTATTCTACTCATTTTTACATAAAACATAGATACATTTGGCAATAAAGTGCAAAACTGGCAAAAATTCTCAAACTTTCTACAACGTTACATGTGGTAGACCCTATCTGGATCTTACCGGTTTTTACTGTTTAATTACTTCAACTACATTTTCCACCCCGGGGGCTGGAACAATGCGATGCTCCTTAGAGCACATGACCAACAGGTCGTGACCTGCTATTGGGGTTTGAGTCGCTACAGTTCTTGTACGAACCTCTAGGGCGCAATGGGTGCTTTCACTTTATGAGACGCTGTTTGCGTTACTGTAATGGCCACTTGTTCTCGTAATGCAGAAATAGTCGCCGTGCGCGTCGTCGTGTAAACTGCTGATTGAGATGTGGTCTGGGTCGCAGGTTGCGATGCAGCAGGACAAGATAATGAAGAGTATGCAGATGTTGCTTCCATTTGCGAGGAGCCTGCAGGGGGCGATGCTGGGGCACGGCCTGGTGCTGTTTGAGCTGGAGACGGGGACGCTGCGGTAGTGGTGACGTTACCTGCGTCGGGGACGGGGTCACGGACGATCGTGACATTAAGGGCATACCATCCCTTCATACCCCAATGCCGTGTATAGGTGACAATGTCTCCATTAATTAGGTCCCTCCCGGGATGGCCTTGCGGTAGGTGGGATTCTACGTCGCGTCTGCTGACAAAGACCCCTGGGTAGAGGCCCGGTTCTCTGATGAAGCCCCAGCCCTTTCGGAGCTGGAACTCTGTCACACACCCCTGCCGCCGCGGTTCCCTCAGAGTACCTTTTTCTCGACGGACACTTTCCTTGTCCGCGATCAGCTCTGCATGCTGCCGCTGTCGGTTGCGCTGAGCCTCCTGTTCTTCCTCCTGCCGGCGTCGCTGTTCCTCTCCGCGACGCTGCCACTCACGTTCCCACTGGGCGGTGTAGGCGATGTCATCCAGGCGCGCCATCTCATCCCAGTCGACGTCTGGTAATGACGGACAGGACCCCTCCGGTGTCCCTATCGGGGATCGATCCTCTGCTGCGGCCTCCTGGCCGGGCGGGCGTTCCGGAACTGGCGGTACCTCCTCAACCTCCCTCGCTTCCACCGCTTCCTCGGTAGGTTCAGGGTCGGTCCTTTTGGGGGTAGCCTCCGGTTGCTCCTTAGCCTTGAGCAGCAGAAGTTTCGGTAACTCCAGTCGTGGGGGGTCGTCGAAGGGAGAGATCACCGTGTCCCACAGCCGCCGCTGCATCAGGGTACGCCGGCGTCTCTCGATCTCCTCCATGCCAAGTTGTGGCAAAATCATCTTTTTCAGTCTTGCGTTTTCTTCTTTAATTTCCAGCAATGCTTGCTGCAGGTGCAGGACCACGGATGGTTCCGGTTCTAGTGGCAGCTTGGCTGGGGAACGGGGCCTGCCTTCCTCCGCTTCCCTGCTCGGCTGCACACGTCCTGCTTCCATGATGTTCCAGAAGACTCTTTCATCTTCTTTAGAGACGTCCGGTCTCTTCCGTGGAGGCGGGGTTTGCGTCTCCTCCTCTTCGCAGGGAAGGTGAAGAGGAGGCGGACCTCCTTTGCTGTAGGGCAGGATCGCATTTGTAATAGCACTTTGAGAGGGCAGGCATTCTCTTCGCGCCACAGGGGGGACACGCCCACGAATCCACGCCCACCTTCTTCTCCAGCGCCTGAGGGCGCGAAATTGGCGCAAAATGGCGGATTTTTGCGCCAAAAATAGCAAACAGTCCTTTTCCACAAAAACAACCTCCACAGGCACACAGGGCTCGCAATTTTGCGAGTTTCGCATCCTGTTCGTGACGCCAAAGTTTTGTGTCGACCCGCCACCACAATTGTGGGATTACCAGGGCAATGGGGTACTCAGAGCCGAGCCCATGGAAGTCTATGGGGTTGTCACGGGTAGCGGTGGCTCGGTCTGTGGCCCTGGCGGTCTGGCGTATGTTGGGGAATATTTACAGGGGATTTGATATATTACAGTTTGTGACGCCACCTGTAGTTCTCTGGTAATTTGTACCAGCGCTGCTGTGATCTCTGAGGGGATGGTGAGGCAGCTAGATGTCGGGTCCCCTACAGGTGGGACTGGTCCCTCAAAGTCTATGAAGTTAGTGAAGTCGGGTGCAATAAATAACACAGTCTCACACTCTTCAGCGTCTTTCCATACCTTTACTTGTAAGATGGTAAGGCAGGTCCCAGGGAGGCTGATCCAATGGAGGATTGCTTCAAGATGTAGCTGAACAGGTTATGGGCCTCCTTCACTTTCAAATGATGAGTTCAACCAGCATAAGCGTAGTTCACTCCAAACTCCAGCTAATTCCAAAGCTGTACTGCCCGTCAGTTTTGTGGTCGGAGCCTTCCTATGAGAGAGCTGAGTTCCTATCTTGCTGATCAGGCTCAAGGTTCTCACTCCCCCTGACCCCAGTTACGTACCGACACTCCAAGGGCTGTTTCGTTACCTAAGGTCCAGTAAAGCCCTGGTTTTTCTACCACTATGCGTGAAGCTATAGTGATGCTTCGGTCCCCAGTACTGGTGACAATGTGCAGGACTTCTCAATCCTAAAGCACTTCTAAATTCCTTCCACTGTGCCTTTCGCCTTGTCCGCGCTTGTAGCATAAAGCACTCCACACTTCCTAAAGTCATATAAGTCAATCCTTCCTTCTTCTTTCTTGAGCTTGTGACAGAATCTCAGTATTCTACTAGGCAGGAGCACGTCTCTGAACCTTCACTGTCCTTGGGACAGGAGACTGAAGTATCTTAACTAACTCTTCCTTCTCATTATGGTGTCTCAGTCCGTTCCTCTAGTAGGCCACTTGCTCTGACCAGGCTGAGGTGATGCTGGCTCACCTTTACTCGGCTCTCCACTTCTGAACTGCTACAGACTCAAGGCTGGTATAGCCTTCCCTCCAGGTCCAGGCTAGACTGACTGGAAGATCATGAATGACCCCTGACATTCCCTACGAGTGACTAAATACTAGGGTGTGTCTAAGTGTGTGTTGGAGGATGGTGTAGAGCATTAAACTGCTAACCATCCCACACATCCTCCAGGTATGCGTGAGTCCTTCACACCAGGGCTACACAGTTGCATAAACGGGGTAAGTTTACCTCATCATCTCCCCAGTTGAGAAGCCGTACTGGTACTCTTCCATTCACCACTTCCACTACTCCCCTAGCAGTCATAAGTGTAGGTCTATGTTCTGAATGGTGGGGTTCTACTACAGCTTGGTAATTCTGTCCTCTCAGACCTATGGCTGCCCTGCACCAGATTATCATTTCACTCATTGGGGTATCACAATGGGATTCGAGTCAGTGACCCGTACATTACCAATTTCGCCGTCTGTAAGCTTCGCTTGCTGCTGACACACCAGGGCCCGGATCTCTCTTTGGATTACTCCTTTCTGCCTTGGTCGGGCAATCTCAGCAAGCTGTTGGAGTAAGAACACAACTTCTCCCAAACAATTACTGATAATGTTAGTACCCAAAATTATATTTAAACCGTTCTCCTCATTTACAGTCTTTACTACCAGAAGCCCCTGGTCTTTCAACTCCTCTCTGCCCACTTTCACATCTACACATTTTGTCCCGAGTACTTCTACAGGAAGACCATTAGAAGCATACACGGTAAAGTCAGGGCTCGGGGGTTTAAGACTGTCCATTGACCAGAACTTAGTATATAGGGCATCAGGTATTAGGGTCACCTGAGACCCAGTGTCTAACAATGCCGGAACAGCAATACCATCTAGAATGATAGACAGGTAGGGTCGCCCACCCACATACCTGCGGTTCCAGTCTAGGGGGCCTGACGGGTCTCCTCCTGGGTGTTGGCCCTCAGACCCAGGTTCTGCCCGTTTAAAGGACACTGTGGAGACATATGACCTTTCCGGTTGCATCGGTAACAGGTGATCTCCCGACGAGGAGGGTGTTGATCAGAGGTCGCTCCTGGGGGTGGCGTTGTCCTCCTCCGGGGGGGCGACGTCTTCCTTCTTCTCCGGTTCATCCACGGAACGTCTTCTGGGCAGTCCGCTAATAAGATCTTCCCTTCTTCCTCTTTCCGCAGCTGCAGGGCACTCATCACAGCAGCCAGATTTTTAGTCAGCTGGCGCACCTCTGAGCGCAGACAGTCCAATTCACTAGGGGGTGTCACCTGCGTTTTGATTTCGGCCACTAGCGAGGAAAAGGGGGTTGCCGCCGGCTCCAGAGTGACTTCACCCTGACGATGTTGGGTTGCCACCTCAGGTTTGCCCAGGGGCCGCAGCCCTTTTATTGCCATGTCCTTTAGGGCATCAAAGGTAGCATCAGGGTGATCTAAAGACCACCAATTCACAGTTCTGCGTTCCGCTTGGGACCTCAGTCCCTGCACAAATTGTTCTTTCAGCATCTTATTTTCATCAATGACACTTATGGTATTAACCTGCTTGAGGGCTCTCAGGGCCCCTTGTAGTCGGCAGGCATAGTCCCTTATGCTGTCACTTGGTTGCTGTGAACAGTTATAGAATGCCATCCGGAGATCTGTTTCGGTGCGATCTTCAAAAATGGCCTGTAACTTTAAGAGGATTGCAGGCACCAACTCCTGGTCCATGGTAGCCCAAGTCTCCACTTCTCTCTCAGCAGCGCCAGTTAGCTGCCCTATTAATACTGCAGCTTTTTGCCTCTCAGACATAGAGTACATTTCCAGGACACTGCATATCTTCCGTTTGAATCCTGCTAAAGTGCCTGGCTCGCCGCTGTACTGGGGAAGCCATTTCGCCCCAGGCATATATGGAGGCGTTAGTGGCATGAGCGGGACCACCGGACTGAGTGCTGGGCCTGCGCCCCCATCTGGCGCTACAACGCCACGCGGTGCGGAGTCGGGTCCTCCGGCTGGGGCCGCACTGTCGGCCGGTTGTTGCAACATATTAGCGCCCCCTTGGTTAAACGGAGCCTACCGGTTTCAGAAGCTGCTATTTCACAGGCACAGCAGTAGGAACAGGACCTTCGTCGCAGGCGCTCTGATGTCAGAGCGTCCACTTCCTGTCGCAGGACCTGCCGCTGAGTCAGAGCCGGGGGCGTGTCCAAGACTTTGCGCGCTCCTTCAGGTACGCCCACCTTCTTCTCCAGCACCTCAGGGCGCGAATATGGCGGCAAATATGGCGGTATTTGGCGCCAAACAATAGCAACAGTCTTTTTCACCAAAACACTCCACAGGCACACAGGGCTCGCAATTCTGCAAGTTTCGGATCCTGTTCGTGACGCCAAGTTGTTTTGACCCACGCACCACAATTGTGGGTTACCAGGGCAATGGGGTACCCAGAGCCGAGCCCATGGAAGTCTATGGGGTTGTCACAGGTAGCGGTGGCTCGGTCTGTGGCCCTGGCGGTCAGGCATATGTTGGGGGGTATATTTACAGGGGATAGGTATATATACAGTTCGTGACGCCACCTGTAGTTCTCTGATCACTAAGACCAGCGCTGCTGTAGATCTCTGAGGGGATGGTGAGGCAGCTAGATGTCGGGTCCCCTACAGGTGGGACTCTTCCCTCAGGTCGATAGTTATGGTGGGGTTGTGCAGGGATGCAATCAAATAACTCAGTCTCACACATAGAAGCTTCTTTCCATACCTTTTACTTCAAGTTGTTCAGGCAGGTCCCAGGGAGGCTGTTCGGGGTGGATGAATGCACGTAGCGGTAACAGTTGAGCAGGTTACAGGCCTCCTTCTCTTTCCGAATGATGAGTGAGTCCAAGCTTGCCTGTAGCTAAGTTAACTCTATAGTTTTCAGCTTTTCCCACTAGCTGTACTGCCCGGCCGGTTTTGTGATAGAGCCTTATAAGTGGTGAACTAAGTACTTTCTTTTGCCGCGCGCCGGACTCAGAAGCCTTGTTCTCCTGACTCGGTTACGTACTGGCACTCTAAGGGCGGCTTTCTGCAACCTAAGGTCCAGTAAGACTCTGGCTTTTCTATCACTATGCCTGGAGCTATAGTGACGCTTCGGTCCCCAGTGACCGGTGACAATGTGCAGGATAATCCAATCCTTAAGGCACTTCTGAATCCTTCCCAGTATGCCCTTCGCCCTGCTTCTGCTTTCAATGTAGCACTGAAACGTGAAGATAGAAAGTCAGTTTTCTTCCTTGGTCTCACTGAGTAACTCTCAGTTTCCTCAAAGTTCAGACTGAGTAAAAGGTAACTCTGACTAGACTCGGGATGATAACTAGTCATCCGTTACTAGACTCCACTTCGTTGAATTGGCAGGAACTAATCTTCTGCTCACCCAGAGCTCTGACAGGAATCCTCACTGTCTGAGAAGAACTAGCCCTGACTGCTCTGTACGATGACAGGAAGCTAGACTGACTGACTCACTGTGCTACACGTCACTCCCCTATACACCCCTGTGGGTGTGTCTAAAGTGTAAGTGAGTGTCAAGCTTTAACTGTTACCTTACTGTGCATTCTCCAGATCCTGTGTGCCTTACATACCAGGGCTACACATATATGCTGTGTAACCTGTTAAAGGGATCCTTCCTTGATTTCAGGCATGACATCACTCTCCCCTGGAGGGAGTCAAGGTCACTGTGGCAACCTAAATCCTGGTGTGCCACACACTTGCAAGCATGGCAGGACTACAAAACATAAAAATATCCCCCAACTGGTCCGGCGTCAGCACCTGGCGCACACGGGCAAGTGCAGGTTCACTGAGCAGGTGGGGGGGGCGACTCGTGTGCAACGGCACTGGCACAGGGACCCTCATAGTACAAACATTTGCCTCTGACGGTGGGATGGGTCCTCTCGCCGTCAGATGCACCGGTGCACTATGAGGGGCCCTGTGCCAGTGCCGTCGCCCACTAGTCGGCCACCCCTGCTTGCTAAGGGCCACAGCACTTGCAATACTTACCTCACCATGCTCCACCGCTGTGACGTCTTCCGCGTTTCCTGACAGTAAAATTCAGGTTACAGAGGGAAATTAACTCACGTCTGTACTCCCTCTGCCTAAACAGTCCAATTGCAGAGACCTGTAAGATGGCGACGCTGAGGAGGGCAGAGTAGACCACTGCACAACGAGGAGTTATTAAATATTTTTAAATGTCTTCACGAATATATGGGTAGCATTTCACACTGGATCATTAATAATGTGGACCATCATATATGGAGCTTTCTTTAGGCCCATAACACAATGGAGCATCATCCATGGGGCACAACATATACAGGAGCATTGTCAATGGGGCAGATCAGAGACTGGAGCAGCAGCCATGGGGCCGATCAGAGACTGGAGTAGCAGCCATGGGGCCAAACATATAGAGGAGCATTGTCAATGGGGCAGATCAGAGACTGGAGCAGCAGCCATGGGGCCCATCATATACAGGAGCATTGTCAATGGGGCAGATCAGAGACTGGAGCAGCAGCCATGGGGCCGATCAGAGACTGGAGCAGCAGCCATGGGGCCGATCAGAGACTGGAGCAGCAGCCATAGGGCTCATCATATACAGGAGCATTGTCAATGGGGCAGATCAGAGACTGGAGCAGCAGCCATGGGGCCGATCAGAGACTGGAGCAGCAGCCATGGGGCCCATCATATACAGTAGCATTGTCAATGGGGCAGATCAGAGACTGGAGCAGCAGCCATTGGGCAGATCAGAGACTGGAGCAGCAGCCATAGAGCCAAACATATACAGGAGCATTGTCAATGGGGCATGTTATGATTTGGTAGCTGAGGAGTGCAGGTAAAAAAGGCAATACACCAGAGAGGTTGGAATCTATGAGATTGCAGTACCCTGACTAAACACCACAACTAGAGGCAGCCGTGGAGCGTTCCTACGTTGGTCCTAGACGCCTCGTCACAGCCTGAGAAACTAACTATACCTAAAGATAGAAAGAGGAAAGCTATCTGCCCCGGAGCAGATCCCCAAAGAACATAGAAAGCCCCCAAACATGTAATGGCGGTTAGACAAGAAGAAATACTGACACAGACAGAAAATAGTATGAGCAAACGTTGGGGCCCAAACTATCTAAATAGAAAAGGATAGGAAGGGCACTTACTGCAATCCCAAAAAACCCTGAAAAGCACCAACTCTACTAATTTCAAAAACACCTGAGATCACACGACCTCTACCACCTAAATTAGTTCTCTGGTGTAACAAAATCAAAACAGCAGCCACTGAAAAAACTGGAAAAAGCAAATGTACAAAACATCAGTGGCTGAACTAAACTGAGAGGGCAAAAGCCCCCGGAGGGGACCCAGAAGGCCCCCACAGAAGTGCAGGACAAAATGCAAAAATCAAGCACAAAAACAAAAAGAAGAAAAAGTCTTATCTGTTAGCAGGAGATGCAGACACGACACAGCAGGCTACAAAGGAAACAGGAATCAAGGATTGAGACCAGAACAATTGATCACCGGCAAACCTGATGGGAAGGCGACTCCCTTATATAAGACCAGTCAGTAACACCTGATTCCCAATCCTCACAATCTTCACTGGACAGTCCAGTACCGCTTGTAACCACCAGAGGGAGCCTCTGCTCAGAACTCATCTCAAGTCCATTCACAACAGTACCCCCCCTTGAGGAGGGGTCACAGAAACCCTTACCTGAGCAACCAGGTCGGTCAGGATGAGCTCTATGATACGCACGGATGAGCCTCCCAGCATGGATGTCTGAAGCAAACACCCAAGAATTGTCTTCCTGACCATAACCTCTCCACTTAACCAAATACTGGAGTTTCCGTCTAGAAAAACGAGAATTCAATATTTTCTCAACCACAAACTCCATATTGCCCTCAACCAGAACAGGGTCAGGAGGCAAAGCAGTAGGAACCACTGGCTCAACAAACCTCTTTAACAAGGACTTGTGGAACACGTTATGGATCTTAAATGTCCCTGGAAGAAGCAAACAAAAAAAAAAACAAACAGGATTAAGAATCTCCATGATCTTATAAGGTCCAATGAACCTAGGCTTAAAGTTAGGAGATGCCACTCTCATAGGAATATTTTTTGAGGACAACCAGACCAAGTCCCCCACTTTAAACCGAGGACCATCAGTCCTATGCCGGTTAGCAAACCGCTGGGCCCTCTCCTGAGAGAGGGACAACCTCTCCACTACCTGGTCCCAAATCTGTTGCATACGCTCCACAACAGAGTCAACACCTGGACAGGCAGAAGCCTCCGTCTGTCCTGAAGAAAATCGAGGGTGAAACCCAGAATTACAGAAAAATGGAGACATCAAAGTGGCAGAGCTAGCCCTATTATTAAGAGCAAACTCAGCCAAAGGCAAAAAAGAGACCCAGTCATCCTGATCAGCAGACACAAAGCATCTTAGATAAGTCTCCAATGTCTGGTTTGTTCTCTCAGTTTGACCATTGGTCTGAGGATGAAACGCCGAAGAGAAAGACAACTGAACACCAAGCTTAGAACAAAAGGTCCTCCAAAATCTGGAAACAAACTGGACTCCTCTGTCAGACACAATGTTCTCAGGAATGCCGTGTAAACGAACCACGTGCTGAAGGAACAAAGGCACCAATTCAGAGGAGGAAGGCAACTTAGGTAATGGCACAAGATGTATCATCTTGGAAAACCTATCACAAATCACCCAGATGACGGTCATTCTCTGAGAAACAGGGAGGTCGGAAATTAAATCCATAGAGATATGGGTCCATGGTCTCTTGGGCACAGGCAATGGCATCAACAAACCACTAGAGCGAGAGCACGGCTTGGAGCGAGAGCAAGTCCCGCAGGACTGCACAAATTCCCTGACATCACGAGACAAGGTAGGCCACCAAAAGGACCGACTAACCAAGTCTCTGGTACCAAAAATTCCGGGATGACCGGCCAACGCGGAACAATGAATCTCAGACATCACACTCTTTTTCCACTGGTCCGGGACAAACAATTTCCCAACAGGGCAGCGCTCGGGCCTATCCTCCTGACACCCCTCCAGAGCCAGTCTCAAATTGGGCGAGATGGCGGAAAGAACTACACCTTCTTTCAAAATAACAGAAGGATCAGATACCTCAGGAGAGTCCGCAAAGAAACTCCTCGAGAGGGCATCCGCCTTAACATTCTTAGTGCCTGGAAGAAAGGAAACCACAAAATTAAAACATGTGAAAAACAAGGCCCACCTGGCCTGTCTAGGATTAAGTCGCTTGGCAGATTCCAGATAAACCAGATTCTTATGGTCCGTAAGGACCACCACCTGATGTTTGGCTCCCTCCAGCCAATGTCTCCACTCTTCAAAAGCCCACTTCATGGCCAATAACTCCCGATTACCAACGTCATAATTACGTTCAGTAGGAGAAAATTTTCGAGAGAAAAAGGCACAAGGGTTACTTTTAGAGGTCTCTGGATCTCTTTGGGACAAAACGGCACCTGCCCCAATTTCAGAGGCATCAACCTCCACCTGAAATGGCAGAGAAACATCAGGCTGCCGTAGAACAGGAGCAGAAGTGAATCTCTGCTTAAGTTCCTGAAATGCAGAGACTGCCTCAGGAGGCCAATTCACCACATCAGAACCCTTTTTGGTCAAATCAGTTAATGGTTTATCAATAACCGAGAAATTACCAATAAATTTACGATAAAAATTGGCAAAACCCAAAAATCTTTGAAGAGCCTTTAATGAAGTAGGTTGGACCCAATCACAGATGGCCTGAACCTTGACCGGGTCCATTTCAATAACAGATGGGGACAAAATGAATCCCAAAAATGAGATCCTCTGTACGCCAAAAAGACACTTTGATCCCTTCACATACAGAGCATTCTCTCTCAAAATCTGGAATACAGTTCGAACATGTTTCACATGAGAGTCCCAGTCATTAGAAAAAATCAAGATATCATCCAAATAAACAATCAGAAATTTATCCACAAAATCCCTGAAAATGTCATTCATGAAGGACTGGAAGACAGAAGGAGCATTAGTGAGCCCAAAGGCATCACAAGGTACTCAAAATGCCCCTCAGGGGTGTTAAATGCCGTCTTCCATTTATCCCCGTGCTTAATGCGAATAAGGTTATATGCCCCCCTGAGGTCAAGCTTGGTAAACCAAGTAGCGTCTTTCACCCTGGAAAACAGGTCAGAAATCAAGGGTAACGGATATTGATATTTCACAGTAATATTGTTCAAAAGACGATAATCAATACACGGCCTTAATGAACCATCCTTTTTGGCCACAAAGAAAAAACCGGCACCTAAGGGTGAAGAGGATGGTCTGATATGACCCTTCTCCAATGACTCCTTGATATAAGACCGCATAGCGTCATGTTCAGGTACAGACAAGTTAAAAAGGCGACCTTTAGGGAATTTACTACCAGGCACTAATTCAATAGCGCAGTCATAGCTCCTATGGGGAGGCAAGGATGCAGATTTACTTTCGCTAAACACATCAGAAAAATCAATCAAAAAGTCAGGAACATCCTGAGCCTGGGGGGAGGCAGAAAAAACAGGAGTGTTGGTATTAACACATTGGCAGCCCCAACTGGTTACAGACACAGATTTCCAATCCAAAACAGGATTATGAGACTGTAACCAAGGGAAACCCAGCACAATAATGTCATGCAGATTATACAGAACCACAAATTTGCAGCTCTCCTGATGATCAGGTTCAACCCTCATTATCACCTGAGTAGAGAACTGAGGTTTATTCTCAGCCAAAGGGGTAGAATCGATCCCCAGTAGGGGAATAGACTTCTGTAGGGGTATCAAGGGAAACCCGCAACGTTTAGCAAAATCAAAATCCATCAGGTTAATAGCTGCTCCCGAATCAACGAAAGCCTGAGCAGAAAATGAGGACAGAGAGCATATCAGAGTAACAGTTAATAAAAACTTAGTCTGAACACTACCCAAGACAACTGAGCGTGCAAAACATCTTGCCCTCTTAGGGCAGACTGAAATACCATGAGAGGAATCACCACAGTAGAAACATAACCCATTGCGCTTTCGAAACTCATGACGCTGTGCCCCAGAAACCACTCTATCACACTGCATGGGTTCAGAAGCAGGTTCACAAGGCAACACTATTCCACGCATACTTCTCCGCTCACGCAAACGTCTGTCAATTTGAATCGCTAATGACATAGAATCATTGAGACCAGAGGGGATAGGGAATCCCACCATAACATCCTTTACATTATCTGACAGACCTGTGTGGCCCAGCTATGTCAGGCACACATAAAATCCTGGAGAATGCACAGGAAGGTAATCGCAACGCTTGATATGCATTCACTACACTCACCCTTTTAGACACACCCATCAGGGGTATAAAAGGGAGTGACACGTAGCAGAGTTGGTTAGTCAGTCAGTCAAGCTCAGGAGGAGAGGAGTCAGTGTTCAGTTCAGTCTGCTTCCTGTCTGAGTACAGAGCAGTTCAGTCTCAGTCCAGTCTGGACTTGGAGGATACTGAGAGCTGTGCAGTGAGCTCTAGAAGAAAGCTGACACTTCCATCGAAAGCTACAAGTGCTTATGTTAAGAGCGGGAAGCAGGGCGAAGGGCGCAGTGGAGAAGACATAGAGAAGTGCTTTAGGTATTGGATTGCCTGCACTAATTTGCCGGACACCGTGGTCCGAAGCGTTGCTAGAGTTTCAAGCTTAGTAACAAGAAAACCGGAGGCATCTGGACTACAGGTCGCAGAGTGCAGCCCAAAGCGTCAATACGTAACCGGAGTCAGGGAGAACAAGGACTTTGAGCTAGGCCAAGCAAAAGTAAGGACTTAGTTCTCTCAACATCTGCTAGTCAGAGACATAGAAGGCTCCACCACAATGTTGGCCGGGCATCACAGCTATTGAGAAAGCTGGAGAGTTCAGAGTTAACTTCGCTTCAGGCAAGTTGGACTCACATACATATTGAAGTTAAGGAGGCCTCTAACCTGCTCAGTGGTTACCCGAATGTGCATTCTCCACCCCGACCAGCTCCCCGGGATCTTCTTGAACCATCTACCAGTAAAAGGTATGAAAAGAAGCTGCATTGTGTGTGACTGAATTCTTAACTACACCCTGCATCATCACCATAGACTTCTAGGGACCAGTCTCACCTGTGGGAGACTTACCACCCAGCTGCCCCATAACATCCCTGTGAAGGTCCTTATAGCAGCGCTGGTCCAATTAACCAGATACCACAGGTGGCGTCACGAACTACCTATCCTAATAATCCCCTGTAAATATCCCCATTGCATGACCGCCAGGGCCACGGACCGAGTCCCGCTGCCAGTGACATCTCCCATAGAAATCAATGGGCTCGGCTCCGAGTACCCCATAGCCCTGGTATCCACAATTGTGGTGCGAGTCAACTAAAACTTGGCATCACGAACAGGATACGAAGCTTGCAATTGTGAGTCCTGTGTGCCTATATTGAACTGTTTGGTGAAAAAGACTGTTTGCTGCATTTGGCGCCAAATACCGCCATTTTACCGCCATATTGGCGCCCTGAGGCGCTGGTGAAGAAGGTGGGCGTGGATTCGTGGGCGTGTACCCCCCTGTGGCGCGAAAGATATGGCCGCCCTCTCCAAATGCTACTATAATGTGCGGTCCTGCCCCACTGCTAAAGAAATCCGCCTCCTCTTCATCCTCTATGCGAAGAGGAGGAGACGCAAATCCCGCCTCCACGGAAGAGACCAGATTGTTCCTGATGGAAACTACAGTCTGGCCTGGGACGAGATGGCGGAAGGACAGGAGAATCTGTGCAGAGGACCGGAGGCATACAAACCCTGCTTACCGGAAGATTTACTACCTGTGCCGGAGCTGTCCCCAGATCGGGACACTGACCCCGCTATGCTGGAGCTGCGGAAGGAGAATGAGGCGCTAAGAAGAATGATCCAGCGTCATGCAGATTTGCAGGAGACGGAGAGACACTGGCGTGCCCAGACACAGCGGCTGCTGTGGGACGCAGTGCTCTCTCCCACAAGCATAACGCCGTCTCCTGATTTCCCAAGTTCCCTGCTGAGGAAGGCTAAAGAGAGATCGGAGGCTGCCCCAAAAGTGCTGTACCTGATCCCACCGATGCGGAGGTGGAGGAGAAGGAGGTTGAGGAGGTCCTGCCCGGTCCGGAGAGCCAGCCAGGCCAGGAGGCCACAGCAGAGTACGGTTCCCCGGTAAGGTCACCGGAGGGGTCCCAGCCATCATTGCCGGAAATCGACTGGGATGAGATGGAGCGTCTGGACGACGTGACTTACGACCTCCAAACCGGAAATGCTTGGCAGCACTGCGAGAAAGTGAGACAGCAGCAGGAGGAAGAACGAAACATACAGCGGTCCCGACAAAAACAGCATGAGAAGTTCATTGCTGACAAAGAAACCGTCCGCAGAGATAAAGGTACCCGACGGGAACCGCGGCGGCAGGGGTGCGTCACCGAGTTTCAGCTCCGCAAGGGCTGGGGCTTTATCCGCGAGCCGGGCCTCTATGCGGGGGTCTTTGTGAGCCGCCGGGACGTGGAGTCCCACTTGCCCATCGGTCATCCTGGGAGGGACCTGATAAATGGGGACATAGTGAGCTACACACGTCACTGGGGTTTGAAGGGGTGGTATGCCCTGAACGTCTCCATCGTCAGTGACCCGTCCCCGACGCCGGTACCGTACACAATACCGAAGCGTCCCAGTCCCAAGCTCTCACCGCACCAGGCCGTGCCCCGGCATCGCCCCCTGCATACTCATCTCGACCTACGTCGCCCCCTGCATCGCAATCGGTGACCTACTCTGCATCGCAATCTGCGACCCACTCTGCATCGCCCCTGCGACTACCTCAGCAACGCAATCGGCGTCTTACAAAAAAGAAGTACCCGTTGGGTCCACCGTTAGAATGAGAACTGTGGCTACTCAAACGCTGATAGCAGGCCATGACTTATTCGTTATGCGATCAAAAGAACACCGCGTCGTTCCAGCCCCAGGAGTGGAAGACGTTATCGAAGTTTGTAAGAAGAATGAAGGTCAGTAGGACCCAGACAGGGGTTTACTGCAACTCAAGAGATGTAAAAAAGTTTGAGAATTTTGAAAATTGCACTTTATTGTCTTTTATTGATATGTATGAGAATGTTACATAGCTTACCTATTTAAAGTAGGATACCCGGCTGGGTACAAGGTTAAAGAGTTTAAGAAAGCTAAGGAATAAATGCGATGATTGCATAAGTTTGCATAAAATACCCCGTTTGGGTAAAGCCAGTTAAAGTATACGTGAATACTTGATATATAAAAATGTGTCTTTTACCATGCCAATGAACTGCGTGGCTGTGGACTGTGCCAGCCCAAGAACTTGCTTTGTAAATAGTTTGCACTACGGTGCCTTATCTTGGTTTTACATGAAACCATTACTATCTACCTCTGAAGAAAAACCCGTATGGTGTGGCCTAGAGTGAGGTCTGCAGTCAGATGTCCTGCAGCCCACCCAGGACCCACGTGGGAGGTTTTTGGTGCGGGTCCTCCACAAGAATATTATCTTGTATTTATGGAAATGTTTTGATACTTTGATACTTTTGTATTTTTCTAATGTACAAATTGTAACGTTCAAGAAGTCTTACCTCCCGGATGGGAAGAGTTAAAAATGTTGTTGTTTAATGCAAAACAAAAATGTTTTCTTTTTCTCTTTTACAGCCCGGGAGTGCTGTGTTTAACCAAGGGGGGATGTGTGGCCCAGCTATGTCAGGCACACATAAAATCCTGGAGAATGCACAGGAAGGTAATCGCAACGCTTGATATGCATTCACTACACTCACCCTTTTAGACACACCCATCAGGGGTATAAAAGGGAGTGACACGTAGCAGAGTTGGTTAGTCAGTCAGTCAAGCTCAGGAGGAGAGGAGTCAGTGTTCAGTTCAGTCTGCTTCCTGTCTGAGTACAGAGCAGTTCAGTCTCAGTCCAGTCTGGACTTGGAGGATACTGAGAGCTGTGCAGTGAGCTCTAGAAGAAAGCTGACACTTCCATCGAAAGCTACAAGTGCTTATGTTAAGAGCGGGAAGCAGGGCGAAGGGCGCAGTGGAGAAGACATAGAGAAGTGCTTTAGGTATTGGATTGCCTGCACTAATTTGCCGGACACCGTGGTCCGAAGCGTTGCTAGAGTTTCAAGCTTAGTAACAAGAAAACCGGAGGCATCTGGACTACAGGTCGCAGAGTGCAGCCCAAAGCGTCAATACGTAACCGGAGTCAGGGAGAACAAGGATTTTGAGCTAGGCCAAGCAAAAGTAAGGACTTAGTTCTCTCAACATCTGCTAGTCAGAGACATAGAAGGCTCCACCACAATGTTGGCCGGGCATCACAGCTATTGAGAAAGCTGGAGAGTTCAGAGTTAACTTCGCTTCAGGCAAGTTGGACTCACATACATATTGAAGTTAAGGAGGCCTCTAACCTGCTCAGCGGTTACCCGAATGTGCATTCTCCACCCCGACCAGCTCCCCGGGATCTTCTTGAACCATCTACCAGTAAAAGGTATGAAAAGAAGCTGCATTGTGTGTGACTGAATTCTTAACTACACCCTGCATCATCACCATAGACTTCCAGGGACCAGTCTCACCTGTGGGAGACTTACCACCCAGCTGCCCCATAACATCCCCTGTGAAGGTCCTTATAGCAGCGCTGGTCCAATTAACCAGATACCACAGGTGGCGTCACGAACTACCTATCCTAATAATCCCCTGTAAATATCCCCCATTGCATGACCGCCAGGGCCACGGACCGAGTCCCGCTGCCAGTGACATCTCCCATAGAAATCAATGGGCTCGGCTCCGAGTACCCCATAGCCCTGGTATCCACAATTGTGGTGTGAGTCAGACCCTTCCGAAAAAGGGCTGCCAAAGCGTCGTCATTCCATTTGGTCAGGACTGCCCACCTGCGGAATCTCTGACAGTATAACTCAGCGTCATCAAGCCCCTGATTTAATGCCAACAAGGCTTTTTCAGCTTGATCAGTGACATTAGGCTCATCGTACAATAACCCCAAGGCCTGAAAAAATGCATCAACATCACTCAAAACAGGATCCCCAGGTGTCAGGGAAAAAGCCCAATCCTGAGGATCGCCGCGCAGGAGAGAGATGACAATTTGAACCTGCTGCGCTGCGTTCCCTGAGGACTTAGATTTTAAGGCAAAAAACAATTTACAATTATTTTTGAAATTCAGAAACTTGGCTCGATCCCCCAAAAACAAATCTGGCATGGGAATCCTAGGTTCCACAACAGGCAACCTAGCAAGATAGGTAGCAATACTCCGAACCTCAGTGGCAAGCTGATCCACACGGCCAGACAACTGTGCAAACTCCATTGAGAGAAAAAATCCTCCCCAGCACCCAGAGATACAGAGGGAAAAAAAAAAATGCAACAAACAGAAAAATATCTCTGACAACTCTGACAACCTTTTTTTTTTCTTTCACAATATTTTTCCCTTCTGTGAGTACCATATAATTTTCAGTTTAGGCGGTGATACTGTTATGATTTGGTAGCTGAGGAGTGCAGGTAAAAAAGGCAATACACCAGAGCAGTTGGAATCTATGAGATTGCAGTACCCTGACTAACCACCACAACTAGAGGCAGCCGTGGAGCGTTCCTACGTTGGTCCTAGACGCCTCGTCACAGCCTGAGAAACTAACTATACCTAAAGATAGAAAGAGGAAAGCTATCTGCCCCGGAGCAGATCCCCAAAGAACATAGAAAGCCCCCAAACATGTAATGGCGGTTAGACAAGAAGAAATACTGACACAGACAGAAAATAGTATGAGCAAACGTTGGGGCCCAAACTATCTAAATAGAAAAGGATAGGAAGGGCACTTACTGCAATCCCAAAAAACCCTGAAAAGCACCAACTCTACTAATTTCAAAAACACCTGAGATCACACGACCTCTACCACCTAAATTAGTTCTCTGGTGTAACAAAATCAAAACAGCAGCCACTGAAAAAACTGGAAAAAGCAAATGTACAAAACATCAGTGGCTGAACTAAACTGAGAGGGCAACAGCCCCCAGAGGGGACCCAGAAGGCACCCACAGAAGTGCAGGACAAAATGCAAAAATCAAGCACAAAAACAAAAAGAAGAAAAAGTCTTATCTGTTAGCAGGAGATGCAGAAACGACACAGCAGGCTACAAAGGAAACAGGAATCAAGGATTGAGACCAGAACAATTGATCACCGGCAACCCTGATGGGAAGGCGACTCCCTTATATAAGACCAGTCAGTAACACCTGATTCCCAATCCTCACAATCTTCACTGGACAGTCCAGTACCGCTTGTAACCACCAGAGGGAGCCTCTGCTCAGAACTCATCTCAAGTCCATTCACAACAGGGGCAGATCAGAGACTGGAGCAGCAGCCATGGGGCCCATCATATACAAGAGCATTATCAATGGGGCAGATCAGAGAATGGAGCAGCAGCCATAGGGCCCATCATATACAGGAGCATTGTCAATGGGGCAGATCAGAGACTGGAGCAGCAGCCATAGGGCCCATCATATACAGGAGCATTGTCAATGGGGCAGATCAGAGACTGGAGCAGTAGCCATGGGGCCGATCAGAGACTGGAGCAGCATCCATGGGGCCCATCATATACTGAAGCATTCAAAATGGGGGACATCAGACACTGGAGTAGCATTTACGTGGCCCATTACACGCTGGAGCATTAATAATGGGGCCCATTATAATTATATATGGAGCTTGATTTTGGCCCATCATACACCATCATTTTGGAACATCTTCCATGTGGACCATCAAATACTGGAGCATCATATGGGGTTCATTATTTATGGGCCATCATTTAGGGTATGGAGCATCATGTGGGGCCTATTCTGTATGGAGCATTATATGGGGCTCATTCTTCTGTATGGCACACTATGTGGTGGCCATAATACTGTATGGAGGAATATAGTGTCCTTTTTTCTAGCTATTGTAGATTTTAACATAGATATCAGTCATGTCATATAAGAAGTGAAGTATTTTTCATTGTACTATACCGAGATTTCTGTGCCGTAACGGAGCATCATTAATTGTGGTATGTGTTAAAGGGGCCCACTGACACTCTTTGGGCCAGGGCCCACGAAAATCGGGAGCCATCCCAACCCCCCCTTACAAGTTGAGCCAAATAACCCCATTTTTAAATGCGTAAACATTATTATAAAGTCAATTAAGGTTGCCAAACTTAAGTAATAATGATTGATGTTGTTGCCATTGAAATGTGCACTGTAGGTGTGTTTTCTGTCCTCCACTCCCTACCGACTTTGCTTCCCCATTGACTTGCATTGGGTTTCGTGTTTCGTTCGACCCGCCGATTTTTCACGATAGTCGGCCGATTTCACTCGACCCGACTTTTGCGAAAGTCGGGTTCCGTGAAACCCGACTCGACCCGAAAAACGGCAAAGTCGCTCATTCCTAGTCCTTACTATTCTTGGGGTACATTGTATCCAGTAAGGGCTTGGCCATGGATCCTCAAAAATTGGTAGCCGTACAGAATTGGCAGGAGCCCCATTCTCTGAAGGCGGTACAGCGCTTCATGGGGTTCATTGTTATGATTTGGTAGCTGAGGAGAGCAGGCAAAAACGGCAATACACCAGAGAGGTTGGAATCTACTGGATTGCAGTACCCTGACTAACCACCACAACTAAAGGCAGCCGTGGAGCGTACCTACGTTGGTCCTAGACGCCTCGTCACAGCCTGAGAGGCTAACTACACCTAAAGATAGAAAGAGGAAAGCTATCTGCCCCTGAGCAGATCCCCAAAGAACATAGGAAGCCCCCAAACATGTAATGGCGGTTAGACAAGAGGAAATACAGACACAGACAGAAAATAGTATGAGCAAACGTTGGGGCCCAATCTTCCTAGAAAGAAAAGGATAGGAAGGACACTTACTGCAATCCAAAAAACCCTAAAAAAATACCAACTCTACTAATTGCAAAAACACCTGAGATCACACGACCTCTACCACCTAAATTAGTTCTCTGGTGTCTTAAGAGACATCTGAGGCATTCCGGGAGATCAAGCCTTATTTTTCGAAAGCTCCCGTCCTACATCGGCCAGATGTCAATAAGCCATTTTTTCTGGAGGTCGATGCCTCCTCTGTAGGAGCAGGTGCTGTCCTTTCTCAAAAGAATGGGCAAGGTCAGAGAAGACTATGTTTCTTCTTCTCCAAGACCTTTTCTCCAGCGGAGAGGAATTATACGATTGGGGATAAAGAGTTACTCGCCATAAAATTGGCTTTTGTTAAATGGAGGTATCTTTTGGAGGGAGCTAAACATCCGTTTGTGGTGTATTCCGACCATAAGAATCTCTCGTACCTGCAGACGGCGCAGCGTCTCAACCCGAGGCAGGCTCGGTGGTCCCTCTTTTTTGCCCGATTCAATTTTACCATCAACTTTCTAAAAGGGGAAAAGAGTCCTCGGGCGGATGCTCTTTCTCGATCTATGGATACGACGAAGGACGATGACAAGCCCAGACTTATTGTTCCTCCTGAGAGTATGCGAACGGTAGCACCGGTGACTTTAGACCAGGTTCCACCCGGGAAGACGGAATGAGGTGCTCTCATGGGCACATGCCTCTAAGATTGGAGGTCATTTTGGAATCAAACGTACCACTGAGTTCCTCCAACGCTCGTAATGTTGGCCTCGGTTGTCCCAGGATGTTAAAGAATACGTCCAAGCATGCATCTCCTGCGCGAGAAATAAATCATCTCATCAAAGTCCGGTGGGTCTTCTACATCCATTACCCGTAGCGGATAGACCTTGGTAGCTGATTGGGATGGATTTCGTGGTTGAGTTACCTATGTCCCAGGGTAATACGACCATATGGGTGGTTTCTGACCATTTTTCTAAGATGGTTCACCTGGTACCCCTTCCTAGGGTTCCTTCTTCCTGGGTTCTGGCATCACTGTTTATCCGTCACGTTTTCCGTCCTCACGGTATGCCTGATAGGATTGTCTGTGATCGAGGCCCTCAGTTCACCTCTCGGTTTTGGAGAGAATTGTGTAATCTGTGTAGTATTGAACTGAACCTCTCTACTGCCTATCACCCGGAGACCAATGGCCTGGTGGAACGCACTAATCAGACGCTTGTGACATACTTGCGCCATTTCGTTTCTGCCAACCATAATAATTGGGCAACTTTGCTTCCTTGGGCAGAGTTTGCTCTAAACAATGCAGTGGCGGATTCCACAGGTCAGACCTCTTTCCTTTTGAACAATGGTCAGCACCCGCGTGTTCTGATCCCTATGCCAGTTAACTTTGGGGAGCCTGGGGTCAGAGATTGGGCTATGGAGGCGTGGGACGTCTGGGACCAGACGCAGGAAGCATTATTGGCATCCAAAAATCGGATGAGACAGTCGGCTGACACTCATCGTCGTCATCGGGTCTGGCTCGCGGCTCGCAATATCAGAGGTCGCGAGGAATCTGCTAAATTCGCTCCCAGTTTTATTGGTCCCTTCAAAATTCTGGCCCAAGTAAATCCCAAGTAATCCCAAGTAAATCCCATGGCACTTGAAGATACATGACACGTTCCATGTGTCGCTCCTGAAACCCGTTCACCTGATGAAATTCTCGGATGCTCAGCACGCTGCTGACACCGGGGGTGAGGATTTCGAGGTAGAGGCAATTGTGGGGTCTAAGATGGTTCGTGGCAAAAAATTCTATTTGGTACACTGGAAAGATCACAGTTCTGAGGAGCACACTGGGGAACTCATGGACCATATTCATGCTCCCCTGCTCATTGAGGAATATGAGCATCAAGTGGGGGGGGGATAATGTTAGGCATCAGGAGATGGCAGAATCCAAACCTGGATCTGAGGAGTCTGTGGTCTCCCATTCAGGTTTAGCCGAGGCAGATACTGCTCAGCTTCGCCATTGAGCCCAATGCCTAGCTAATAACCGAGAGGCACAAGATGTTATGAGAGTCTTTGTTCATAGTAGCCTTAAACCTAGGTTACAGAACAGGAAAAGGCTGTTATAACACTGTCCAGAAATGCCTGCACTGAGCATGTCCGTGACATGGCGAGCCATGATTGGTGGTTAATGTCAGCTGATCCTCTGACCTGGCATTGCCTGATTGGTCGCGGATGACGTCATCGGTGATGCGATTTATGAGATGGCTGGGGCGGAGCTTAGCCCTTAAATAGCTTGTCTGTCCACGGCGCAGTCAGATCTTACTAAATAGATAGTGCTCATGTGTGACGTACAAGAATTTGGGCTCCACATGCTCTCTAGCTTTCACTCTCCGGGACCTGCCGAGGCCAGAGTTAGCTCGGCTGATTAGCCCAGGTCCTTCAGGCAGGTTAATGAATGCTATGCAGGTAGCGATGGTTTTGCAGTCTCTGTCAAAGGGGTAGCTATACCCCCCGAGCAGACTGTGGGGCACGTATCCTGTGCATCGCCTGCTAACTAAAGGAGAGTTGCTCAGTCCGGTGGCACACCGGCTGGCAGCATGTACACCTGGCGTGAGTCGCATGCACTTCCTAATATCTGGCAAGTGGCTTCTGTGCTACTAACAGGGCTACTTCTGCGCCAGCCTGCAGCACTTGGTGCAGATCTAATATCTGGCAAGTGGCTTCTGTGCTATTAACAGGGCTACATCTACGCCAGCCTGCAGTACATGGTGCAGATCTAATATCTGGCAAGTAGCTTCCGTGCTGTTAACAGGGCTACGTCTACGCCAGTCCTCAGCACATCTCCTGTGAAGTTAACGGAGATAGTGCCAATTCAATATCTCTCTCCTTGTATGAAGTAACACAGGCGAGATCTAATATAATCCTTTAGTTGTCAGTTGTTACCCTGATACCCAAAGGGTGTTTGGCATCAGTGTCATAAACTGCATCGCGGACCCGGGTTCGGTTGCAATCCATTATATAAATAAAGTTGTTGCAACCGAGCTCATAATATAGGCAGTGTGGGGAGAGTTGCTACAGAGATAGGGACAGATTTGATGGTGTATAAGTTAGTGTCAGTATACCATATTGAGTACACAAATCCATCTAAACCAACAGTCCTTCTGAGGAGGCCCTGGGGCAGGAAGTGGTATGCGAGGAGATCAGGAGGATGGAAAGGGAGGACCTGGCTGATTCTGAAAACTCTTCCCAGTATAAAAGTGTGGTTGAGGAGGTCACAGATCAGCCTACAAAATCTCAGGGTGGCAAGCGTACCAAAAAAAAGGGGAAAAAAGGGAAGGTTAAAAAGCCTTCCAAGCCCTCCCCTTGACCGTAGGTATGCTAAAGGAAGGGCTCACCGGCCCCTTCTGTTCATCCTCTCTAACCAGTACCAAGCTCTCGACGACTCTGCTGAGACAGAGGTTGGGGTGGCACCGGGGGGGCTTTCGGGGGGTGGCAGAGTCTGCCCTCCATAGGACGCTGTTTCCTCTGGGGGAGGGACTGCTCTGGAGCCCAGAGGCGACGAGAAGAATGCTAAAATGGACACCTCAGTCTCCCTAAAAAGGAGTGTGGAACCGGACCCCTCTTCAGGGGGGAAGAGTAAAGTGGGGATGGGGAAGAAAAAGGCTATCTAACTTAATCACTCAGGATGGTGGAACCCACCCCGTTGACTCTGGCGTCGATTAATGTCGTTAGCATAAAGTCGGATGCGGCTAGATTTGAGGCCTTTGATTTTCTCACCCAAATTGAGGTTGACATATTGTTTTTTCAGGAGACCAGACTTACAGACATGGGGGCCATTTATAAAGCCAGAAGGGTGTGGAGGAGTGGGCCCTCATACTGGTCTCTTGCGGCCGAGCTGTATGGTGGGGTAGCGGTATTTTTAAGACCGCATCGGTGGAATGCTGACGAGTGATTGAGGTAGAAACGGGGAGGTGCCTGGTCTTGGACTTCTTCATGAGGGGACAGGAGTTTCGGCTCATAAATATTTATGGACCACAGTCCAAGTGGGACAGTAAATGTTTCTTCCTGAAGATCAAGCAGGTGGTCTTCGGTGGGGATTTTAACACCATTACGAGATCCCATGATATGGGGGGTCCCGAAGACCAAAGACTGGTTTATGATAGCAATACCCTAAATTGCATAGCTAGTGAAGCTAACCTGGTGGATGACCACATCCGGCACACACCAGGTCACGGGGGTTTCACCTTTCATAGGGGAAGCAGTAGGTCTAGATAGGTGTTGTGAATGTGTTGGAGACGACTTCGGAGCTGAGGCTCCCTCCAGTGGTTGCTGAGGGTATTGAACCAATTAAGGAATGGGTGTCAGGTGGGGCTGACTGGCCTGATATAAGTGAGCTGAACTCCCATGATCCTCGCCTGTAATCAATTGTTTCTTCCAGGTCTTTGTTGGAATTTCAGCTTGCTTTCCAGCTATCATTCAGATAAGTGACTTTCTGTTTTTTTTTCTGTGGTTGGATTTTCCTTGCTTTTTGCAGTCTTGCCTTGGACTTCAGCCGAGTCCCCTTTGAGGCTTGCGCTGCCCTCTGTTCTCATTTTGTATTTGCACTTGTTCTCTGTTCCATTGATATTTTTTATTGCTGGGTAGCTGTTTGTCACACCAGAGATCTGATATAGGTGGTCGACATCGTGTGGTCTCAGGTTTTTTGTAATCAGAAGTGCTGGTATTTTTATTAGGGTTTTTCTGTGTTGCAGACAGAATTTCTCTCCTGTACTTTACTTTCTAGACAGATTTGGGCCCCAACATTTGCTCATTCTATTTTCTGTCTGTGTTCGTGTTTTCCTCTTGTCTAACCACCATTACATGTTTGGGGGCTTCCTATTTCTTTGGGGGCTTTTCTCTGGGGAAGTTAGTTTTCCTCTTTCTATCTTCAGGTGTAGCTAACTCTCTGGCTGTGCCGAGGCGTCTAGGATCACCATAGGTACGCTCCACAGCTACTTTCTAGTTGTGCGGTTAGTTTAGGGATCTGCAACCCATTAGGTTCCAGCCTCTCTGGTGTCTTGTTGCTTTGGCGGTATTTTGCTCCTGTCCTCCTCAGCTACCAAATCATAACAGATAGGTTTTTTTTAAGGAAGATGCCATCTTTTCAGCAGTGTCCGCCGTTGAGGTGGAATTCTCCGACCACTGTTTAATTTTCTTTTCCTTGAATGCTGCAAAGACTCCCCCCATGGTGAAAGGCCTATGGAAGCTGAATTCATCCCTTCTGGAAGAAGCAGAGGTGAGACAATCTTTTGAGAACTTTCTTCAGAGCCAGGTACCGCTTTTGGATCTCTGTAGAGGTATGTCTTAGTGATGGGAGATCTTCAAAAAGAGGGTGGCGAGTTTCTTCCGTCAGATTTCGAGCCTCAGAAGCCTGAACAGTCATCGCTTGTATCAGGCTCTGAGAGGGAAACTCGAGCAGCTTGTCTCGACTGGGGGAGACCGCGAGGAAATCTCCAGGGTGAAGTCTTTGCTCAGAGATGTCAGTATGATAGGCACGCATCTTTGGTTTTTGAGAGGGATTTCGGGAGATACCGCTCGCCTGACCCCTACAGAAACTGTAAGATGTCAGTGAGTTGTAAGGTGGTGACAGTATTGATCGACAGTAAGGGTTCCCTGAGCAGATCCAAATCAGGGATCCTGGAGGTGGTCAGGTCCTTTTACTCACTCCTCTTGGGAAAGAGGGATCTGGATCAAGATGGGATGGCGGATTTCAAGGCTGAAACCTTTCCTGAGCCAGGGGATGACCCCTCTCTTCATGTTTTGGCAGTGGCAATCAGGGAGGAGGAAGTGAGACTGGCGATTGATGGGTTCCGGTCCAAAAAAATCGCCAGGTCCAGATGGCTCAACAATACCTTTAGGGACTCTTTGGTCCCCCTCTTGACTGAGGTTTTTATCAAGTGTCTTTCCTCAAGCACTCTTCCCAGATCAATGAGGAGGTCAGCCCTGATTATCCTGTCGAAGGGTGAAGACTCGTCCCGTATTGAGAATTGGCGTCCCATAGCGCTTCTCGATACGGACCAAAAGGTTCTGGCAAAGTTGCTGTTCGATCGGTTGGTGAAGTTTGCACCCTGGCTCCTTTTGGGGCTCAGCACTGCTCTGTTCCAGGCCGCAGTAAGAGTACGTTTAGTGCTGTGCTCGGTGTCCGGGAGGCAGTGGAGTAGAGCAGAGCGGGTCTCTGGAAGGGGTATTTGCTGTCCTTAGATGAAGCGAAGGCTTTTGACTGAGTGGATCACGAGTACCTTTGGTCTGTCCTTTTGAGGTACGGTCTGCCTGGGATGTTGAGGATTTTGTACAAAGGGGCAGAGACTTTTTCTCTTGTGAACGGTTGGGTTGTCACCCTTTTAAGGTTGGTTCTGGAGTTCGCTAGGATTGTCCTTTGAGCCCACTGTTATACGTGTTCGCGAGTGATCTCCTTTTAAGGAGGGTGGATCGTGGACCGTTGGTGGGAATCGGGATGGACCGCGCAGAGCCAGGGGCCACTCGGACGGTGGTAGCAAACGCCGATGAAGTCTCCTTTTTTGTATCCTTGAAAGAGGAGGCGGATTGGGTCATGTCTGAGGTCGAGCGCTACCAGAGGCTTCTGGGTCCATGATCAACCGGGAAGGGGGATCTGAGCTTTCAGGGCCCTAGGCCTCGGCAAAAATTCTAGGCAGCAATTTCAGCCCAGGGGATTACCCTCAGCAAAATTGGGAGGGCAGACTTAAGATTGCCCACCAGAAGGTGGACCAATGGAAGGGTTGGTCCTTAACCCTGAGGGAAAGGGTCAACTTGGCCAAAGGTTTTCTGCTTCCCTTGTTAATATACCTGGGCAGCATCTGCATCTTGCCAGAACCTCTTTGGACACGGGTCTATAGCCTGTTCTTCCAACTGTTATGGGGGAACAGGCTTAACCTAATCAAGAGGGAGGACATGTACAGCATGAGGAGACTAGGAGGGTTGGGTATGGTCAACCGGTGGTGTTTCTAGTAAACATCTTTATTAAAACAAACATCACCAACCTCTGGTTAGAGAGGGCTCCTCCATGGGTATTCTCCTGCAGGGGATGGTTTCGACCTTTCTTCCAGGAATGTAAGACAGTAGGGCAGGTGAAGGACCTTCGCACACCACATTGACATCTTCCAGCTTATGCTACCCCGGTTCTGAAGGTGATCCGCTGGTGGGGTCTGGGAATGTGGGAGATCAGGACCATGTCGAGGAAATCCCTTGACAATAGGGTTCTGTTGACCCATTTCCAGAAGTCTCTGGTGTTCAAAGATTGCCCAGGCCAGGATCTGGAAGTAGGGCTTGGGTTGTTAAACTCTTCGTGGATCCCCTTGAAGTTTTGGGACTTGGCTTGGTTCTGCTTCCATGGAAAACTGTATGTGAGGGACAACCTGAAGTACAGGAACTCTGATGACTGGGATTGTCCCTGCAAGGAGTGTGGCAACACACTGGAAAGCATGGAGCACTTTCTCCTTCGGTGTCCTTTTAATACAGGGGTCCACAATAGGGTGGGTGCTTCTGTAGGCTGTCCTAGGCTAGCGTGCCTTTCCTATGCGGAGTGGGCCTATGGGGCATTCAGGTCCCTGGGTGGCGGAGATCGGGGCATGTTATTCTTAGTCAGTTTAGTGGTTAGGTTTTACACGTGGAATGCACGGTGCTTAGTGTCAATGCAACAGAAAGCCCTCCCCTGGGAAGAGGTGGTTAGCAACATCTTGGATGACCAGGGCAAAATATGTTCTTTGGAGTTTGGGAGGCTGGGTGCAGGGAGGGCCTCCCGACTTTGGAGGAGTTTCTCTTTTAACATACCCTAGGGAAAGCTAGTCTTGGTGTGTTTGTTTGGTAGGGTAAGATAAGGTGGTGTGTTTAGGGTCAGATAGATGTATAGGGGCAGACAGTGACAGGGAGTGACAGTCTAGGGACAGGTAGATGGTAGGTTCTGGTAAGTTAGGTAGAGGAGGGATAGCAAGGGGCATGTAGGGATATATAGGGTCAGTTTTTATAGGGGACAATGGACAGCTTTCGTTAGAGAGGGACAGGGAGATTGGTGTGTGTAGTCAGGGTTGAAGCCTCTTAAAACTCCAGCTATCTGATGGTAGGCTGTTGCGTGGCACCAATAGCTTTTGTTTTGTAAAGAGAGGAGTAATGGATATAGGGCTTGCAGGTGCCAATCTTGGATCTGACAAGAGTTTTGTTTTGTGATATGTAATGTAAAATTGTAATAAGGTCATATAGGATAAGCAATGTAAAGTTTTGGTTTTGTTTTCTGCTTCTATTATATTTGTATGTTTTGTCTGTGTGTTGACAGCATGTTGGGGGGGTTAGTCCCAGGTTGGGTGGGGGGATGTTGGTTTTCTTAAAGAAATGAAGATGAAAAAGGACATCCTGATGGCAAGGAAACTTAACTAAGGGGAAATGGACCCACTAAAGGGAAATAAGGGCATGATAAACTGTTCATGGACCTTGGTGTGCAGTGATAGGCGTGATAAACTGTTCATACGATGTGCTATGATAGGAATGAGACTTTTCATGGACCTTGGGTGCAAGGTATTGGGCTAAGTTTTGACGTGTTGTGGAAAAAAATTAAAAAAGGAGTGTGTTTTGCAGTATGGCTTCAATTGTTCAGCAGGTGTGCTATGGCCAAGGGGGCTTTTTCTTTTTATGGGCAAATGGACCAGACTTTTTGTTTTTGTTTTTCGTAAAGGGAAAGTGTGAATGTGGATGAATGTGTGAATGTCGATGAATGTGTGTTAGGTTTCCTTTTTGTTTTCTGGTCTTTATTAAGGAAAAGGAAAGACATGGGAAAAGTCCTTGCTGGGGGTTCCTGAAGCTGGAAAGTTTTTGGACTCTAGTCTATTGGTTTTAAGATCTTTTGATTTTGTGGTTTTTGTTTGTTTTCTTGTTTTGTAAAATTGTGAAGTTTCTGTAAGTTTTGCATTTTTATAATAAAAGAGTTCCATTACTGTCTGATGTTGCTGCCTATTACAGATATTTACCATATATATGTACATAGCCCCAGGTATCAGTGGCCAGGAATATTTTTTTTGCATCTTAATCCTGATTATTTTCTTCAAAAGCAATCCAGAGAAACACGTTTCTTTTTGCTCCATTTGCTTGTTGGCACTGCAGAATAGAGCCAGTTCCTTTCCATATTACAGCGTGAAAATCCAGCTATTTTAAACAGGGGTTTGGCAGTCACAGCGATCACATCTTAGTACACAGAAAATTCTGCCATTTCTGGGCTACTGTAAAATTTTGTTGGAGTGTCTGAGTTCCTGCTGCTGCACAAGGGGAGTCTCGAACCAGTCCTGCTGCAGTCCCCCATCCATTTCCGGCTGCAGTGGAGCCTGCTCAGCAAAGACGTCAGTCCCAGCATCTCACCCATTTTAACGCTATGCAGAGGCTTGTTGCAGTCTTTCCTGGTTCCTTTATTATAACCAGTGCTGGAGCAGGCAGTTCGGGAACTAAGTCCCTGCTTTCTCCATCTGAGCATGCCCAGGGCAAGATCTCCCATTGGAGATCAGGGGTTACATGCTCGGTTACAGCAGCGACTCCCATTGGTCCGCCAGGAAGGTCCTGAAACTACATGTGTTCTGGAATGGTTTCGCATTGGTCCTTTTCTGGTAGGTCCTGCAGTTGCTACTATAAAAGTGTGGCATGGCTGGGCCGCCATGCGCTAGTATCAAATCCGTTACATGCTTGCGCCAGTGTGGTCATGTATGCATGTAGTTAGGTCTGGCTGAAATAAGCCCCTAGAATACCGGCACCTCCGGTGAGGAGATTGTATACACGTGTTCAGGGCTCGGCTGAAAACGCCATTAGAATACCGGCTACTCCGGTGAGGAGATTATTGCTTGTGTTCTGACTGCATGATCACAGACTGCAATCCGTACAGCAGTTAACCGTGTACCTGGACCCAGTAGGGTTACTCAGCGACTTTGTGACGCAACAGGGTTCGCTTTAAAACTCTAGACAGCACCCTAGTGTTTTACTTTGCAGCTCACTGAAGCTAAGTGAGTTTGCACTTATCACCATATAGCGCTGTGGCATTCCCGCTAGCGGCTCTGTGGATTAACAGAGTTCGCACTAACTGCCACAGCGCGCTACGGCGTTTATTTTAGCGACTCTGCAGGATAACAGAGTTCGCTACTCATGCTATCTTACTAGCAGCAGGCTCTGCCTGCACGGTGGACCCCGGGCTGCGAACGCACCTCTCCTTAATATCTATTAGGTGCGTTCCGCAGGCCCTTAACATAAAACTAGCGCCAGGGTCTGGCTAGTAAAATGGCGGACGACCAGCGTCCACAGCAGTACATCCAGCAGCTGGAGGGTAGGTTGGCGAACCTTGAGCGCACAACCTCAGCTGTGGATGTTACCGCAGTCGCTGTTCAGGCTGCTAGCGTAGCTGCAGCCAGTTTGTCCACCACTACCTCTGCTCCGACATTATCCCACCTCCCACTTCCAGACAAGTTTACGGGTGACAGTAAACATTGTTGGGGATTCGTGAGTCAGTGCTCTATACAGCTTGAGCTTCTGGCAAAATTTTTCCCCACGGAACGGGCACAAGTGGCTTTTATTGTGTCTTTTCTGTCGGGCAGAGCATTGGAGTGGGCAACGCCGCTGTGGGAGCGCGACGATCGTGTGGTGCGGAATGCTCCTCGGTTTTTGGAGGCTCTGAAATAGGTCTTTTTAGGACCTCAGGTCACGCACGATACGGCACTCCAACTGCTGGCAATGTCACAGGGCTTGTCCATGGTCAGCCAGTTCTCAGTCCAATTTCGGACTTTGGCCTCTGAATTATATTTTATTCCAGTGTTTTGGAGAGGACTGGCAGACCATGTAAAGGACGCTTTGACGACCAGGGAGATTCCTGCCACACTGGAGAAACTCATTTCTATATCTACCCGCATCAACCTCTGTTTTCACGAGCTGAGGTTAGAGCGGACCCAGTGTAGGCAGAGGTTTCGGCTGGCACCCACCTTTGCCAAACCTCTTGAATTTCCCGTTCGGGCATCCGACTCCCTAGAGACCGTGGAGACTACTCAAGTGGGATCTAAGTCTTGGACCACTCGAGTATCCGTGGTCTGTAGAGTGTGTCAGCAGCCAGGACATTATGCCAACCGATGTCTCCAGCGAATGAGTAAACGGTCATGTTCCGTGACCATGGGTGCAGGGTCATTAGACCCGAGGGATTTTGCTCCGAAAGTGCTCCTTAAAGGGTTAATCTCTCTAGGTTCATCCACTCTTCCCGCCAAGCTTTGTGTGGACTCTGGGGCAGAGGGGAATTTTATGTCCTCCTCCTTTGCCTCTCGCCATTCCATACCGCTGATGACGCTCGCCGAGCCAATATCGGTGAGAGTATTGAATGGAGCAATCCTGCCCTCACAAATCACCCACCAGACTGTTTCTCTACCTCTATCTATGTCCCCTTCTCATCAGGAGAATATATCCCTGTTTGTTCTTCCTGAGGGAATAGATGAGGTTTTGTTGGGATTACTCTGGCTTCGCCACCACTCTCCCCATATTGAGTGGTCCTCTGGGAGAATACTGGGTTGGGGTGATCATTGCAGAGACAGATGTCTCAGAGAGGACGTTCAGGTTTCCACCACGGAGATACCGATAGACCTTGCTTCTCTCCCCAAGGTTTATCGGTCATACGCGGACGTATTCTCCAAAAAGGCAGTGGAGACTCTTCCGCCTCATCGCTTCTATGACTGTCCTATAGACCTCTTGCCTGGAACGGAGCCCCCGTGTATCCTCTCTCTTCCTGAGACGGAGGCCATGTCCCAATACATCCAGGAAAATCTGGCAAGAGGGTTTATTAGGAAGTCAGTGTCACTAGCAGGGGCAGGATTTTTCTTTGTGCAGAATGGAGAATTACGACCGTGTATAGACTATAGGGGTCTTAATGCCATTACCGTTAAGAACAAATATCCTTTGCCCCTAATATCTGAGCTCTTTGATAGGCTCCGGGGAGCAAGGGTATTTACTAAGCTGGATCTTCGTGGTGCCTATAACCTGATCCGCATCCGTGAGGGGGACGAATGGAAGACAGCGTTCAATACCAGAGATGGACATTACGAATATCTTGTGATGCCCTTCAGGCTCTGCAATGCTCCAGCCGTCTTCCAAGATTTCGTAAATGACATCTTCCGGGACATGCTTGCCACCTCTGTGGTAGTCTATCTGGATGACATTCTCATCTTTTCTCCAGATATGGACACCCACCGTAGACATGTTTTCAGGGTCTTCGACCTCTTGCGAGCAAATTCCTTAAATGCGAAGTTGGAGAAGTGTGTGTTTGAGCAGGAGTCCCTGCCATTCCTGGGCTATATCATCTCCACTCAGGGATTGGCTATGGATCCTGCCAAACTACAGGCTGTAATGGATTGGCAAGAACCCCACTCTCTTAAAGCGGTGCAGCGCTTTATGGGGTTCATTAATTACTATCGCCAATTCATTCCACACTACTCTTCTTTGGTTGCTCCCTTGGTAGCCCTCACTAAGAAGGGAGCCAATCCCAAATTGTGGTCAGAGGAGGTCTCCAAGGCCTTTACTTCAATCAGGTCCCATTTTGCTAGCGCTCCTATCCTACATCGTCCCGAGGTTGATAAGCCTTTTATATTGTAGGAAGATGCCTCGTCCATTGGTGCTGGAGCAGTCCTTTTTCAAAAGGATGCTCAAGGTCGTAAACATCCTTGCTTCTTCTTCTCCAAGACCTTCACACCAGCGGAGAGGAATTATTCCATTGGGGATAGGGAGTTGCTAGCCATGAAGTTGGCCTTTTCCGAGTGGAGACATCTCCTGGAGGGGGCTCGCTTTCCCTTTCAAGTTTTCACTGACCACAAAAATTTGGTCTATTTACAGACCGCCCAGCGGCTAAATTCCCGCCAGGCCAGATGGTGCCTGTTCTTCTCCCGGTTCCATTTCACCCTCCATTTTCTCTCCGGGGAGAAGAACATTCGTGCCGATGCTCTGTCTCGCTCCGTGGTGTCCTCTGAGGAGGTGGAGGAGGAGCCTCGGCTGATTGTCCCCACAGAGAACCTAAGAACTGTGGCCCCCGGTTTCGCTTGAGTCTGTGCCTCCGGGCAAGACTTTTGTGCCCATCAATTTGCGACCGGAGGTACTCTCTTGGGCACACTCATCCAGGATGGTGGACATTTTGGGGCAAAGAGGACATCTGAGTTGCTGGCGAGGACATACTGGTGGCCACATATGGTCCTTGACGTCAGGGAATATGTTCAGGCAGGCGTCTCCTGCGCCAAGAATAAGTCCCCTCGACAACGGCCAGCTGGGTTACTTTTCCCTTTACCGGTGGCAGACAGGCCCTGGGAGATGGTTGGGATGGATTTTGTATGGGCTTACCCAAGTCTCGGGCTGCACCATCATCTGGGTGATAACCGACCACTTCTCCAAAATGGTGCACTTGGTGCCGTTACCACGGTTACCGTCTGCACGGGCCTTGGCAGTATTTTTCATTAGGCATATTTTCCGCCTACACGGTATGCCAGACAAAATTATCAGTGATCGAGGTCCCCAGTTTGCGTCTCGGTTCTGGAGAGAGCTGTGTCGTTTACTCAGCATTGAGTTGAATCTCTCCTCTGCATACCATCCCGAGACAAATGGGTTGGTAGAGAGGGCCAACCAGACCTTGGTCACATACTTGCGACATTTTGCCTCTGCCAGACAGGATGACTGGGCATCCTTGCTACCGTGGGCTGAGTTCGCTCTAAATAATGCTGTGGCTGACTCCACCGGACAGACCCCATTCCTCCTGAACTACGGTCAGCATCCGCGGGTACCAGTGCCCATGCCCGTATCTTCCGCCGGTTCCAGAGTGGCAGACTGGGCTGTGGAGGCACGGGACATTTGGGACCGCACCCAGGATGCCATTCACGCCCCGCTCCAACATTTGCTCCGGGTGACCTAGTGTGGCTCTCTGCCCGAAACAATCAGGCTACGTGTAGAGTCCACCAAGTTGATACCTCGCTTTTTGGGTCCCTTTAAAGCTCTTGAGCAGGTGAACCCGGTGGTTTAACGCCTAGCCTTGGTATCACCGACACCTTTCACGTGTCCCTCCTGAAACCCGTGGCCATTTCCTGGTTTTCCGAGTCATCTGCCGGGACGTCGGGTTCATCTACCGACTATCATGAGGTGAACGCCATTGTTGGGTGCAAGGTGATACGAGGAAAAAAAATTTATTTGGTGGATTATGGGTCTGAGGATAGGTCCTGGGACCCTGCAGAGCATGTTCATGCTCCACAGCTCATCGCTGCCCAAAGAAGGAGAGGCCCTAGGAGGGGGGGTAATATTAGGGTTCAAGTTCCCGCTGCTTCACAAGGGGAGTCTCGACCCAGTCCTGCTGCGGTCCCCCATCCATCTCCGGCCGCAGTGGAGCCTGCTCAGCAAAGACATCGGTCCCAGCGTCTCGCCCAGTTTAACACTGTGCAGAGGCTTGTTGCGGTCTTTCCTGGTTCCTCTATTATAACCAGTGCTGGAGCAGGCAGTTCGGGAACTAAGTCCCTGCTTTCTCCATCTGAGCATGCCTAGGGCAAGATCTCACATTGGAGATCAGGGGTCACATGCTCGGTTACAGCAGCGACTCCCATTGGTCCCCCAGGAAGGTCCTGAAACTACATGTGTTCTGGAATGGTTTCGCATTGGTCCTTTTCTGGTAGGTCCTGCAGTTGCTACTATAAAAGGGTGGCATGGCTGGGCCGCCATGCGCTAGTATCAAATCCGTTACGTGCTTGCGCCAGTGTGGTCATGTATGCATGTGGTTAGGTCTGGCTGAAATAAGCCCCTAGAATACCGGCACCTCCGGTGAGAAGATTGTATGCACGTGTTCAGGGCTTTGCTGAAAATGCCATTAGAATACTGGCTACTCCGGTGAGGAGATTATTGCTTGTGTTCTGACTGCATGATCACGGACTGCTATCCGCACAGCAGTTAACCGTGTACCTGGACCCAGTAGGGTTACTCAGCGACTTTGTGACGCAACAGGGTTCGCTTTAAAACTCTAGTCAGCGCCCTAGTGTTTTACTTTGCGGCTCACTGAAGCTAAGTGAGTTTGCACTTATCACCATATAGCGCTGTGGCATTCCCGCTAGCGGCTCTGTGGATTAACAGAGTTCGCACTAACTGCCACAGCACGCTACGGCGTTTATTTTAGCGATTCTGCGGGATAACAGAGTTCGCTACTAACGCCATCTAACTAGCAGCAGGCTCTGCCTGCACGGTGGACCCGGGCTGCGAACGCACCTCTCCTTAATATCTATTAGGTGCGTTCCGCAGGCCCTTAACAGTGTCTTATTCAAGTTATTGACACCTGTATTTTAAAGTCAGCCATTTGTAGTGACCATGCAAAATATTGTCCTCCATTTAAAATGGGCAAGGCGCGTGGCAAGGGACGGGGAACTGGACGTGATGATGATGGTGCATGCAGAGGCCGAGGCCGTGGGCAAGCTGAAATTGTGCCACAACAAACTGTCACGACGTATAACAGATATATTCAAAGATAGCAACCTATATCTAATGTGACATCATTCTAAATTTCATATAATAGAGAAAATCAACATGTATACATAGTATTTACCTGACATAATATCCTATGTATTGTGGGTCAATACTGTGTACGTGTCACGCTGTCTCTGGATAGAGGTGGACCGGGGTCTATGCTGACCCTGAACTGGGGTCCTGACTAGTCCCTCTACCTGGAGGTACTGTTAATGGTACAGAGGTCCAGGCCGCCAGCGTAACCCTGTCTCCTGTAGATCCCTGACCACTGTAATCTAGTCCTGAGAAGGACCCTGATTACCACCACAGGGAATGGGCAGGTCACAGCTTACACACAGTCTAAGACAAACGAGACAGACAAGGGGTAAAGAAAACACAGCCTTGCATACAACACTTCCACTACAGAGGAACACAAAAGGTTAAGGAGATAAACAATAAGCGAGGAGAGGAAAAACCACAACAGGCTCTCTTAGCTTAAGTCTTCTCAGAAATCGATCCGCTCTGCTGGTCTGAATGAATGCTTTCACCGGCAACTTCCCAGCAGACCAGCAGGTATATGAAGGAAGCTAATTAACAAAACATCAATCGCAGCTGGGCGAGGCTGGTCAGCCCAGCACCGAGAGAGAAAGAATTAACTCCCTCAGTGCCGAAAAACAGCCAGCACCAGAAACTCAGCTGTGTGAAGTCAGGGTGTGCAATCGCGACGATCTCCGCCACGACACACCCGTGACAGTACCCCCCCTTCTACGAGGGGCCTCTGGACCCTCAGGGCCTGGTCTATCTGGGTGAGTAGTGTGAAAGGCCCGAACCAAACGGTCTGCGTTAATATCCGACGCAGAAACCCACATCCTCTCCTCAGGACCATACCCCCTCCAATGAACAAGGTACTGAAGGGACCGGTGATTCAGACGTGAGTCAATGATCTTCGATACCTGAAACTCCAAATTACCATTGACCACCACTGGAGGAGGAGGTAGAGGTGACGGTATAACTGGTGCCACGTACCTCTTAAGCAACGATTTGTGGAACACATTGTGGATTTTAAATGTAGGAGGGAGGTCAAGACGGAAAGCCACCGGATTAACTATTGAACTGATCCTGTATGGCCCGATGAATCTGGGACCGAGTTTCCAGGAGGGAACCTTAAGTTTTATATTCTTGGTAGACAACCATACCAGATCGTTCACACTTAGGTCCGGACCAGACACTCTCCTCCTATCAGCCATACGTTTGTATCGGTTCCCCATAGTGCTCAGATTATTAAGCACTCCTCTCCACACTGAAGCAAGTGACGACGAAAATCGTTCCTCCTCAGGAACCCCAGAAGAGCCCCCCCCATTGAAAGTACAAAACTGGGGGTGAAAACCATATGCCCCAAAAAACGGGGACTTACCAGTGGACTCGCTCCGCCTATTGTTAAGAGCGAACTCTGCCAGAGGCAAGAAAGAAGACCAGTCCTCCTGGTTCTCTGAGACAAAACACCTGAGATATGTCTCTAAGCTCTGATTCAGACGCTCTGTCTGACCATTGGTCTGCGGATGAAAAGCCGAAGAAAATGACAACTGCATCCCCCGACGAGAACAAAATGCCTTCCAGAATTTGGACACAAACTGAGACCCCCGATCCGACACCACATCGGAAGGCAACCCGTGAAGTCTCACAATCTCCCCAATGAACACCTGCGCCAGAGTTTTAGCATTAGGAAGAGCAGGAAGAGCAATAAAATGTGCCATTTTGCTGAACATGTCAACTACAACTAGTATGACAGTTTTACCTGAAGACGGAGGAAGGTCCGTAATGAAGTCCATAGACAGATGGGTCCATGGACGCTCCGGGATTTTCAACGGTAAAAGGGCCCCAGACGGATGGGTATGTGGGGTCTTAGAGCGCGCACATACCCCACAGGACGCGACAAAAGTTACCACCTCTTTATTTAAGTTAGGCCACCAAAACCGGTGAGAAACGAGATCTACAGTTGCTTTACTCCCTGGGTGTCCTGCCAAAGCAGAATTATGATGTGCCTCGATAACCTTTTGTCTTAACTGATCTGGAACAAACAGTTTCCCTGGAGGTCCTACAGGGGCGTCCCCTGAGCCTCCAATACTTCCTCCTCAAGCTCAGAGCATACAGCCGACACCATAACTCCCTCCTGAAGAATAGGAACCGGGTCATCCGTCTTCCCGGCCCCCGGGAAACTACGAGATAAGGCATCAGCCTTTACATTTTTTGACCCAGGACGATATGTGACGACAAAATTAAACCTGGTAAAAAACAACGACCATCTAGCTTGTCTGGAATTCAGACGTTTTGCAGACTCTAAATACAGCAGGTTCTTGTGATCAGTAATGACGGTGACCGGGTGGACTGCCCCCTCCAAAAAGTGACGCCACTCTTCAAAAGCCAACTTAATGGCCAAGAGTTCCTATTGCCGACATCATAATTCCTCTCGGCGGACGACAATTTTTTAGAGAAGAAAGCGCACGGATGCCATTTACCAGGGGACGGACCTTGAGATAATACCGCACCCACTCCTACGTCAGATGCGTCTACCTCCACAATGAACGGTTGTGATGCATCAGGTTGGATGAGTATGGGTGCTGAAGCAAAACATTTTTTCAAGGAGGAAAATGCTTGACAAGCTTTGTCAGACCACCTAGAAAAATCCGTCCCTTTTTTTGTCATGTCAGTGAGAGGTTTGACAACAGATGAGAAATTACGAATAAATTTCCGGTAGTAGTTAGCAAACCCCAGGAAACGCTGCAGTGCTTTAAGATCCTCTGGCCGATCCCATTCAAGCACAGCCTTCACTTTCCCAGGGTCCATACGGAAACTGGAGGCTGACACCAAGAATCCTAAAAACTGAAGTTCTTGTACAGCGAATACACACTTCTCCCATTTGGCGTACAGTTTATTATCTCGCAAGATCTGCAACACTTGTCTCACATGCTCCTGATGAGACACAAGATCCGGCGAGTAAATTAAGATGTCATCTAGATAAATGACAACAAACTGTCCCACTAGGTGGCGAAAGATGTCATTAACAAAATGTTGAAACACCGCCGGGGCAGTAGTCAGACCGAAAGGCATGACAAGGTTCTCATAATGTCCCTCCGGAGTGTTAAACGCCGTCTTCCACTCATCCCCCTCCTTTATCCTAATCAGATTATACGCCCCCCTGAGATCCAACTTAGAGAACCATTTGGCGCCCACAATCTGATTGAAGAGATCAGGAATAAGTGGGAGCGGATACGGATCTCGGACCGTAATCCGATTAAGCTCACGGAAATCCAGGAAAGGGCGTAGGCCTCCATCTTTTTTCTTCACAAAGAAGAACCCCGTGGCCACTGGGGAAGATGAAGGTCTAATATGCCCCTTGGCCAGACTTTCCGAAATGTAATCCTTCATAGCTTGCCTCTCAGGACCAGAAAGGTTATATAACCTAGATTTTGGTAACTTAGCATCAGGAAGCAATTTTATAGCACAGTCATATGCGCGATGAGGAGGTAATTCTTGACACCCCTCCTCTGAAAACACATCCTCAAAGTCCTCCAGAAAAGGAGGTAAGGTTCTAGGCACGACCGTACCGATGACCGTGTTCATGCAGTTACTATTGCAAAATTCACCCCACTGGCTTATCTCTCTGGATTGCCAATTAATAACTGGGTTATGTTTAGTTAACCAAGGAAGTCCCAACACAATAGGAGTGGGAAGGCCCTCCAACACATAACAAGACAATAGTTCTTTATGTATTGCCCCACTCGAAGGTCTATGTTATGCACGGCTTGCACAAAGCTACCTTGACCGAGAGGCCTGGCGTCAATAGAGAATATAGGGATAGGTTTGGCCAATACACTCAGTTGCATACCTTGCACCTGGGCAAACCGAGCATCCACCAGATTAGCCGCGGCCCCACTATCCAGAAGAACAGAAATCCTCTCATTTCTCGTACCTACCACCACCTCCGCTGGTACGAGAAACTGAGACGGACTTGGGGACGAAATACATACTCCCAGATTGTGGTTCACCACACAACCTGGGATTAATAGTTTTCCTGCGACTTCTTGCTCAGTACAGTACGGGATGGACACCCCTCAATAAAATGTCCCTCTCTCCCGCAGAAGAAACAACTTCTTGTTTTGCGGCGCACCGCCGATCCCCTCCCTCGGAATGATGTCCCTCCCAACTGCATAGGTTCCTCGGAAAAAACCAGGGGAACCTCAATATTAGGGACTTTAGAAGGAGGTGGAGTCATCACAGGGGGCAGAGTTACCCCACCCCTCTCCCGAAGCCGTCTATCAATGCGAATAGCAAGAGCCATAGCGGCCTCCAGTGACGGGGGAGAATCATACTGAGCCAACACATCTTTTAATTTGTCAGATAAACCTTGACAAAACTGGCTCTTAAGAGCCGGGTCATTCCACTGAGTATCCGTGGCCCACCTACGGAACTCTGAAGAAAATTCCTCCGCCGGACGATCTCCCTGCTGTATCCTACGTAACTTCATTTCAGCAAGGGAGACCCGATCCGGTCATCATATACCAGACCCAGGGCTGTAAAAAATCGGTCCACTGACTGGAGAGCCGGGAAGCCCGGGGGAAGAGAGAACTCCCAGGATTGAGGGTCCCCTTGTTAGAGCGAGATGACAATTCCCACCCTCTGATCCTCACTCCCCGACGACTGCGGCCGCAGCCGAAAATACAATTTACATGCTTCCCGGAAAGTAAAAAACTTGTCCCGCCCACCAGTGAACCTGTCCGGGAGAGCTACTTTAGGTTCAAATCTGGTTTGCTCCCGGGGGTACAAAACCTTGGATTTAACGTCCGTCAGCTCCATGGACAAACTCTGCAACTGCTGAGCTAAATGGGCTACTGGATCCATGGTGGCTGGGGAGAATCTTTAGATGGGCCGGTGAAAATGTCACGACGTATAACAGATATATTCAAAGATAGCAACCTATATCTAATGTGACATCATTCTAAATTTCATATAATAGAGAAAATCAACATGTATACATAGTATTTACCTGACATAATATCCTATGTATTGTGGGTCAATACTGTGTACGTGTCACGCTGTTTCTGGATAGAGGTGGACCGGGTCTATGCTGACCCTGAACTGGGGTCCTGACTAGTCCCTCTACCTGGAGGTACTGTTAATGGTACAGAGGTCCAGGCCGCCAGCGTAACCCTGTCTCCTGTAGATCCCTGACCACTGTAATCTAGTCCTGAGAAGGACCCTGATTACCACCACAGGGAATGGGCAGGTCACAGCTTACACACAGTCTAAGACAAACGAGACAGACAAGGGGTAAAGAAAACACAGCCTTGCATACAACACTTCCACTACAGAGGAACACAAAAGGTTAAGGAGATAAACAATAAGCGAGGAGAGGAAAAACCACAACAGGCACTCTTAGCTTAAGTCTTCTCAGAAACGATCCGCTCTGCTGGTCTGAATGAATGCTTTCACCGGCAACTTCCCCAGCAGACCAGCAGGTATATGAAGGAAGCTAATTAACAAAACATCAATCGCAGCTGGGCGAGGCTGGTCAGCCCAGCACCGAGAGAGAAAGAATTAACTCCCTCAGTGCCGAAAAACAGCCAGCACCAGAAACTCAGCTGTGTGAAGTCAGGGTGTGCAATCGCGACGATCTCCGCCGCGACACACCCGTGACACAAACACCCACATCTTCTTGCCCTACCTTCCTGTCCCAATTACTAGGGGACCGCAGGACACCACTATTAAACTCAGAGCAGTGTCAAATGGTTGTTGGTTGGATATAGCGGATAATGCTTCCAGTCAGTTTGCCACCACCACCACCCTGTTTTCCACATTGTCAAGTCTTTGTAGCTGTTCACTTTTCCATTTATAGATTCGAGCCTCTCGCCAGGTCCACTTGAAGCAGGGCAAGAGGAGATCGCATGTAGTGATGTCCAAATATTTGAGCGGCCACGGTCACACGAAGGCGACGGTGGAAACGTGTCACAAGAGGTGGACGATGATGAGACACAATTGCCAGAAAGTCACAAGGAGGACCAGGGTGCAGAAATGGAAGACGAGGTGGTGGACCATATAGTACCTGACCCAACCTGGCAGGGGACATGCATAGCGAGGACAGCAGCACACAGGGGGAGTGAGGCATAGCACCCCAACAGGCAGGAAAAAGCAGTGTGGTGGCCGAAGACAGAAGAACCGTTCTCCGTAACACCAACACGACAGAAGTTGCTAGTACAACTGTAGGTCTTCCCTAGTCTGGTTGTTGTTTTTTAAAGACTCTGACGATAACCCCAAAACTGCCATTTGCACCACCTGCCAAGCCAGAATCAGCAGGGGTAGCAAAACTACCAGCCTGACAACCACCAGTATGATCAGGCACATCTTTTTCAATTCAAGGACTTACTAAAAAAACGGACAAGGGTTTGGTGGAACCACAAGGTCCTAGACAAATATATTAAATCTGACCTCATACCTAGGGGTCTTCGGATTCAAGTGTTCCCGTCATTTCCCATCTCTGATGATAGTTTTTAAAAATCGATGGGAGGAATAAACCAATACGTGCTCTATGGGCTTTATGACGTTATTAAAAGAAATGAACCAGAGCTCTTTGGAAACACTTGAATCCGAAATAGAAACATTACTGGTGATTCTACGACGGGACATGTCGAGTGAGAACCTCAAAAAGTTCACCGATGATGTTGATGTTGAATTGCAAAAATGGGCCCATGAAATTCAGACGACAAAATCTAAGAAATTCAAGCGTGACATTCAGGATAAAGTTTTGTCCAGGGTGTACCGCTGGCGTAATACAACTGAACACTCACGCTCAAGATATAGAAATTCATCTTATTCAAGATCGTGGTCCACTTCTATGCGATCTAATCGCTCTTCTAATGAAGAACCAATACCTAAACCTCCTCAGAATGAGGGCTCCTCCACACATGTCTCCAATAACAAGAGGATCATGACTAAAAATAAGCAATCTGGTGGGAAGTCTGCCCAGACTGGGTCCCAGGGAGGACTACAGGTATTGAACCTCTCCCAACATGTATTGTCTGACACTCAATTGGAGGTTTTGAGCAGAGGCCTTACATTCTCACCTACTAACCAATTAAATTATTTTACAGCTGTAAAAGATCTGCAGTTATTCTCCCCCAAGCTTCTGCTCAAAAAACTCCATGGCCGAGGCCAATCATCGGAATCTTGGAGTAACATCGAGAGGGAGGCTTAGGATAACCTTTAGGAGCTACTTGAGGAACAAACTACACTACCTACAAGTAGGTTACCATTATCATTCTTACCCAGATCGACAAGGGTCCCCCCTTGTCACTCTGTCGAGCGATAAATATCTTTACGAAACTAGTCGCTGAGGACTTTAAAAAGCTGTCAACCAAACGCAAATTTGATAATCTAACTCATGAACAGCGCCAGGCGTTATCCCAGTTGCAATCTCTCCCCGACGTTGTTTTCAAACCTGCTGACAAGGGGGGGAACATTGTCGTCTGGTCCTGTGATAAGTACGAACGGGAAGCATTCCGACAACTTAGAGACTCCCATTCATACATTAAATTATCATATAATCCTCTATCTTTCGCGATTGAACTTCAACATATTTTGTATAGGGCATTTGAGGCAAATATTATTACTAAAAAGATACTGGAAGGCTTAATTGTTAAATGCCCTAAGATCCCGACCTTTTACCTACTGCTCAAAATCCACAAGGATCCCCTTAATCCCCCGGGACGTCCGATTGTGTCAGGAATTGGCGGCCTGTGTGATATGGTATGTAAATTTATTGATTTTTACCTTAAACCGATCGTGGAAACCCTGCCATCTTTTGTCCGCGATACAACGGACGTCCTGGCACAGGTCGATGGTATCCTTGTGGACAACACTACCCTCTTGGTTACTGCTGATGTGGAGTCACTCTACACTTGCATTGATCATTCCCACGGCTTGGATGCTGTCCGTCTATTCCTGGGGTCCTCCGACCTGGATGGCATCCTGTGTGAGCTTATCCTCGAGCTGTTGCACTGTCTTCAAAGAAAACTTCTAGTTGCAGAAGCGCGGTACAGCCTGGGGTCCTGGGAGAGATCCTTGTTCGGCGACGCGGGTGTGCTGGCCGCCTCCCATGTGCTGTACTGGTTTAGATACATCGATGACATTTTGATGTGGGATGGGACGGTGCAAGAGCTCGAGGATTTCATGAAATACCTAAATTATAATTCCCTAAATATTCGTCTGACTTATGCCTTTAGTTACACTAAGGTGGAATTTCTGGACGTCTCTCTGGAGGTTGACTCCACTCGTCGCTTCTGTACTAACGTCTTCAGAAAGCCTACAGCTGTAAACTCATTGATTCACGCTAAGTCAGCTCATCATCCTGCCACAATTAGGGCCGTCCCGGTCGGACAGTTTCTCAGGATGAGGTGGATTTGCTCCTCTCACACTGCCTTTGAGGCCCAGGCTGATGATCTGAAACTCCGCTTCAGGGCCCGGGGCTATAGTGGCAGATGTATTAGGCAGGGATATGATCGTGCAAGGAGGACTCCACGCAGCAGTCTCCTATGTACCACCAGGAATGTCAGACAATTGTGTGATGATGGACCTACCCGGTTCATCCCCACATACAACCACGAATGGTTCAACATGCGCAAAATTATTATAAAGCACTGGGATATTCTGAAGACAGAACCTTCCATGGCCCCCTCTCTGGGTGACCTCACGTCTATGACTTCCCGACGCTCGAAGAATCTCAATGACCTTCTTGTAAGGAGCCATTATGTCCCTACCCCTAGAACACCTTTTGGAACTCGTGACCCCATTCCGGGCTCTTTTCCATGTGGCCATTGCTTTGCCTGCGCCAATGTCCTGCGCTGCTCCACTTTCTCCTCCTCTGATGGTGTGAAAACCTTTGATATACGCCGGCGCATATCCTGTGGCAGCACCAATGTTATCTATTATGCCACGTGTGGCTGCCCCAGGATATATTTCGGCCTTACCACTAGGGAATTGAGAATGTGTTCGGGAGCATGTGCGGGACATTGGCGCGGCAATCCCTCGGACTTGAAGACAATTCCTCGCCACTTTAAATATTATCATAACTGTGAGGCAGCGTCACTCAAGGTCCAGGGGATTGACATCCTCCATCTCGGCATTAGAGGTGGTGATAATAAGAAAATATTGGCCGAGATGGAGGCACGATGGATCGTCACACTTGACACCATGGCGCCCAATGGCCTGAACGAATCTTTAAGTTTTGCCTCCTTCCTATAGGATGTTTTTCCATTTTTGGATTCCCATCATTGCCTGATGTCTTTTTTGTTTTATCCATTATTTTTATTCCTTTCATTTCTTTATATATCTTTCTGCAGTGACCTCAATTTCGGTACATACAGTATGTGTGGGATCCTGACCTAGCACCCGATGACCCCAACCTTGTGGCACAAGAATGGCACTATTGCACTTTTTTATATTGATAGCTTATATTGTTGTTGTAATATTTGGATTGATCTGCCTGTATCATGTTTACATATATACTGTTGTACGGTATCAAATATTTCTAATATGTATGGTCGCTTTATCTGAGTATTCCTCTGCCATTGGTCCACCTTATTTTGATGCTGTGCTGTTAATTTCTTTTCCACCGTGTGCGGTGTTATCTCCCTTGTTCCTTCTGTGGTGGGGCGTCTTCATGCTGCTGACGCGCGCCGTGAGTTAGCTCTCCTGTGAGCGCGCCGGGATGCATGACGCCTTATCCACTTCAGGACCTGGGACTTCCACCGCGCATGCACCGATTAGAGCCGGCTCCTATTGGTCATATCTGACCATGTGATGCATCACGGGGGTTACTTGAAGGTCCTGCTCCCACACTCTCACTATCCCCTTGAGAAAGCGGAGTTGTGTGCCAGCGAAACGCGTGTCAGGGTGGACATCCTTTGGGACGATTTTCCTCCTCTTTGTCACCTTACCCGGGTAAGCCCATTGTTTACTTATGGTGGGGTTGCCCCTCACTTGAGATGCAGTTACATTATGGGTCTCTCCTGGGTCATATTGGCTATGGGAGTACTCATTGCCCTCTATATGTAATATTGATTTTTTTTTAGGTCTTTCTCCCTTTCCATCTGTACTATTTCTGGATTGTATCGAGTATTGTTATGCTTTGTGTGATTTATATGTAACTATTTAATAAAATTTTAAATACTATTTTATATATTTATCACCGATGACTCCTTGTTCTCCTGATTTTCGATGATCAGGCAGCAAAGCACCCGACTTTGTGGGCCGAAAAACCAGGGTCCAGGAACAGTGCCTGCAGGTGACACCACTACTTCTTCCGCTGTTGTGCGTGCAAGCCAATCCCCTGTCTATGGTGCATGAGAAGATACCTTCTGCCCTGCACCTGTTGTTGCACACACTCATCTAGCACCATCAGCAAGCACGTCCACATCCTTGTCCCAGCGCAGCTTTCTGTTGTCCATATTCCAGTCCTTGGAACACAAGCACAAATATGTAGCCAACACCCCATAGGCCACGCTACTGAATTCACACATTTCGCGACTGCTTGCACTCAAAATGTTGCCTTTTCAGCTCATGGAGACGTAAGATTTCTGCAACCTGATGGTGATGCCGTCCCTCGGTACACAGCCGCCACTATTTCTACTGGTGTGCTGTCCCCGCATTACACAAGCACATTTCCCACAACATTATCCATGCCCTCAACAATGCAGTTACTGGGAAAGTACACCTAACCACGGACACATGGACAAGTGCTTGTGGACAGGGATGGTACATCTCGCTGATGGCACACAGTGTTAACATAGTGGAAGCTATGACCTAGTTGAACCTTGGGATTGAACACGTCCTCCCAACGCCGAGGATTGCGAGCCCTAGGTCAGTCAGGGTAGCCCCCACAGTGTACACCTCCTGCACCTCATCCTCCTCCTTTTCAGGCTCCATCTCTGAAATGACCACATCAGTCATAAGCTGGAAGATCTGCAGCAATGCCTCACCAAGCGGCAACAGGCTGTGCTGAAGCTAATATGCTTAGGTGACAAACCGCACAATGTTGAAGTGTTGTGGAAAGCTCTGAAAGAACAGGCAGATCTGTGGCTGACACCGCAGAACCTACAGCCAGGCATGGTCATGTGTGACAATGGCTGGAACCTGGTGGCGGCTCTGAGGTGAGGAAAGTTCACACACGTACCATGCCTGGCCCATGTGCTTAACCTCGTTATTCAGCGGTTTCTCAAAACCTACTCGGTGCTGCCGGATCAGCTTGTCAAAGTACGCCGCCTGTGTGCCCATTTTAGAAAGTCAGCTACAGCTTCTGCCAGCCCTTGCCATGCTTCAGCAGCGTTTGCAGCTTACAGCTCACAGACTGGTGTGTGATGTCCCCACGCGTTGTAACTCTACCTTGCAAATGTTAGGAAGGATTTGTGAGTAGAAGAGGGCAGTTGTTGACTACCAGCTTCAACAAGGCCGTCAGTATTCAGTCAGACTCCACACATAAGAGCTCAGGAGTGAACATGGATGTCAGACATACAGTACAGACCAAAAGTTTGGACACACCTTCTCATTCAAAGATTTTTCTATATTTTCATGGCTATGAAAATTGTAGAATCACACTGAAGGCATCAAAACTATGAATTAACACATGTGGAATTATACATTACACTTTACAAAAAAGTGTGAAACAACTGAAAATATGTCTTATATTCTAGGTTCTTCAAAGTAGCCACCTTTTGCTTTGATTACTGCTTTGCACCCAGAAAAGGTGAACAGATGGATTCTACATGCCTGGTTCCCACTGTGAAACATGGAGGAGGTGGTGTGATGGTGGGGGGTGCTTTTCTGGTGACACTGTTGGGGATTTATTCAAAATTGAAGGCATAGTGAACCAGAATGGCTACTACAGCATCTTGCAGCAGCATGCTATTCCATCCGGTTTGCGTTTAGTTGGACCATCATTTATTTTTCAACAGGACAATGACCCCAAACACACCTCCAGGCTGTGTAAGGGCTTTTTGACCAAGAAGGAGAGTGTTGGGGTGCTACGCCAGATGACCTGGCCTCCACAGTCACCAGACCTGAACCCAATCGAGATGGTTTGGGGTGAGCTGGACCGCTCACCGCTTCAATTTTGAATAAATCCCCAACAGTGTCACCAGAAAAGTACCCCCACACCATCAAACCACCTCCTCCATGCTTCACGGTGGGAACTAGGCATGTAGCCGTTCACCTTTTCTGGGTGCAAAGCAGTAATCAAAGCAAAAGGTGGCTACTTTGAAGAACCTAGAATATAAGACATATTTTCAGTTGTTTCACACTTTTTTGTAAAGTGCAATGTATAATTTCACATGTGTTAATTCATAGTTTTGATGCCTTCAGTGTGATTCTACAATTTTCATAGTCATGAAAATACCGAAAAATCTTTGAATGAGAAGTTGTGTCCAAACTTTTGGTCTGTACTGTATGTACCATCCTTCAAAACTTTGAGGACTCCACCAAGATGGTGAGTGGAGATGACGCCATAATTAGCATCACCATCCTGCTTCTCTCTCTTCTGCTCACAATCAAAGAAGATGTTTTGCAGGCGGAGCACGATGAGGTGGAGCAAGGAAACATGATACAGGGTGATTACATACAGTCCAGCCTCATCTCATCCCAATGTGGATTGGGTGACAATGAGGAAGAGGAGGAGGAGGAAAACCAGGAGCTAGTTTCATGCGCTATAAACGGCACTACCTGTACAACTGTCATACCGTCTGTTCAGCGTGGATGGCCTGAGGACAGGGACGAGGAGGAGGGGGAGAGCATGGTCAGTCGTCCTCTTGGTGAGGACATGGAAGTCTTGCCTGTTAGCAGTCTGGCACGCTTGGCTGAGTTTATGTTACGCTGCCTTGACCATGACCCTCGCATTCTACAAATTCTAGGTGACAAAATGGGGCAGTACCAGAAGGCCCTTGTTGCAGAATTATTAATAAAATTCCCATCTGAAAACGCTGGTGGCAGAGGTCACAGTTCCTTAGACAACCAAGGAGTACAGGCGAGAGAGACAGAACTCCAATCCAGCAGAGGCAGGTGAACACTGTCAAAGTTCTGGGAGACTTTTCTCACTTCTTCCCAGCGCACAGGCCCTAAGGCACGGGGTACTCTCACAAGTAGTGCAAAGTTTTGGAAGATGCTGAGGAAGTACCTTGCTCACCGTGCCAACGTCCTCTGTGATTCCTCTGTGCCCTATAATTATTGGGTATCCAAACTGGACACGTGGCATGAACTGACTCTCTACGCCTTGGAGGTCCTGGCCTGCCCTGCTGCTAGTGTTTTGTCAGAGCAGGTTTTTAGTGCCGCTGGTGGAATTATAACTGATAAGTGCATCCGCCTGCCAACTGAAATGCTGACAGGCTGACTCTTATCAAAATAAACAAGGGCTGGATTGGGCCAGACTTCTTAACACCACCGAATGATAGCAGCATAACATAAACTTAAATCCAGTTTTTTGGGAGGTCTATGCCCATGCACCTCTTCACACCCACACATGGGTATACGCTTCCTGATTTGGCCTATTTGCTGTTGTCCTCCTCCTTCTCCTCATCTTCACCATCCCCCACCATTATATCACCAGGGTGACCGTGGTCAGTGATGCAACACCCACGTTATTGTTTTAAGGTTGTTTATGATGCCCGTAAACAAGATTTTTAGACAGTATGTTGATGTATACCACCCAGGGGAAATGTTTGTCAACCCATACACTTACTGCATGGGCATTACAAGTATAGGAGACCCGTTCCTTTGTAATGGGAACACATTTTTTTGAGGCCCTCCTCCACATCTCTTCATCCACCACCACTATATCACCAGGGTGACCGTGGTCCGTGATGCAACTCCCACATTATTGTTTTAAGGGTGTTTATGATGCCTGTAAACAAAATTTTTAAACAGTATGTTGATGTATATCACCCAGGGGGGAAATGTTTGTCAACCCATACAATTACTGCATGGGCATTACAAGTATGGGAGACCCGTTCCTTTGTAATGGGAACAGATTTTTTTGAGGCCCTTATCCAAGTCTCTTCATCCACCACCACTATATCACCAGGGTGACCATGGTCCATGATGCAACACCCACATACAGTACAGACCAAAAGTTTGGACACACCTTCTCATTTAAAGATTTTTCTGTATTTCCATGACTATGAAAATTGTACATTCACACTGAAGGCATCAAAACTATGAATTAACACATGTGGAATTATATACTTAACAAAAAAGTGTGAAACAACCCAAAACATGTCTTATATTCTAGGTTCTTCAAAGTAGCCACCTTTTGCTTTGATGACTGCTTTGCACACTCTTGGCATTCTCTTGATCAGCTTCAAGAGGTAGTCACCGGAAATGGTCTTCCAACAATCTTGAAGGAGTTCCCAGAGAGGCTTAGCACTTGTTGGCCCTTTTGCCTTCACTCTGCGGTCCAGCTCACCCCAAACCTTCTCGATTGGGTTCAGGTCTGGTGACTGAGGAGGCCAGGTCATTGTCCTGTTGAAAAATAAATGATGGTCCAACTAAACGCAAACCGGATGGAATAGCATGCCGCTGCAAGATGCTGCTGGTTCAGTATGCCTTCAATTTTGAATAAATCCCCAACAGTGTCACCAGCAAAGCACCATCACACCACCTCCTCCATGCTTCACGGAGGGAATGTGACATGTAGAGTCCATCCGTTCACCTTTTCTGCATCGCACAAAAACACGGTGGTTGAAACCAAAGATCTCAAATTTGGACTCATCAGACCAAAGCACAGATTTCTACTGGTCTAATGTCCATTCCTTAGCCCAAACAAGTCTCTTCTGCTTGTTGCCTGTCCTTAGCAGTGGATGCCTAGCAGCTATTTTACCATTAATGCCTGCTGCACAAAGTTTCCTCTTAACAGTTGTTGTAGAGATGTGTCTGCTGATAGAACTCTGCGTGGCATTGACCTGGTCTCTAATCTGAGCTGCTGTAAACCTGCGATTTCTGAGGCTGGTGACTCGGATAAACTTATCCTCAGAAGCAGAGGTGTGACTCTTGGTCTTCCTTCCCTGTGGCGGTCTGTTGTGAACACTTTTAATCTGGCTTCTGAGTTTGGGCTCCCTCTGGTGGGTGTTGCTGGTAGTGAATCCGGCCTGGCTAACAGAAGCCTCCCACCTGACGGGGATTATTGGCAGTCAGGTGTTGCTGACTTGGGAGATATAAGTGAGCAGCCTTCCCATAATGCTTGCCGGTGATTTGTCTTTCTTCCTGAGTCATTTGAAAGTCTGCTTGCTCCCTGCTTTGTCCTGCAACTTTCAGATAAGTTATTTTGCTGTTTATTTCTGTGGCATTTGTTTACCCTTTTGCCTTGCTCAGTTTTCTGTCTTGTTGGAGTCAATTCAGCCAGGTTCCCTGCGGGGGCCTGCGCTGGACTCTGTTCTCATTTGCCACAGCTTATGCATTTCTACTTTCCTGTTATTTCAGTATCTGCTGTTTGCAGCCAATTCACACCTGTCAGGAATTGAACCCAGTACCTCTTGTCCACCGGCCAGCAGCTCTACCATCTGAGCTATTCTGTTGGCTGCAAGGTTCCTTGCTGAACCCAGATACCATTGACTGTTCTTCCTGATCGGCTCCACCCAGTGCTCTCTTGATTGGCCTCTGATTGCCAATTACACACCCTATATAAGCCTGGCCCTGTGGGTGTGTCATTGCGAGATTATTGTGCTCTTAGCCTCTAGTCAAGCGTTTCCTGCTGTTCCTGCTGCTACCAATACCGCTCTCCTGTGAACTGACCTCTGCCTGCCCTTCTGACTACGCTCTCCGCCTGATCCATTGCTACCAATACCGCTCTCCTGTGAACTGACCTCGGCCTGCCCTTCTGACTACGCTCTCCGCCTGATCCATTGCTATCAATACCGCTCTCCTGTGAACTGACCTCGGCCTGCCCTTCTGACTACACTCTCGCCTGATCCAGTGCTACTAATAACGCCTTTCCAGTGTACCCTCCCGGCTATCTCTGACCACTGTGAGACAGTGAGAATATGTGTGTTAAATGGGGTGTACATTTCACCTAGATACTTTGCTGACTGGTATAAGGGAAATGTATGGCTTTGTAAACCTAGTGGTAGAGAAAGGTCACTGCACCTTGCATTCGGTGCACACTTGCAGCTCAGGCCTGAAACCACTCAGCTGTTAATTAGGAGACCAGAAGTAGGTGTCTGCGAACACAGACAGAGAGCTCGCTTAGTCTGGACAAGGAGTCCAGGCACAAGAAGGAGTCTCCAGGAATATGAGCTATCTCAGTCTGGGTGCTCGATGTACCCCGGACACAGGAGTAGTCTCTGTGAGAATCCATGCGGATAACTGCTGAATAGGAGGGGAGCTCTCTCAAGTCTGGACGTTGAAGGTGCCTTCAGACACAAGGAGGAGACTCTGTGAAACTCCATGCTGGTAAATGCTGAACATATGTGTTGTTTTGGCCCAGGCTGGTAGAGTCTGGACCCGGATAGATAGGGAAATCTATCTAAGTGTAGTAAGTGGCTAGACAAGCCCAGGTCTTATGTTTATGATTTGTTTTTATCTGTTTGCTGTGGACTTTAATAAAGCTGGTTGCGGCCAGTTTTCACCAGAACTGCTGTCTGAAGGAACTGTTTCTGTGCCATTCCGTCTACCCGGACGGCGATCTCAGAGCTATATCCCCTGAAAAGCTTACACCACGTTACCTGTCTCTGCTTCCCCTAGTGTTTGCAGTAACATCGGCTCCAACCCAGACGGGATCCTGACAGAATAATCTCGCGCCAAAATGGAGTCCGCTGTAAACACCCTGAGGCAGCAAGTTACGGAACTTCAAAATTTTTGTACTAACTATCAAGGAAAATATTCCAAGTTACAAACGGAGTTCATGGATCTACAACAGGAAGTAATTGAGCTACAAAAACAACTTCTGGACGTGCGCAATTCAGGGTCTGAATCAAACGCGCGGCTGCCGCTGCCTGCAAAGTTCAGTGGGGATCGCCAGCAGTACCGAGGATTCCTCAATCAATGCCGCATATACTTCCAGAGGCAACCTGCTCCCTTTACCAGTGAGAGGAAGAAAGTTTTTTTCATGATAAATCTCTTGACGGATGAAGCTCTTGCTTGGGCTTCCACTTATGTAGAAAAGGACTATGGCCTCCTTAATGACCTGGAAGCTTTTACTGCAGCTATGAATCAAGTTTTGTTTTTTTTACCATCATGTTTTATTGATTTAAAAGAGTATTACAGTAAATTTTCATCATACAAATCATGAAGTAATAAACTGAATTAACAAACTTGAAGCTCAGAGTAGTAATTTAAGGAGCATTGCCATAAAGTAAGTCGTACAAGATTAAGAGTATCAAGCTTATCTCACAAGTATAATACTCATAAATGTCCCCCCACTACCCTCCGCCCTCCATCCCCCCAACATGTAAACCCTTATAACTTCTCTGCATTCTATTGACAATCAACAAAATTTTAAGGAATAGGATCCTGTCCACTAATTTTCTGAAGAAGATACCACTGAGTATTTTCAAAATTTGACCTTAATTTGTCCCTAGTGTCTTGAGTCAGAGATGGAATGAAAAATGACCAAGTGGTTAAAAATTTACCAGTCAATTTTTCTTTATTCGTTAGGGTATCCAGCCAGTCCATTCGAAATATATACATAATTTTTGAATAAATAAATGAGGGATTTGGGTGGTGGTAGTGGATCCAACCAATGTTGCAATAGACTTTTCCTGACAGCTGAGGCCCATATTATTAACATGGCTTTGACATTTTTGGGGAGATTATGTTGAGAGCTATCAAGTATATTAAATATTGCCCATTGCGGAGTCAAAGGAAACACTATCCCGCCAAGATTCTGAAGTTCAGCATGAATAGACTGCCATAAGTTTTGCACAATGGGACATCCCCACAAGTGATGAAATATGTCTGTATTTCCTGTCCCGCATTTGGAACAGGTGAATGTACCCCCTGGAGACATCCTAGACTTAATGTGTGGGGTAATATAAGCTCTATGGAGGAGTAATAGAGACATGTCTGCATAACTACTAGAGGAGATCACCTTTCGTTGCATCATAGTGGCATCTAAGATTTCACCTACTGTTATGTTCTGTATATCATTAACCCATCGTGCTGGACCAGTCTTTTTGCCCTCCCATGAACATTGCTTACGCAACAGTGTATATATACTACTTGTCGGAGCTATCTGCACCCTGGCGGTCCTAAGAAAGCCATCCAAAGCGTTCCTCCCTCTCTCTCCACCCCCAGCAGCCATGCTTTTCAATGTTAAGCTCCTTGCCTGAAGAAAAAGGAAGGGCCTGTTCACAAATGCTGGGAAGCGCCGCACTGCTGCGTCAAATGAGAGCATAGAGAATCTATCATCTAATAGGTCAGCTGCCAATATGCAACCCTGCCCAGCCAGCTCTACATAAGATAAGGGCGGTTCACCCCCTATAAAGCCCGGATTACCTAGAAAGGGCACAAAATGAGAAACATCACTTCTCAACCGACACAGTCTTCGGCACCTCCTCCATGTCTGTATCGTTTGCCACAAGGTGGGGTGGTTTCTTATTTCTGCAATATAGTCTTCGTTAGTCATATGTAATAATGCTGGTAAAGAGACCTTTGGACTCAATTGTTGATCTAATGGTACGTTTGCGAAATGTGAACTACCTCTCAACCAGTCAATGGCGTATCTGAGATTTGCTGCTAAATTGTACTTTACAATGTCTGGGAAGTTTATGCCACCCTCCTCCTTTGGGGCTTGTAGTTTGATCAAACCTATGCGTGTACGCTTTTTTTCTCCCCATATAAAATTCCTAAAAGCAGTGTTTAGAGTATTAACATCGGCACGTGACAACAAAATAGGAAGAGATTGGAAAATATATAATAGTTTTGGAAAAATTATCATCTTAATTAAATGGCATTTTCCAGAAAAGGACAACGTAAAGTGTTTCCAAGAGTTTAAAAGGTTAGATATGATGTGATTAGGGGTCTAATATTAATGTGATATAAGGACGCCAGATCTGCCGGGAGATAAACACCCAAATATTTGATAAATGATGTGCTCCATTGGAAAGGAAGTGTTGCGTTATTTAATTTTCCTTGCTCAAATAGGGCCAGGGCCTCTGACTTGTTATAATTTATTTTAAAGCCTGAGCATTTGCCAAAATGATTTAGGGCCTCCATGATAACCGGCATTGCCGCATCGGGGTTGGAAATGAAAAGGAGTATATCATCGGCAAATGCCGCAATTTTGAGAGAAGTGGAGCCTACCTCTATGCCTCTGAATATTAAAGAATTTTGGAGGGTTCTAAGTAAAGGATCTAAAGCTATGTTAAAAAGTAATGGAGACAAGGGGCAGCCCTGATGCGTTCCTCTCTGGATTTCAAATGTGGAAGAGAGTATACCATTTATGGCCAGCCTGGACACCGGATTCTTATATAATAACTTAATCGCCTCACAGAACCATGGACCAAAGCTTCTAAACTCCAGGATGTCTAGGAGATAGTCCCATGCAACCCTGTCAAACGCTTTGTCGGCGTCCAGGCTGACCACAATAGACTCTAAGCAGCCATGAGATTTTCCGTAAGAGATAGCACCCAAAGCCGTCCGTATGTTGTATGTTATGGATTTCCCGTGGACAAACCCAATTTGTTGGGGCAATATCAGGTTAGGGATTATTTTTTGCACTCTGTTTGCTAGGATTTTAGTAAATATTTTAAAGTCTGAATTTAAGAGCGATATTGGTCTGTATCCTTCCACTAATGAGGGATCTTTGCCTGGTTTAGGGAGCACTATTATATCTGCTTCATTGAAACGGTCCGGGAGCCGCCCTGAACACACCATCTGATTAAAAACTTCACAAAGATGTGTCCCTATACTGCCTCCAAAATCTTATAAAATTCATTACTGAACCCATCAGGGCCAGGAGATTTAGAGAGCTTCAAGGAGCTGATAATTTGGATGACTTCTGAAGGGGATATAGGAGCATTAAGGATTTCCCTGTGTTCCTCTGTTAGTAAAGGTGCCACCTCTTTTTGCATAAAGTTGAGAATATCGTCCCCCTCTCTCTCCTCTGCTTTATACAAGGTGCCAAAAAACAATCTAAATTCCTCAACAATCTGCTCATTCTCTATCAACATTCTGCCCTCTTTGGACCGAATTTTGTGAATCCTGGTGGCCTTTCTGTATGGTCTGGTGAGAGATGCAAGTAATTTGCCCGGTTTGTTGCCCCACTTAAAAAATTTGTGCTTTTGGAGATCAATACTATATGTGGCCCATTCATGTGCGATTGTATCCGCCAATTCTTTTGCCTCAAGATATTGTTTTTTCGTGAGGGGTGAATTATTAAATTTAAAATTTTTATATGCTAAGGTTAAAGCCTTTTGCGCTGCCAGGGTCCTCTCCCTCAACTGCTTTTTTTTATGACAAATATATGCAATTATTTGCCCTCTCAATACTGCCTTAGAGGTATCCCAGAAAAGAATTGGTGTTTCACAATGTATTTGGTTATCAGATTTGTACGTATCCCATGAGAATTGAATGAATTTTTTGAAGTCATCTGAGTGATATAAGTATGACGGGAACCTCCATTTCCTGTGAAAACAGATTGGTTTAATTAATTTTAGATTAAACGTTATCGGAGCGTGATCTGAGACATGTATGTCCAGAAATTTGGTGTGTGTGACTCTTGGCATGAGTGAGGAGTCCAACAACCAGTAATCAATTCTAGCATGGGAGTTATGAACATGTGAAAAGTGAGAATAATCTCTCTCAACAGGATGTTGTACTCTAACAGACCAAAGTGGTCTAAAAAAGATTGTATTAATCTCCCTTGCGTAGATATATGAGGAGATTGAGAGTTAGATCTATCTATCTCGATGTCATGCACTTCATTAAAGTCACCACCTACAATCAAATTGGAGGTGTCCCATCCTGCAACTTTCTTAAGCACATTAGCCTGGAAGGAAGGATCCGATGAATTTGGCGCGTAAATATTAATGACACTGTAAGTTGTCCCCTCTAAAACCAGCTTAACGCAAACAAACCTCCCCAAAGGATCTTCTAGCACATCCACTATTTCATGGTCAACATTCCTGTTTATCAAAATAGCGACTCCCCTCTGTTTTTTGGTAAAGGAGGCTTCCGCACACACCATAAATTTTTTACTAGAAAGCCCCGGATGGCTACTCTTTACCCAATGTGTCTCCTGTAAAAGTACAATATGAAAATTTTTTTGATGTAAATAATGTAGAATTTTTTTCCTTTTGACCGGGGAATTCAAACCATTGACATTCCAAGAGCACCAAAGGAGAGATGTCATAGTGGATGTTTTTTGCCTGTTAATATCTACCATTTAACCCACACCAGTGCGGGAAAAATGACAAGACACAACTGTTACACAATAGTGGGATCCCAGCCCATCCCAGCGAGTAGGCATTAGAATCCCAGGATTATTGATTATCTGAAGACGAATGCAGAGATCTTCTCCCAAATAAACCCTTCCCTCCCACAAAATTTGTATCTGTGTACCATATTCAACATTTCCCCCAAACCTGCATCCCAATATAAGACGCAGAGATAAAAATACAGCAAAAAACACTAACATAACAAACAGATGTCGATTGACATCACCTTATGTGATTTATGAAAATGTCACTCAGTAAGCCATTCAGAAACCTGCTCATGGCGGCTGAGAGGTCTCTCGGACAACCTCCAGAGCCTTCACCGGGTCATCAATAACCCAGTTTTTCCCAGATATATTGAAGCGTAGTATTGCTGGATATTGTAGGCCGAACCTAATGTTTTCGTCAGCCAGCAATTTGCACACCGGGTTAAAGGCCCTGCGTCTGGTCATTACCAAGGCCGAATAGTCCTGGAACATCAGAACTTTGTGCCCTTCATAGGACAGATGCGCTTTCTTCCTGTAGGCAGTAAGTAGACAAATTTTATCTTGAAAGTCAAGGACCTTGAAAATCACTGGTCTGGGTCTATCATTGTCTTTTCCCCTCTGCGGACCTATTCTGTGTGCTCTCTCGACCATCATTGAGCCAGATGTTAATTGAATGTCCAAGGCGCCCGGTAACCACTCAGATGTTAGTTTTAGCAATTCAGAGGGCTGTACTGACTCAGGTATACCTATCAGTTTCAAGTTATTACGTCTGGAACGATTTTCCAGGTCATCCACTTTGGATTGAAGCTCTGTGACTGCTTTTTCTTTTCCCTCTAGACGTTCAGCCATCTCCCTGGCAACATCCTCTAGATCAGAGATACGTTGTTCAGCCTCATCCAGACGAGTGCCCTGGCTATTAACTTGAGATATAGAATCTATTGAAGTTTGAAGAGTGGCAAATCTAGAGTCTATTTCGGGCATAAGGCGTTCCATAATGGCATCCACAATTGAATGAGAAGTCTCACTACTTGTGTCAGAGATGGATTTAGGCGAGGATGAGCCTTGTTGGTTTCGGGTAGAAGCTCGGCCTCCTTTAGTTTGTTTGCCCACAAATTTATCCATACTCAGTGACATTGATAAAAAGATAGATGGCGGTGATGTCTCAGATGAGAGACGTTACATTAGAATTTGCTTTGTAACATGTCTTTCCTATTTAGAATGTAAAGTCTGACTGTCCCACAGCCCGTATTACGCTATGCGGCGTCCCTGACGCCTAGAGCCTGCCGAGGAGCCCGGAGGGGTGGACCCGACCACCAAGTCCCCGTCCAGGTATTCCTTCCGCTAATTAAAATTATTAGAAAACCAGCGGAGGGCTTTGCTAAAAAGCGGCCTATCTTCGGCTTCGCCTCCCAGCAGACTCTTAAGAGCGCAGATGAAAATATCGGGCACACTTGCGATTCTGGGCAGTGAACCAAAGTCAGTAAAGGCTACGATTCAGACGACGATCAAGCAGCTCCCAGGAGAGGGACCGCAGGCCAGGCACTGAAGCAGCCCACTTTCCTGGGCTGATATCATTAATGCTGGGAAAATTGTGGCTATACCCAGGACCTCTGCTCCCGTCTTCAACTGCCTGAGTGATGCCCAAATGAGGGGAATACAGACGAGAACGCCGATCCTGCCGATGTCTTCTATAAGAGGCTGACAGTGCAGACTGAGGATATTTCCTGGGCCGATCCTCCCCACCGTGGCCGCGGCAGTTGGTCAGAGAGTGAAGCGCCACAACAACAGGCAAGATCCGTGGCCACACCTGACCACGGACGCTCCTCTGGAGGTTAACGGAGCCGAGCCCAGATCGCTGCAGCGCCGCAGCGGCGACAGCCGCGAGTGAAAGCGCCGCTGTGCTTGAGGCAGCGCCGGGCCCACCCCACTCCTCTGAATGTGAGTAGATCGCGACGGGGGGTATTGGGCGGCCCAAGGCAGGTTCACCTATCACCGCAGTGACCCGCGGCTGCTAAAGTCTCTGAACTCCACGGGGAGACCGGAGCCAAGAATCACTCCCGCACTGGGTCCCGAGTGAAGAACTAGCCCCAGAGCAATCAACACTTACAGTGTGTTGGTGTCTTCCAGCCTCGGGTGAGGAGGGGGCCACAGGGAGTGCTCCGGCAGCGCAGTAAGGCCTCGTGTAGGCCCAGCAGGCCTCAAATTCTCCAGATCTGTAAGAGCCTCTAAGGTGGGTCTTTTTCCTCCGGAGAAGGCCCCCTGTGATCCAGGGATATAGATTAGGCAGAATCTGGTCTAGATGGACACTGATGGCTTAGTTTGTTATTGATTGGAGTCGGATTAGAGGCAAAATCCCAGGAGCTCTCAGAAAAAGCGTCTCACATGGTATGAGACCTAAGCCACCATGAATCAAGTTTTTGATGACCCAAACCGCTGTGCCACAGCAGAAACCAAATTACATAATTTGCGCCAAGGACGTCGCTCTGTTGCGGAATATACATCGGAGTTCCGTCGCTGGGTGGCCGACACCACCTGGAATTCAGCGGCCCAGAGAAGTCAATTTCGACAAGGGTTATCAGAACCAGTGAAAGACGAGCTTGCCAGGGTTGAGACCCCTGACCAGTTGGAGGACTTTATTCAACTGTGTATCCGGATAGACCAGAGACTTACTGAAAGGAGAAAGGAGAGACTGCGAGCACTTGGGAATAGCCCTGGCTTCTCATTTTCAGCATCAGACCACCAAGAAAAGACGCAAGGCGTGTCTGAACCGATGCAGATCGATGTCATCCGAAGACCACTCTCTGCACAGGAGAAGGAGAGGCGACGTGCAGAACATCTCTGCCTCTATTGTGGGGACCCTGGACACTATGCCATCAACTGTCCTAACAAAAGGACTATAGCCTTTACCAACAACAGGTCTGCCAGCAGTATGGACCTTTCTCAGCAGTCGGATTCCATCATGCAGGCTATCTCATCAGTAACACCAGAAACAGACAAAATACATAATACATCATCTCATTTTGTAATCCCCATTCAGGTTGTAATGGGCACCCAAAAAATACAATGCTCTGCCTGTTGGATTCGGGAGCAGGAGGAAATTTTATGGACTTAAAATTTACACATGATAACAATATTTCCAGTAGGACCAAATCCACACCAATTGAAATGGAAACTGTGGATGGATCACCCTTGTCTTCTGGACCTGTCACGCTTGAGACAATCGAACTTGAGATTTGTATCGAACCGGATCATTATGAAGCTGTCAGTTTCCACCTTATTTCATCTCCGAAATTTCCGGTTATCCTAGGGATCCCCTGGTTTTCAGTCCATAACCCTTCTATCAACTGGGCATCAAGGACCATCACCTTTCCATCTTACTACTGCAAGAATAATTGTCATAAGGAACCCCCTGTTCTCCAACAAGTCCAAATCTCTGAGATTTCGCATGAGAAGGAAGAGAAACTACCACCTCAATATCAGCAGTTCTCTGATGTCTGCAGTAAGAAGAAAGCAGATCAATTACCTCCTCACCGTCCTTACGACTGTCCCATTGAATTGCTGCCAGGAACAACCATTCCATTTGGGCGGATTTACAATCTTTCTGAACCTGAATTGAAGGTATTAAGAGAGTTCCTGGATGAAAATTTAGAGAAAGGCTTTATTCGACCTTCCACATCTCCAGCTGGGGCACCCCTGTTCTTTGTTGAAAAGAAAGACTCCACTCTGCGGCCATGTATTGACTACAGAGAGATTAATAATATCACCGTCAAGAATCGCTACCCGCTACCCTTGATTCCTGAACTATTCGAGAGACTCCGTTCTGCGAAAATCTTTACGAAGCTGGATCTTAGAGGGGCTTACAACCTCATACGGATTCGCCCAGGAGATGAGTGGAAGACCGCCTTCAGAACGAGATATGGACATTTTGAATCTCTGGTTATGCCCTTTGGCCTTAGCAATGCCCCAGCCACCTTTCAACATTTTATTAATGATGTATTTCGAGATTTCTTGGATCAATTCGTTGTGGCTTATCTCGATGACATTCTTATATTTTCAGACACCTTGGAAGAGCATCGCAGGCACGTCCAGTTAGTCTTGGAATGACTACAGGAGAACCATCTTTACATTAAACTTGAAAAATGTGAGTTTGAACAAACCAGTATCCAATTTCTGGGATATATCATCTCCCCAGAAGGTCTGAGCATGGATCCCAGCAAAATCAATGCTGTAGTGGACTGGCCTGTTCCAAGAAATTTAAAAGACATCCAGCGTTTCATAGGATTTGCAAATTTTTACCGAAAATTTATAAAGAACTTTTCACGGATCATACTACCAATTACCACACTAACAAAAAAGACCAAAGCATTTTTCTGGTCTCCGGAGGCACAGGAGGCTTTTGACAAGTTGAAAACTCTTTTTACGTCTGCTCCATTGTTAGTACACCCAAATCCTGAATTGCCATTTACTGTCAAAGTGGACGCCTCGGACTCTGCAGTGGGAGCCATTCTGTCTCAGCGAGTTGGGGACAAAATGCATCTTCACCCATGTGCGTTTCTTTCCCACACCATGTCTTCTGCAGAAAAAAACTACGACATCGGTAATAAAGAACTGTTAGCCATTAAAGTTGCCTTCTCCGAGTGGAGACATCTTCTGGAAGGCGCTAATCACCCTGTGACTGTCCTCACGGACCACAAGAATCTTGAATTCCTCCGTACAGCAAAAAGATTGTCTGCAAGACAAGCACGATGTGCCTTATTTTTCTCAAGATTCAATTTTATAATTTCTTACCGTCCTGGTTCAAGAAATGGCAAGGCTGATGCCCTGTCCAGGATGTGTTCGGAACCTCAGGAGAGGTCTAGTAATGACGATACAATTCTAGGCCCTAAAAATTTTTTGGGAATATTGCACTCTAAAGGACTATGTAATAGAATTAAAGATGGATACCAAGAGGACTCTTTCCTTAACCATCCTTCGGAAGACGTCGATCTTTCATTCAAAGAGGGGTTTTGGATGCAGAAACACAAAATATATGTACCTGAATCTTCTCGCCTTGAAGTCCTCAAAAGTGTCCATGATTCTAAACTGGCAGGACATCCTGGAGTTGCAAAAACACAAGACTTACTACTTCGTTTCTTTTGGTGGCCTAATTGTAGGAAGGACGTGAGGAAATATGTTTCAACCTGTTTAACATGCGCACGAAACAAGACCCCACGATCGTCTCCTCTAGGACTCCTGCAACCACTCCCAGTTCCATCCAGGCCTTGGGGATCTATTTCCATGGATTTTATTGTGGAACTACCCCCTTCCAAACAGATGACCGTCATCCTTGTCATAGTGGACCGACTCACAAAAATGGCCCACTTTATTCCAACTGAAGGAATTCCTACTGCTGAAAAAACTGCAGAACTGATGATCAAAGAGGTAGTCAGGTTACATGGAATTCCTGACAGCGTGGTGTCTGACAGAGGCGTTCAGTTTATGTCAAAATTTTGGAAGAGTTTATGTACAGCCTTGGGCGTCACGGTGAATCTTTCTACCGCTTTCCATCCTCAGTCCAATGGCCAGACGGAGAGAACGAACCAGACTTTGGAGCAATACCTCCGTTGCTTCATTTCCTATCTTCAGGATAACTGGGTGGACTATTTACCAACAGCAGAGTTTGCCTACAACAACTCCATACATAGCGCTACATCTCAAACCCCATTTTTTGCTAACTATGGATTACATCCAGTATTTATCCCTAATCTGCCAGTGATCACTCCTATTCCTGCTGTTAATGACAGGCTTGCAAAATTACAGGAATCCCAGAAGGAACTATCAGAGATGTTACTCAAGACCCAGGAAGAATATAAGGAAGCAGCAGATAAACATCGGAGAGTGCCCCCTGCTCTTCAGGTTGGAGACAAAGTTTGGCTGTCCACTAAAAATCTAAAGACACATGTACCATCCTCCAAATTTGGTCAAAAATTCATTGGACCTTTACAAAATTTCTGCAAAAATTAACCAGGTTGCTTTTCGTTTAAAACTTCCCAACAATCTAAAGATTCATCCAGTATTTCACATATCCTTGCTCAAACCCTTTTGTGAAAACCCGTTTCCAGCAAGAATTCAGCCACCTCCTCCACCAGAAAGGATCCGTGGTGAAGAAGAATACATTGTGGATAAGATTCTGGACTCCCGAAAATTCAGAGGAAAACAGCAGTATCTGGTGCAGTGGAAGGGTTATGGACCAGAGGAAAATTCATGGGAACCAAAGGACAACGTCCATGCTCCTAGACTTACAAGAGCCTTTCATCAGAGGTACCTGTCAGGAATTGAACCCAGTACCTCTTTTCCACCGGCCAGCAGCTCTACCATCTGAGCTATTCTGCTGGCTGCAAGGTTCCTCACCTGATCCAATGCTACTAATAATGCCTTTCCAGTGTACCGACCCGGCTATCTCTGACCACGTTACCTGTCTCTGCTTCCCCTAGTGTTTGCAGTAACATCGGCTCCAACCCAGACAGGATCCTGACAACACCAGAGTTCTGATCTAGTGGGGGAGAGGTCGTGCAGCCTCAGTATTTTTGTATATCAGACGTGTTGGAATTTTTCTTAGGGTTTTAGCTGCATTGCAGACAGTATCTTTCCTGTCCTGTTCTATCTAGACAGTTTGGGCCCCCAGCATTTGCTTACAATATTTTCTGTCTGTGTTTGTGCTTCATCTTACTCACCGTCAATATATGTTTGGGGGCTATCTTTTCCTTTGGGGCTCTACTCCGGGGCAGTTAGCTTTCCCCTTTCACTCTTTAGGCTTAGTTAACTCTTTGACTGTGACGAGGCGCCTAGGTCATCGTAGGTACGTCCCACGGCTAATTCTAGTTGTGTTGTCAGTTCAGGGGTCTGCAATCCAAGTTACCAACCTCTCTGGTGTTGTGCTGCCTAGCCTATTTTTCCTGTTATCCTCCTCGGTTACCGAATCATAACAGCGGTCCTCATGTGAGCCAATTTCTTTGTAGCGCTTGATGGTTTTTGCAACTGCACTTGGTGACACTTTCAAAGTTTTCCCAATTTTTCGGACTGACTGACCTTCATTTCTTAAAGTAATGATGGCCACTCGTTTTTCTTTACTTAGCTGCTTTTTTCTTGCCATAATATAAATTCTAACAGTCTATTCAGTAGGACTATCAGCTGTGTATCCACCAAACTTCTGCACAACACAACTGATGGTCCCAACCCCATTTATAAGGCCAGAAATCCCACTTATTAAACCTGACAGGGCATACCTGTGAAGTGAAAAACATTTCTGGTGACTAACTCTTGAAGCTCATCAAGAGAATGCCAAGAATGTGCAAAGCAGTCATCAAAGCAAAAGGTGGCTACTTTGAAGAACCTAGAATATGAGACATAATTTCAGTTGTTACACACTTTTTTGTTAAGTATATAATTCCACATGTGTTAATTCATAGCTTTGATGCCTTCAGTGTGAATTTACAATTTTCATAGTCATGAAAATACAGAAAGATCTTTAAATGAGAAGGTGTGTCCAAACTTTTGGTCTGTACTGTAATTTATTTAACCCCTTAGTGACAGAGCCAATTTGCAGCTAAATGACAAGGCCAATTTTTACAATTCTGAACACTGCCAATTTTTGAGGTTATAACTCTGGAACGCTTTAATGAATCCACCTGATTCTGAGACTGTTTTTTTCGCGACATATTGCACATCACATTAGTGGTAAAAAAAATGTTATATGACTTGCGTTTATTTATGAAAAAAATGGAAATATGGCAAAAATTTAGAAAATTTAGCAATTTTCAAACTTTAAATTTTTATGCCCTTAAATCAGAGAGATATGTCACACAAATTTCTTAATAAATAACATTTCCCACATGTCTACTTTACATCAGCACAATTTTGGGAACACAATTTTTTTTGTTACGAAGTTATAAGGGATAAAATTTGACCAGCGATTTCTCATTTTTACAACATCATTTTTTTTTTTAAGGACCACATCACATTTGAAGTCACTTTGACGGGTCTATAGGATAGAAAATACCCAAAAGTGACACCATTCTAAAAACTGCACCCCTCAAGGTGCTCAAAACCACATTCAAGAAGTTTATTAACCCTTTACGTGCTTAAGAGAAACTGAAGCAATGTGGAAGGAAAAAATAAACATTTAACTTTTTTGCAAATAATTTACTTCAGAACCAATTTTTTTTATTTTTACAAATGTTAAAAGAAAAAATGAACCACAAAATTTGTTGTACAATTTCTCCTGAATACGCTGATACCCCATATGTGGGGGTAAACCACTTTTTGGGTGCACGGCAGAGGTTGCAAGGTTATGAGCGCCGTTTGACTTTTTCAACACAGAATTGGCTGGATGCCATGTCGCATTTGACCCCATTTTGGAAACTGGACCCCTTAAGGAACTTATCTAGATGTGTGGTGAGCACTTTGAACCTCCAAGTGCTTCACAGAAGTTTATAACGTAGAGCCATGAAAATAAAAAATCATTTTTTTCCTCAAAAATTATTTTTTTTTAGCCCGCAATTTTTTTATTTTCCGAAGTGTAACAGGAGAAGTTAGACCCCAAAGGTTGTTGTGCAATTTTTCCTGAGTACGCTGATACCCCATATGTGGGGTGGAACCACTGTTTGGGCGCATGGGAGAGCTTGTAAGGGAAGGAGCACCATTTTGTAATGCAGACTTTGATGGAATGTTCTGCGGGCATCATGTTGCGTTTGGAGAGCCCCTGATTTGCCTAAACAGTAGAAACCCCCCACAAGTAATACCATTTTGGAAACTATACCCCCCAAGGAGCTTATCTAGTGTGTGGTGAGCACTTTGAACCCCCCAGGTGCTTCACAGAAATTTATCAACGCAGAGCAGTGAAAATAAAACATCAGTTTTTTCCTCAAAAATGATTTTTTTTTATCCAGCTATTTTTTATTTTCCCAAGGGTAACAGGAGAAATTAGAACCCAAAATTGGTGTGCAATTTGTCCTGAGTACGCTGATATCCCATAGGTTGGGCCGAACCACTGTTTGGGCAAACGGCAGGGCTCGAAAGGGAGGGAGCGCCATTTGACCTTTTGAACGCCACGCCGTGTTTGGAAACCCCTGATGTGCCTAAATAGTGGAAACCTCTCAATTCTAGCTCCAACCCTAACCCCAACACACCCCTAACCCTAATCCCAACCCTAACCCTAATCCTAACCCTAATCCCAACCCTAATTCCAACCCTAATTGTAACCCTAAGCCTAATTGTAACTCTAACCCTAATTGTAACCCCAACCCTAATTCCAACCCTAACCCTAATTATAACCCTAACACTAATGGAAAAATGAAAATAAATACAATTTCTTTATTTTATTATATGTCCCTAACTAGGGGGGTGATAAAGGGGGGTTTATTTACAATTTTTTTTATTTTGATCACTGTGATAGAGTTAATCACAGTGATCAAAATGTACTTTCACTGAATGAATGAATCTGCCGGCCGGCAGATTCGGCGGGCGCACTGCACATGCGCCCGCCATTTTCTTTTACAGGAAGACATTTGGAGGCTGGGAGCTGCGGGAGGACAGGAAGGACACCGGGAGGTACGGGGGCACAAAGGGGGACCCAAGGACCCTATTTCTCTCCCCTCTGATGTGTGATGACATCACAGGAGAGAGAAATTACATGCAGGATCGCGTCTTTTTTTTTTGCGATCGCCGTTAAATGATTAATAACAACGATCGCAAAAGCGGGGGACCTAATTATAGCCAAGACCCCGGAGAAAATCCGACTCGGCGGGCGCACTGCACATGCACCCGCCATTTTCTTTGCCGGGACAAGAAGCGGGCAGCTCCGGGAGCCATGGGAGGACAGTGGGGACACCGGGAGGCACGGGGGAGAGATCGGGGGTCCCGGGACCCTATTTCTCTCCCCTCTGATGTGCAATCACATCAGAGGAGAGAGAAATTAAATGGAGAATCGTGGCTTATTTTTTTTGCGGTCACCGTTATAGGGTTAATAATGGCAATCGCAAAAGCGAGGTCGGTAAAAACCAACCCGAATCATGTTCTCTGGGGTCTCGGCTACCGGGGGTAGCCGAGACCCTGGAGAAAATCCAACTCTGGGGGGCGCTATATACTTTCTCCACAGCGCCATTAATCAACGGCGCTGTGGTTTAAGTACCCTTAACTGTAACCGTTAAAAGGTGTATCAGCGGTCGTTAAGGGTTAAAGGGTGTTTATGATGCCCGTAAACAACATTTTTAGACAATATGTTGATGTATTCCCCCCCCAGGGGGAAATGTTTGTCAACCCATACACTTACTACATGGGCATTACAAGTATTGGAGACCCGTTCTTTTGTCTCCTATACTTGTAATGCCCATGTAGTAAGTATACTCCATGTCTCTTCCAAGGGGTATTGGGATGCGTCCAAATTTGGGGCAGGCCTTGCATTCACTGCATAGGCAAACAGTATGGGAGACCCACTTCCTGATAATGGGAACTGTAGGGGTTGGTCAGCTTCAACAATACAATTCTCCACTGCTGGTTATTCAGCCTCAACACTGAAATTCTCCACTGCAGGTTCTACAGCCTCAACACTACAATTCTCCACTTCAGTTTCTTCAGCCTCAACACTGAAATTCTCCACTGCCTGGTCTTCATCCTCAACACTGCAATTCTCCAAAGCAGGTTCTTCAGGCTCAACACTGAAATGCTCCACTGCCTGGTGTTCAGCCTCAACAATGCAATGCTCCAATGCCAGGTCTTCAGCCTCAACACTAAAATTCTCCAATGCAGGTTCTTCAGGCTCAATTCTGCAATGCTCCACTGCCAGATCTTCATCCTCAACACTGCAATTCTCCAATGCAGGTTCTTCAGCCTCAACACTGCAATGCTCCAATGCCAGTTCTTCAACCTCAACATTAAAATTCTCCAATGCAGAATGGTGGTTCTTCAGGCTCAACATTGCAATGCTCCACTGCCGGGTGTTCTTCCTCAACACTTCAATTCTCCACTGCAGTTTCTTCAGCCTCAACACTGAAATTCTCCACTGCAGGTTTTTCAACCTCAACACTGACATTCTCCACTGCTTGGTCTTCATCCTCAACACTGCAATTCTCCAATGCAGGTTCTTCAGGCTCAACAGTGAAATGCTCCACTGCCAGATGTTCAGCCTCAACACTGCAATGCTCCAATGCAGGTTCTTCATCCTCAACACTGCAATTCTCCACTGCCGGGTCTTCAGCCTCAACAATAAAATTCTCCACTGCAGGTTCTTTAGACTCAACACTTCATTCTCCCACTGCCGAGTGTTCTGCCTCAACACTGCAATTCTTCATTGCCAGGTCTTCTTCCTCTACACTAAAATTCTCCATTGCAGGTTCTTCTGTCTCAACACTGCAATGCTACACTGCCTTGTCTTCATCCTCAACACTGCAATTCTCTAATGCAGGTTCTTCAGCCTCAACACTGCAATGCTCCAATGCCAGGTCTTCAACCTCAACATTAAAATTCTCCAATGCAGAATGCAGGTTCTTCAGGCTCCACACTGCAATGCTCCACTGCCGGTTTTCCCCCTCACCACTGCAATGCTCCAATGCAGGTTCTTCAGGCTCAACACTGCAATTCTCCAATGCCAGGTGTCCAGCCTCAACACTGAAATGCTGCAATGCAGGTTCTTCAGACTCAACACTGCAATGCTCCAATGCCAGGTCTTCAACCTCAACATTAAAATTCTCCAATGCAGAATGCAGGTTCTTCAGGCTCCACACTGCAATGCTCCACTGCCGGGTTTTCATCCTCACCACTGCAATGCTCCAATGCAGGTTCTTCAGACTCAACACTGCAATGTCCCACTGCCGGGTGTTCAGCCTCAACACTACAATGCTCCAATGCTGAGTCTTCAGCTTTAACAATGCAATTCACTGCATAGGCAAACAGTATGGGAGTATCAACTTCCTAATAATGGGAACTTTGGTTTCATGTGGCCATCCTTTACATCTGTTCAAAGGGTTATTGGTGTGTGTCCACATTTGGGGCAAGCCTTGCATTCACTTCATGGGCAAACAGTATGGGAGTATCAACTTCATAATAATGGGAACAATGCTTTCAGGTGGCCATCCAGTACGTGTGTTCAAGGGGTTATTGGGGTGCATGTAACTTTGGGGCAGGGGAGGCCTTGCATTCAATGCATAGGCAAACAGTATGGGAGTACCAAATTACTAATAATGGGAACATTGCTTTCAGGTGGCCATCAAGTATGTCTGTTCAAAGGGTTATTGGGGTTTGTGTAACTTTGGGGCAGGGCAGGCCTTACATTCAATGCATACGCAAACAGTATGGGAGTGCCAACTTCATAATAATGGGAACAATGCTTTAAAGTGGCCATCCAGTACATCTGTTCCAAGGGTTATTAGTGTGCGTCCAAATTTTAGGGCAGATGTTGCATTCACTGCATAGACAAACAGTATGGGAATACCAACTTCCTAATAATGGGAACATTGAAGAGACGTACAGGAGGGCCACCTGAAAGCAAAGGGGTATTGAGGTGCGGCCTAATTTTTTACATCCCTGCCACTCACTGCATAGGCTGAAAACAGTATAGGAGACCCACTGTTTAATAATGGGAACAACAAAGCATAGCCGGCTGATGGATCTCTAAGAATAGTAAAGGCCACCTGATGGCCCTATAAAAATAGGCTTTGTGATTTTCAAAGTCCCTCCTTCATAAATGAAACAGGATGTGTCTGCTGATGTGTCACACACCACATGGCCAGATAAGGTTGTAAAAAGTTAAAATGACATTTCAAAGTGACTGCATTTGTCTTGGTTGAAAGCAATGTTAAAGTTCAAAAACGCATCAAAAAAGCTATGTGTGAGCATAGCCCAAGGTGTGGAGGAACATTTTTGTTTTTGGTTATTTATTTTGCCTTATATACAAGTCAGTACCCTGGAAAGGATGTTCCTTAACATATTTCCCAGGAAAATACATTTTGGTTTCGTTTTTGTATGTTTTAGTGTGCGTCGGTAAAAGTGGCGTAAGACTCTGAAAATATTGTTCGCAACAGTGACCTGGGAGTCAAAAATGCTTCCAAGGGTCTTCCCCATGCTGTTCCCATGTCATATTAGCACTGTTCCCATCGATTTCAGCAATTTTTAGTCCATCTGCAGACTGCCGGTGGGGTTGTGGTAACAATGCTCAAGTTTCCCATAGACTTACATTGGGGTCGTTGCTCAGATCGAGCACCCGGTCACGTGAATACCCATCCACACAGGGAACAAGTATCCAAATCGTATATATGTGGTCACATGACTGCCCATCCACACAGGGAACATGTATACAAATTGTATATATGCGCGTACATGAACCTATCCGCACAGGGAACATGTATATAAATTGTATATGTGCGGCCACGTGACTACTCATCCGCGCAGGGAACAAGTATACAAATCGTATATATGAGATCACGTGACTACCCATCCACGCTGGGAACAAGTATAGAAATCATATATATGCCGCCACGTGACTACCCATCTGCACAGGGAATACAGAGGACCCGTGACAATGTGCACATCACACACTGTTGCGATTCGGCAGCCACATAAGATGACTGCAGACATTTCATCTGAAACCAAACAACACATTTAATTGTAGCTTTTTTATATCTGCTTACAGACATTTGCATTCCTGCTAAATTCTGCTGACTGGATAATAATCCTTGGATGCCAGATTATAACATTAGTTTGTAAATTTTAATTATGGAAACTATGTAATGTTTTAAGTAAGGGACTTGAGATAGAATATAGAACGAATTCTAAAAAGACACAATGGCTGAACATTCTACACAAGGAATGAAGTTATCATGACTATTTACTACAGACCCTGACAGCGCCTGTTATAATGTAATGTAAACCTTTATTTGCACTAACATCATTACAAAACTGTGATCACCCTCAGTTGCTCCTATGAACTCCCCCCCGCCCCCCGGATGGAGCTGACACAGCATCTTGCAGATTGAGCTGCTTTGATCCTAATAGGATCGGGGGTTAAATCTGTCATTAAACTGCTACCAGCCGCAGAGCTGCTTCTTAACCAATTAACCACCAATTAGTGGAATGGAGCCGTTCTGTATTAATATTTTAACGTGATGAATCCGATCAGAGATCTACGGATCCCCCCCTAAAGACTTGTTAATTCTTCCTCAGCAATACGTGCTTGCGAACTATGACATGGCCTGTAAGTATTGGGGGGAAGGGTTTACTGTGTAATATTTTACCAGTGATTTAACAGCTTTATTGAGCAAAGCTTGTCACTTTAAAAGATAAGCCGAAAAGCCTAAATATATTACCCATCTATAAAATTAACTTGTGACCAAATTACAATATTTCTTCACCATTTTTATGTACAAGTGGTTCTCACTAAATTAGAATATCATCAAAAAGTTAATTTATTTCAGTTCTTCACTACAAAAAGTGAAACTCATATGTTATTTAGTCATTACAAACAGAGTGATCTATTTCAAGTGTTTATTTCTGTTAATGTTGATGATTAATTTCTCACTGGGGAAAATTCTCATTGGGGTCTGTTACAAACCCCCAAATATAACAGAAATCATGGAAAGTCTACTACTAAGGCAAATAGATGAAGCTGCAACCTATAATAAGGTCTTTGTTAAGGGGGATTTTAACTACCCGGATATTAACTGAGAAACAGAGACCTGCGAAACCCATAAAGGCAACAGGTTTCTGCTAATAAGTACCAAGAAAAATTATCTTTCACAATTGGTGCAGAACCAGAGGAGCAGAACTTTTAGACCTAATACTATCTAATAGACCTGATAGAATAACAAATCTGCAGGTCATCGGGCATCTAAGGAAATAGCGACCACAATCTTGTACAGTTTCACTTGTCTTTCGCTAGGGGGACTTCTCAGGGTGTCACAAAAACACTGAACTTTAGGAAGGCAAAGTTTGACCAGCTTAGAGATTCCCTTAATCTGGTTGACTGGGACAATGTCCTCAGAAATAAGAATACAGATAATAAATGGGAAATGTTTAAGAACATCCTAAATAGGCACTGTAATCGGTTTATACCTTGTGGGAATAAAAAGACAAGAAATAGGAAAAAACAAATGTGGCTAAACAAAGTAAGAGGGGCAATTAACAGTAAAAAGAAAGCATTTAAACTATTAAAGCAGGATGGCACCGTTAAAGCTCTAAAAAACTATTAGGAGAAAAATACTTTATCTAAAAAACTAATTAAAGCTGCTAAAAAGGAAACATAGAAGCACATTGCTAAGGAGAGTAAAACTAATCTCAACCTGTTCTTCAACTATATCAATAGTAAAAGATTCAAAAGTGAACTTGTAGGCCCCTTAAAAAATTGTGAGCAAAGAATGGTTGTAGATGACGAGGAAAAAGCTAATATATTAAACACCTTCTTCTCCACGTTATTCACGGTGGAAAATAAAATGCTAGGTGAAATGCGAAGAGAAAAATAAACCCTATATTAAGGGTCACTAATCTAACCCAAGAAGAGGTGCGCAACTGGCTAAATATGATTAACCCCTTCAAGACCCAGCCTATTTTGACCTTAAAGACCTTGCCATTTTTTGCAATTCTGACCAGTGTCCCTTTATGAGGTAATAACTCAGGAACGCTTCAACGGATCCTAGCGATTCTGAGACTGTTTTTTCGTGACATATTGGGCTTCATGTTAGTGGTAAATTTAGGTCGATAATTTTTGCGTTTATTTGTGAAAAAAATGGAAATTTGGCGAAAATTCTGAAAATTTTGTAATTTTCAAATTTTTAATTTTTATTCTGTTAAACCAGAGAGTTATGTGGCACAAAATAGTTAATAAATAACATTTCCCACATATCTACTTTACATCAGCACAATTTTGGGAACAACATTTTTTTTTGTTAGGAAGTTATAAGGGTTAAAAGTTGACCAGCGATTTCTCATTTTTACAGCAAAATTTACAAAACCATTTTTTTTAGGGACCACCTCACATTTGAAGTCACTTTGAGGGGTCTATATGGCAGAAAATACCCAAAAGTGACACCTTTATAAAAACTGCACCCCTCAAGCTACTCAAAACTACATTCAAGAAGATTATTAACCCTTCAGGTGCTTCACAGGAACTAAAGCAACGTGGAAGGAAAAAATGGACATTTTAATTTTTCCAACAAAAATTTTCTTTTAGCATCAATTTTTTCATTTTTACATGGGCATCAGGATAAAATTGATCCTAAAATTTGTTTGGCAATTTCTCCTGAGTACACAGATACCTCATATGTGGTCATAAACCACTGTATGGGCGCACGGCAGGGCTCAGAAGGGAAGGAGCGCCATTTGACTTTTTGAATGGAAAATATGCTGGAATATTTAGCGGTTGCCATGTCGCATTTGGAGAGTTCCTGTGTGCCTAAACATTGGAGCTCCCCCACAAGTGACCCCATTTTGGAAACTAGACCCCCTAAGGAACTTATCTAGATGCATAGTGATCACTTTGAACCCCCAGGTGCTTCACAAATTGATCTGTAAAAAAAGAAAGTACTTTTTTTTCACAAAAATTTTCTTTTAGCCTCAGTTTTTTCATTTTCACATGGGCAACAGTATAAATTGGATCCTAAAATTTGTTGGGCAATTTCTCCTGAGTACACAGATACCTCATATGTGGTCATAAACCACTGTTTGGGCGCACTGCAGGGCTCAGAAGGAAAGGAGCGCCATTTGACTTTTTGAATAGAAAATATGCTGGAATATTTAGCGGTTGCCATGTCGCATTTGGAGAGTCCCTGTGTGCCTAAACATTGGAGCTCACCCACAAGTGACCCCATTTTGGAAACTAGACCCCCTAAGGAACTTATCTAGATGCATAGTGAGCACTTTGAACTCCCAGGTGCTTCACAAATTGATCCGTAAATAAAAGAAAGTACTTTTTTTTCACAAAAATTTTCTTTTAGCCTCAGTTATTTTCATTTTCACATGGGCAACAGTATAAATTGGATCCTAAAATTTGTTGGGCAATTTCTCCTGAGTACACAGATACCTCATATGTGGTCATAAACCACTGTTTGGGCGCACGGCAGGGCTCAGAAGGAAAGGAGCGCCATTTGACTTTTTGAATGGAAAATATGCTGGAATATTTAGCGGTTGCTATGTCGCATTTGGAGAGTCCCTGTGTGCCTAAACATTGGAGCTCCCAGAAAAGTGACCCCATTTTGGAAACTAGACCCCCTAAGGAACTTATCTAGATGCATAGTGAGCACTTTGAACCCCCAGGTGCTTCACAAATTGATCTGTAAAAAAAGAAAGTACTTTTTTTTCACAAAAATTTTCTTTTAGCCTCAGTTTTTTTCATTTCACATGGGCAACAGTATAAATTGGATCCTAAAATTTGTTGGGCAATTTCTCCTGAGTACACAGATACCTCATATGTGGTCATAAACCACTGTTTGGGCGCACGGCAGGGCTCAGAAGGGAAGGAGCGCCATTTGACTTTTTGAATAGAAAATATGCTGGAATATTTAGCGGTTGCCATGTCGCATTTGGAGAGTCCCTGTGTGCCTAAACATTGGAGCTCCCCCACAAGTGACCCCATTTTGGAAACTAGACCCCCTAAGGAACTTATCTAGATGCATAGTGAGCACTTTGAACCCCCAGGTGCTTCACAAATTGATCCGTAAATAAAAGAAAGTACTTTTTTTGCACAAAAATTTTCTTTTAGCCTCAGTTATTTTCATTTTCACATGGGCAACAGTATAAATTGGATCCTAAAATTTGTTGGGCAATTTCTCCTGAGTACACAGATACCTCATATGTGGTCATAAACCACTGTTTGGGCGCACTGCAGGGCTCAGAAGGAAAGGAGCGCCATTTGACTTTTTGAATGGAAAATATGCTGGAATATTTAGCGGTTGCCATTTCGCATTTGGAGAGTTCCTGTGTGCCTAAACATTGGAGTCCCCCACAAGTGACCCCATTTTGGAAACTAGACGCCCTAAGGAACTTATCTAGATGCATAGTGAGCACTTTGAACCCCCAGGTGCTTCACAGAAGTTTATAACGCAGAGCCGCGAAATAAAAAATCTTTTTTTTTTCTCAAAAAATGATTTTTTAGCCCACTGTTTTTTATTTTCACAATGGTTACAGGAGAAATTGGACCCCAAAAGTTGTTGTCCAGTTTCTCCTGAGTACGCTAGTACCCCATATGTGGGGGGGAACCACTGTTTGGGCACACGTCAGGGCTCGGAAGGGATGTAGTGACGCTTTGAAATGCCGACTTGATGGAATGGTCTGCGGGCATCTTGTTACGTTTGCAGAGCCCCTGATGTGCCTAAACAGTAGAAACTCCCCACAAGTGACCCCATTTTGGAAACTAGACCCAGCAAAGAACTTATCTAGATGTGTGGTGAGCACTTTGAACCCCCAAGGGCTACACAGAAGTTTATAACGCCCGTGCATGAAAATAAAAAAATCATATTTTTTCCACAATCAGGATCTTTTAGTCCCCAATTTTTTTATTTTCCCAAGGGTAACATGAGAAATTAGACCCCAAAAGTTGTTGTCCAATTTGTCCTGAGTATGCTGATATCCCATATGTGGGAGAAAACTACTGTATGGGCACACGTCGGGGCTCGGATGGGAAGTAGTGACGTTTTGAAATGCCCACTTGATGGAATGGTCTTCAGGCGTCATGTTACGTTTGCAGAGTCCCTGATGTGCCTAAACAGTAGAAACTCCCACAAGTGACCCCATTTTGGAAACTAGATCCCCCAAGGAACTCCTATAGATGTGTGATAAGCACTTTGAATCTCCAAGTCCTTCACAGAAGTTTATAACGCAGAGCCGTGAAAATATAAAATCATTTTTTTTCCACAAAAATAATTTTTAGTCCCCAATTTTTTTTCCCAATGTTAACAGGAGAAATTAGAACCCCCAAAGTTGTTGTGCAATTTTTCCCGAGTACGCTGATACCCCATATGTGGGGATAAACCACTGTTTGGGCATACGTCGGGGCTTGGAATAAAGGGAGCACTGTTTGACTTTTTGAACGCAAAATTTGCAGGAATCAATGGTGGCGCCATGTCGCGTATGGAGACCCCCTGATGTGCCTAAATAGTGGAAACCCCTCAATTCTAACTCCAACCCTAACCCCAACACACCCCTAACCCCAACCCTAACCCCTACACACACCCAACCCTAATACAAACCCTAATCATAACCCTAACCCCAACACACACCCTAACCCTAATCCCAACTCTAACCATAAACCTAACTACAAGCCTAACCCTAATTCCAACCCTAACCCTAATTCCAACCCTAAACCTAATTCCAACCCTAACCCTAATTCCAACCCTAACCCAAATTCCAACCCTAACCGTAATTCTAACCTTAACCCTAATGCTAACCCTAACCCTAGTTCTAACCCTAAGGCTGGGTTCATATTGCGTTTTACCAGCCCATTCAACACGTAGCGGTGACCGGCTGGTAACGGTATAGCATAACGCGATCGCGTTATGCTATACCCGCTAGCGCAGATGAATCAGCAGATAATCAGCCGCGGATCCGCAGCGAATCAGCAGCGAAATCCGCCGCGGATCTGCAGCGAATCAGCAGCGAAATCCGCCGCGGATCAGCAGCGAAATCAGCCGCGGATCAGCAGCGAAATCAGCCGCGGATCAGTAGCGAAATCAGCCGCGGATCAGTAGCGAAATCAGCTGCGGATCAGTAGCGAAATCAGCCGCGGATCAGCAGCGAAATCAGCCGCGGATCAGCAGCGAAATCAGCCGCGGATCAGCAGCGAAATCAGCCGCGGATCAGTAGCGAAATCAGCTGCGGATCAGCAGCGAAATCCGCTGCGGATCCGCAGCGAATCAGCAGCAAAATCAGTCGCGGATTAGCAGCGAAATCCGCCGCGGATCAGCAGCAAAATCAGCCGCGGATCCGCAGCGAATCAGCAGCGAAATCCGCCGCGGATCAGCAGCGAAATCCGCGCGGATCAGCAGCGAAATCAGCCGCGGATCAGCAGCGAAATCCGCTGCGGATCCGCAGCAAATCAGCAGCAAAATCAGTCGTGGATCAGCAGCGAAATCCGCCGCGAATCAGCAGCGAAATCCGCCGCGAATCAGCAGCGATATCAGCTGCGGATCCGCCGCGGATCAGCAGCGAAATCCGCCGCGGATCAGCAGCGAAATCCGCCGCGGATCAGCAGCGAAATCAGCCGCGGATCAGCAGCGAAATCAGCCGCGGATCAGTAGCGAAATCAGCCGCGGAATCAGCAGCGAATCAGCAGCGAAATCAGCAGCGGATCAGCAGCGAAATACGCCGCGGATCAGCAGCGAAATCAGCCGCGGATCAGCAGCGAAATCAGCCGCGGATCAGTAGCGAAATCAGCCGCGGATCAGCAGCGAAATCAGCAGCGAATCAGCAGCAAAATCAGCAGCGGATCAGCAGCGAAATACGCCGCGGATCAGCAGCAAAATCAGCCGCGGATCCGCAGCGAATCAGTAGCGAAATCCGCAGCGGATCAGCAGCGAAATCCGCCGCGAATCAGCAGCGAAATCCGCCGCTGATCAGCAGCGAAATCCGCCGCGGATCAGCAGCGAAATCAGTCGTGGATCCGCAGCGAAATCAGTCGCGGATCCGCAGCGAAATCAGTCGCAGATGAGCAGCGAAATCCGCCGCGGATCCGCAGCGAAATCCGCCGCGGATCAGCAGCGAAATCCGCCGCGGATCCGCAGCGAAGTCCGCGGCGGATCAGCAGCGAAATCAGCCGCGGATCAGCAGCGAAATCCGCCGCGGATCTGCAGCGAAATCCGCCGCGGATCCGCAGCGCAATCCGCCACACGTTGCGGATTTTGTTGCGGATCCGCGGCGGATTTCGCTGCTGATCTGCGGCGGATATCGCTGCGCATCCGCAGCAAAATACGCCGCGGATCCGCAGCAAAATCCACAATGTGTGCACAGGGCCTAATAGGAAAAAAAAAAAAAAAAAATTATTTTTTTTATTTGTCCCTACCTATGATAAAGGGGGGGTTCATTTACTTTTTTTTATTTTGATCACTGTGACAGTTTATCACAGTGATCAAAATAAATTTTTGGACACTGGGGGGCGCACTGCGCATGCGCCGGCCGGCGGGCGCACTGCGCATGCGCCCGCCATTTTCCAAGATGGCGGCGCCCATGAAGAGGCCCGGGCGGACGCCGGGACCGATCCAGGGACATCGGTGGATTGGGAGAGGTGAGTAGGGTGGTCGGAAGGTTAGGGGGGGGGATCGGAAGGTGGGGGCACCGGAGCAAAGGAGGAGGGGAGCTGTTAGTGACGGCGGTGACCGATCGCTGCCATCTTTCGGTGGCGGCGGCCGATCGCCGCCGTGACTACATGTGGGGGGGTCAGGTCTCGGTGTCCAGCCATGGCAGATGCTATTGCAGCATCGGCCATGGCTGGATTGTAATATTTCACCAATTAAATTGGTGAAATATTACAGATTGCTCTGATTGGCTGTTTCACTTTTAACAGCCAATCAGAGCGATCGTGGCCACGGGGGGGTTAAGCCAACCCCCTGTGGTGAAGCACAAAGGGTCCTGTAAACTGCGGGTCGGGTGACCTTTGAGTGACCCCGGTCTCCCGGCCCGCAGGAACGCGATCCTTTCATGACGCAGGGTATGCGTCATAGGTCGGATTGGCACCGACTTTCATGACGCATACGCTGTGTCAAAGGTCGGGAAGGGGTTAAAATAGATAAATCTCTTTGTCCGGATGGCATACACCCACGAGTACTAAGGGAACTAAGTAATGTAATAGACAAACCATTATTTCTTATATTTAGCGACTCTATAGCGACGAGGTCTGTTCCATAAAACTGGCGCATAGCAAATGTGGTACCAATATTCAAAAAGGGCTCTAAAAGTGAACATGGAAATTATAGGCCAGTAAGTCTAACCTCTATTGTTGGTAAAATATTTGAAGGCTTTCTGAGGAATGTTATTCTGGATTATCTCATTGAGAATAACTGTTTAACTCCATAGAAAAATATTTAGACTTGAGAGTCCTCAGTGGTTGATACCTTTTAATGGCTAACTGAAAAGATGGTAACAAATTGCAAGCTTTCGAGACTACTCAGGTTTCTTCATCAGGCAAAGACTAACTCCATATCAGCTTGGGTTTATGAGGAATCGATCCTGTCAAACCAATCTAATCAGTTTTTATGAAGAGGTAGGCTATAGACTGGACCAAGGTGAGTCATTGGACGTGGTTTATATTGATTTTTCAAAGCAATTGAAGCCGTGCCACACAAGAGGTTGGTACACAAAATGAGAATGCTGGGTCTGGGGGAAAATATGTGTAAGTAACTGGCTTAGTGATAGAAAGCAGAGAGTGGTTATAAATAGTATATTCTCTAACTGGGTCACTGTGACCAGTGGGGTACCACAGGGGTCAGTGTTGGGACCTATTCTCTTCAACATATTTATTAATGATCTGGTAGAAGGTTTACACAGTAAAATATTGATATTTGCAGATGATACAAAATTATGTAAAGCAGTCAATACTAGAGAAGATAGTATTCTTCTACAGATGGATCTGGTTATGTTGGAAACTTGGGCCGAAAGGTGGCAGATGCGATTTAACAATGATAAATGTAAGGTTATACACATGGGAAAAAGTAATCAATATTGTGTAGCCCAGCTATGCAGGCACACATAAAGTCCAGGAGAGTGCACAGGAAGGTAACAGCAAAGCTTGATATGCACTTCACTCACATTTCTAGACACACCCACCAGGGGTATAGGAGGTGGTGACACGTAGCAGAGCTCAGTCAAGCTTCCTGTCTCAGGACAGTGCAGTTCAGTCCAGTGGAGTCTGGACTTGGAGAGAGAGAGAAGGGAGGACTGAATCCTCGCAGAGCTAGCGTAGCTCACCTGACAAAGAAGTGGAGGCTAGTACGGGTGAAGTGCATCATCCTAGCCTAGTCAGAGCTACCCTTAATCAGTACCTCAACAGAAGCTGGAGGGAGGAGGATACTGAGAGCTGCTCGGCGAGCTCTGGATGAAGCTGACATTACCATCGAAGTTACAATTGCTTGTGCTAAGAGCGAGAGCAGGGCGAAGGGCAGTGGAGAAGATAGAGAAGTGCTTTAGGTATTGGATTGCCTGCACTAAATTGCCGGACACCGGAGTCCGAGGCGTTGCTACAGCTTCAAGCTTAGTAACAAGATTACCGGAGGCATCTGGACTACAGGTCGCAGAGAGCAGCCCTAAGTGTCAATACGTAACCGGAGTCAGGTGGAACAGGGACTTTGAGTCAAGTGCACGACAAAAGTAAGGACTTAGTTTCATCACTTAGAAGGCTCCACCACAACGTTGGCCGGGCAGTACAGCTATAGAGAAAGCTGGAGTTTCAGAGTTAACTTCGCTTCAGGCAAGTTGGACTCACCTACACATTTGAAGTTAAGGAGGCCTCTAACCTGCTCAGCTGTTACTGGAAAGTGCACTCTCCACCCCGACCAGCTCCCCGGGATCTGCTTGAACTACCATCAGTAAAAGGTATGAAAAGGAACTACCTTGTGTGTGACAGAATTCTAACTACCCCTGCATCATCACCACCATAGACTTCCAGGGACACGTCTCACCTGTGGGAGACTTGCCACCAAGCTGCCCCATAACATCCCTGTGAAGACCCTTATAGCAGCGCTGGTTCAATTAACCAGATACCACAGGTGGCGTCACGAACTACCTATCCTAAATATCCCCTGTAAATATTCCCCATTGGATGAGCGCCCAGGGCCACGGACCGAGCCACCGCTACCAGTGACAACTCCCATAGATTTCCATGGGCTCGGCTCCGAGTACCCCATTGCCCTGGTACTAAGTGCGACTCAATATCACCATTACACACTGAACAGGAAACCACTGGTTAATGATAAACTTACCTGGAGCAGCCAGTGCCAGGCAGAGGCTGCCAAGGCAAACAGGATCATGGGGTGCATTAAAAGAGGTCTGGATACACATGATGAGAGCATTATACTGCCTCTGTACAAATCCCTGGTTAGATGACACATGGAGTACTGTGTACAGTTTTGGGCACCGGTGCTCAGGAAGGATATAATGGAACTAGAGTGAGTACAAAAGACATATTGACCTAGGTTGTTGAAACACTGAGCCCCTGTGACCTTCCCCTGACCTGTGAATGAAGAGGGGGACTTTTACAATATCAGGGAGGTGAGACTCATGATCAGCCCCTGTGTGGGACCATGATGTGAACACAGCACATCAGAGAGAAAGAGAATATATAGACTATGTTATCCTCTGTCTGCTGGATTGTTGGACTCTCATTTCCCAGGGCTTTTATCCTGTTACTGAACTGCATTCGGCTCTGGACTATCTTATCCTTTGTGTGGTGGATTGTATATGGACCTTTCGTATTTTTGCCTAAAATAAAGGTCTTGGGATTGTTCACTCTCTTCTCTTGCTCTGTTGATTGTGTGATACCAGAGAGTTTAGGCCCCATTACACGCTACGATATCGTGAACGATATCATTGCAACATTGGATACGTTGCAGCGATGTCGAAACGACATCATTGCGTGTCACACGTAGTAACGATCAACGATCAGTCGCTGCGTGTGACAGCGGGAGACTAACAATCAGCTAGGCTCCCAGCGCCGTTCAGCAGACGCTGGGAGCTGGTATCCAGAGTAAACAGCGGGTAACTAAGCACCGCGCAGCGCTTAGTTACCCGCTGTTTACCCTGGATACCAGCGTGCTCGCTGGTCCTGATCGCTGATCAGTCTGCCTATGTGACAGCTCACCAGCGATCAGCTAACGATGTCCCAGCGATCCCATCCACGTCGGATCATTGGTGGGTTCGCTGGGACATTGAAGCGTGTAACGGGGCCCTTACCCCGTGACACCCCTGACTGTAGAAAGTAATGCAAACTCTGCAGCTTCTATTCAGCCCACTAGCAGTGTGAATACACCAGCACTTCCCATGCACAGTGATACCCAGGCACAAGGGCATTTGTTAACCCCTTCTGCTGCTGTCCATCATGTCCCAATATTCCTTCTGATGGTAACCTGGCTGCTGGTACCTCTTCCGCCTCTCCCTATAGTGTTAGACAGGACAGGCGTAGACACCACAAATCCTCTTCCTCTTCTTCCAAGTCACCGTCACGACCACCGTACCTCAGATCGGCACAATAAGTGCTCCACACATTCATGCCGGAGATCAAAATCCCACAGATGTCATAGATCTCCGTCCTCAAGAGGATGCTCTCCATCATTGTTCCGTCCAGCAACATAATTGCTGTCTAGAAAGTTGTTATTTTTTTGTTTCAGTTATTACTGACATATTTTTTCTGTGTATATTAATCCTTCCTATATTTTTAGATTGTAAGGTAACGGCACCATCTGCTGGCAGTTTAAAGTATACATTCTAGTGCAATCTGCAATGCATTATGGGAAGTTCCTAGGGCATTGTGGGATTGTTCCTGTTGCATTGTGGTCTTATTATCACACTGTGAAGGGAACAGCAGCCATTGTTCCTGCATGCTTCTTAGGCCGTTGTCACACTTGCGTGTGTGATGCAAGAAACTCACACGAGTCTCTCGCATCAACACCCAGCACTGCATGTATTTCTATGCAGCCGCACGCTCCAGTCCGAGTGCTGGCGGCAGTGCGGGTGTTGATACGAGAGACTTGTGCGAGTTTCTCGCATCACACACGCAAGTGTGACACCGGCCTTAGGAGGAAAACACACCACTTGTTTTCTGCATGCTCCTTGTAAACAGCCTGCTCTAAGAATAGTTGGTAAGTCACTATGTGTTACAGCCCTGTGTTTATAAGTATGTTGGCTGCATTAAATAGGTAATCATCAGCTCGTATATTACCTCATGTTACTGTGTATTGCAAACTATCTGTATTTTATGCATTGTACAGTTATATATTCTGAAATGCTCCTTGTGAACACATTTGGTCTGGCTTCTGAGTTTGGGCTCCCTCTGGTGGTTGCTGCTGGTAATAGAGCTGGTCGGGCTGACTGGAGATGTCACCTGAAGAGGATGATTGGAGATCAGGTGTTTCTGACTGGGAGATATAAGTGAGCAGCTTTCCTTGGTTGCTCAGGGTGATTTGGTTTCTTCTGAGCCTTCTGGAAGTCAGCTTGTTCCCTGCATCTTTCAGATAAGTTATTCATCTGTTTTAATCTGTGGCATTTTGTCCATTTTGCTTTTCTCTGCTTTGCTGGTGTGAGTCTCCTGTTATTTCCGTATCTGTAGGTTTGCATCCAGTTCACACCAGAGTTCTGATTTAGTGGGGGAGAGGTCGTGTGGCCTCAGTATTTTTGCATGTCAGACGTGTTGGAATTTTTCTTAGGGTTTTTGTGGATTGCAGACAGTATCCTTTTCTGTCCGGTTCTATCTAGACAGTTTGGGCCCCAGCATTTGCTTATTCTATTTTCTGCCTGTGTTTTGTGCTTCATCTGTCTCACCGACAATATATGTTTGGGGGCTATCTATTCCTTTGGGGCTCTACTCCGGGGCAGTTAGCTTTCTCCTTTCTCTCTTTAGGCTTAGTTAACTCTTTGGCTGTGTCGAGGCGTCTAGGTCATCGTAGGTACGTCCCATGGCTAATTCTAGTTGTATTGTCAGTTTAGGGGTCTGCAGAAGAGAAGAGAAGAGAGAGAGAGGATTCAAAAAGATATAAATAAACTTGCGCAGTGGGCAGCAACTAACAGAATGGTTTTTAACAGGGAAAAATGCAAAGTACTACATCTGGGCAATAAAAAATGAAAAAAGCATATACAAAATGGGAGGAATAGGGCTAAGTAACAGACATGTGAAAAAGACTTGGGTATACTAATTGATCACAGACTGAACATGAGTCAACAGTGTGATGCAGCAGCAAAAAAGCAAATACAATTCTAGGATGTATCAACAGAAGCATACAGTCTAGATCACGTGAGGTCATTTATTGCCCTCTACTCCTCTTTAGTCAGACCTCATCTGGAATACTGTGTCCAGTTTTGGGCACCACATTTTAAAAAAGACATCAACAAAACTGGAGCAAGTTCAAAGAAGAGCCACCAGAATGGTGACCGGTCTGCAAACCATGTCCTATGAGGAACGGTTTGCAGGATTTTGGGAATGTTTTAGCTTGCAAAAAAGAAGACTGAGAGGGAGACTTAATAGCTGTCTACAAATATCTCAAGGGCTGTCACATTGTAGAAGGATCATCTTTATTTCTCATTTGCACAAGGAAAGACTAGAAGCAATAGGATGAAACTGAATGGGAGGAGACACAGATTAGATATTAGAAAAAAAAACTTTTTGGACAGTTAGGGGGGGATCAAGGAGGGGAACAGGCTGCCACGAGGGTGGAAAAATTCCCCTTAAAAGGGAAGCCCTTCAAAACAAGGGTTTGGACAGACATCTGTCGGGGATAAATTTAGAAAAACCCTGTTTTGGCGGGGGTTTTGGACCGGGAGGGCCCAGGAGGCCCCTTTCCCAAACTTTTAACTTTCTATGATTCTAGTTTCTAAAAAGTTCCCAAACCCCCTCGGGGGGTTGTTTGGTCACCTAGCCTATTTTTGTATCACCCCCCTGGGTTTTCCCAAATCTAACGGGCCCCTGTTATTGCATTTATAGTTTCACCATTTCCTGTCACATCTACCCAAACAATAAAAAAAGGTTAAAACTTTACAAACCTCTTTTTCTTAAAGAAGACAGGGGGTTTAGCTACATGTTCATTACTTCCATGTAAAAGTGTATGAAGACAGTTTTAGTAAACAAATGCCCGAGAACTAGCTCGAAAATCTGGTTTATAGGAGCGGCCCTTACCAAGCATATGGTCATTGCATATGGCATTGCAAAAACCTCCTAACGGTTGCCCCCGAATTTAAACGGACCAACAGAGCACGCTATTATCCACGCCAAAAACCTGACAAAAGGAAAATTTCCCGCAGTTTCCCAAAACCTTTGGAAACAAGTTCAAGGGGCAAGGGATCCCCCCCCGTCAAGACGGATCAAGAGTTGGTTTTCCCCAAAAACATCATTTGTCGCAATTTTCTACGCTTTGCCTGGCAAAAAATGAAATTTGGGAAAAAAAAGATGAAACACCCTTTTCTGAAACAAGAGATCCATTTAAACTAAAACAAGCTTCCCCGGATGCAGAAAAAAGAACGCCAACAAGCATCCCTTTAAATTTTGGAAAAAGTGTACTGGATGCAGAAAAAAACATGCCAAAAAAGCATCCCCAGAGGCGGAAAAAAAACATTTCCAGCAAACATCCCTGGAGGCGGAAAAAACATGCCAAAAAGCATCCTGGAGGCGGAAAAAAAACACGCAAAAAAGCATCCCTGGATGCCCGGTTTAAAACATTTAAAAAGATGCCCGGGAAAAATAGAAGGCGCTCCTTGAAAACGAACATTTCAGAAAAAATTTCTATCGAAAAAGAAAAAAGGGAGCTTTCCCAAACGGGGAACAGAAGAATTGAAGGGTCGTATTTTTTCTGAGGACAAAAAAAGAGTATGCATTTTTGGCCTACAGCAAGTTAAATTACGATCCTTTCAGTGTACTGCAGAGTAGTCTATCAAATTTTCCAAAAAAATGATGATACAAAACCCCACAGCTTTAAAAGGGGGGGGCCTTTTGTTTCCCCCCAAAAAATTTTTGGAACCCCCAAAACCCCCTTTTTTCCCCCCCCCCCAAAAAAACCCCCCCCTCCCCCCAAAATTTTTTAAAAAAAAAAACCCCCCCCTTAAAACCCCCCCCCCTTTAAAATTTCCCCCCCCAAAAAAAAAAACCCCCCCCCCCCCCCAAAAAACCAAAACCCCCCTTTCCCAAAAAAAAAAAAATTTTTCCCCCTCCCCCCCATTAAAAAATTTCCCAAAAAAAAAACCCCCCAAAATTTTAAAAAAAATTCTTCCAAAAAAAAATAAAAAAAAAACCCCCCCCCGGGGGGGAAAAGGAAAAAAAATTTTTCCCCCCCTTTTTAAAAACCTTTTTAAAAAAAAAAAAAAAAACCCCCCCCTTTTTAAAAATTAAAATTTTTTTTAAAAATTTTTAAAAAAAAAAATTTTTTTTCCCCCCCCCTTTTTTTTAAAAAAAAAACCAAAAAATTTAAAAAAAAAAAAAAACCCCCCCCCCCCCCCCCCCCCCCCAAATTTCCCCCCCAAAAACCCCCAAAAAAAAAAATTTAAAAAACCAAAAATTTTTTTCCCCCCCCAATAACCCTTTTTTTTTTTAAAAAATTCAAACCCCCCCCAAAAAAAATTTTTTAAAAAAAAAAAAATTTTTCCCCCCCCCCCCCCCCCCCCAAAAAAAAACCCCCCCTTTTCCCCCTTTTAAAATTTTTTTCCCCTTCCCCCAAAAAAATTTTTTTAATTTTCTTTTCCCTTTCCCAAAAAAACCTTTTTAAAAAATTTCCCCCCCCTTCCCCAAACCCAAAACCCCCTCCCCCCTTTCCCCCCCCTTTTTAAAAAAAACCCCCCCCAAAAACCCCCCCCCCCCCTTTTCCCCCAAAAAATTTTTTTTCCTTTTTTTAAAAAAAAAAAACCCCCCCCCCAAAACCCCCCCCCCCTTTTTCCCCCCCCCCCCCCCCCTCCCAAATTTTTCCCCCCCCCCCAAATTCAGGGGGGGGCCCCCCCCCCCCCCCAAAATTTTTTCCCCCCTTTCCCTTTTTGTCCAAAGGGGGTTTTTTCCCCCCCCCCCCGGGAAAAAAACCCCCCCCCCCTTTTTTTTTCCCCCCCAAAAATTTTTTTTTCCCCCCCCCAAAAAAACATTGGGGGGAAAAAAACCCCCCGGGAAAAAAAGGCCAAAGGGGGCCCCCCCCAAAAAAAAAACCCCCCCCCGGGGAAATTTCCCCCCTTTTTTTTTGGGGTTTTAAAACTAAATTTTTTTGGGCCCCCTTTCCCCCCAAAAAAACCCCCCTTTTTTTAAAAAACCCCCCCCCCCCCTTTTAAAACCCCCCCCCGGGGGCCCCCCAAAAACCCCAACCCCCCCCTTTCCGGGGAAAAACCCCCCCTTTTTTTTTCCCAAAAAAAAAACCCCCTTTTCCCCCCCCCGGGAATTTTCCCCCCCCCCTTTTAACCCCATTTCCCCCCTTTTTTTTTTTTGGGGCCCCCCCCCCTAAAATTTTTTAAATAAAAAAAATTTTTTTCCCCCGGGGGCCCCCCCCTTTTTAAAAACCCCCCCTTTTTGGGGAAAATAAATTTTCCCCCAAAAAAAAAAAAATTTAAAACCCCCCCCAAAAAAAAAATTTTTTTTCCCCCCCCCCCGGGGGAAAAAACCCCCTTTCCCCCCCCTTTTAAAACCCCCCCCCCCCCCCCCTTTTTTTTTTTCCCCCCCCCCAAAAAAACCCCCCCCTTTTTTTCTCCCCGGGGGAAACCCCCCCCCCCCCTCCCCCTGAAAAAAATTTTTTCCCCCCCGCCTTCCCTTTTTTTTAAAAACCCCCCCCCCGGTTTTTTTCCCCCCCCCCCCTTTTTCGAAGGGGGGAAAAAAATTTAAAACCCCCCCCCCGGGGGTTTTTCCCCCCCCCCCCCCCAACCCCCCAAATTTTTTTTTTCCCCTTTTTTTTTTCCCCCCCCCCCCCCCAAAAAACCCCCCCCCCCCCCCAAAAAAAAAATTTTTTTTTTTTTCCCAAACCCCTTTTTTCCCCCCCCCCCCCCCTTTTTTAAAAACAAAAATTTTTCCCCCAAAAAAAAAACCCCCCCCCCCCCCGGTTGGGGTTTCCCCCCCCCTTTTTTTTTCCCCCCAAAAAAAAAAAACCCCCCCCCTTTTTGGGGGGCAAAACCCCCCAAAATTTTTTTATTTAATTTAAAAAAACCCAAAAAAAATTTTTTTAAAAAAAAAAGGGACAAAAACCCCTTTTGCCCCCAAAAAGGGAAAATTTTTAAAAACCCCAAAATTTCCCCCCCAAAATAAAAAAAAAAAGTTTTTTTTCCCCCCCAAACAAACCCAAATTTTAAAAAAAATTTTTTTCCCCCCCCGGGCCAAACCCCCCAAAAACCCATTCCCCCTTTTCTTGGGGAGGGGCTTTAAAAAAAAACCCCGGAAAAAAAAATTTTTTTTTTTGTAAATTTTTTGGGCCCAAAAACCCCGGGGTTTTTTTTTTTCTTTTCCCCCCCCCCCCTTTTTTTTCCCCCAAAAAACCCCTTTTTCCTTTAAAAGGGCCCCCCCTTTTTTTTAACCCGGGGCCCCTTTTTCCCCCCCCCCCTTTTTTTGCCCCCCTTTTAAAATTTAAAATTTTTAAAAAATTTTTTTTCCCACGGGGGGGGGGGAAAATTTTAAATAAAAAGTTTATCAACGTCCCAATGAGCAAAGGAGTTTCCCGGGGTAAAAAATATCGGTTTGGTAGCAAAGTTCCGTGAAGAATTTGGTCAAAAAGTTTTCCGTAGATATAACTCCTGCGGGAGAACTCAATGGCGCTGGCAACGACTGGGGCGGGGGTCCTTATAATGGGGCCCGCAAGCAACAATCCCCCTTTCTTTTTGGGAAAAGGGTCGGTCTCTGGTACCTTCCGCTGCCCCTAGTCCTATACTGGGGTGGCTAAAAACCCGGATGGGGGGACAGCCCTGCTCGAGCCTAGCGTGGCTCTGCAAAAAATTAAGCTGACAAAGTCGGGTCACAAGTGTCTGGGCCAATTTTAAACTAACGTAAGGTTTTTTGTATTTTTTCTAAAAATCATTTTGGGTTGTCTGCCATTTAGTTTTTCTGTTTTGCTGCAGCTATCTTGCCCCCCTTTAAAATTTGGATTTTTCCCAAGGGGCATGTTCCCCCCTGTTCTCCCCCCGTTTGCTTTTTAAAACGCCACAGTGGTAATCAGGTGCTTCAGAATCTAACCTGCAGTAAAACCTGTGTTCTGCCCCGGGAACCCTTTGGGACCTTGTATTCCAGGCCTTTCCTTTGAGGAAATTTGAAGCACTTGTGGATTTTCTGAACTCTGCTCTTGGACCCTCACGTTTGTTTTTGGAAATTGGGGTTTAACAGGAAGAAGATCTAAATCGTTGGGGGAGAGTTATTGCTGAGCTTAGTTTACTTGGCCTGCTGTGCCCTCCTGTTTTTGTTTTTGAAACCCCTGTGTGTTTTTTTTTTCCCAATTTGTATGAAGCAATAAAAGGGACTTTCTTTATAAACCCTTTTGTCTCAAGTATTTTCATCGACCCCAAACACAAAACCATATGAACTGTACCACATAATTTTCAAATTTTGAAACCAAACGTTTTTTTGTCTGCTGGGGTTGGGAAAAGGGTTGTCTGCTTTTACTGGGGGATACGGGTGTCCGGTTGTTTTTTCTGTGATGGGCAAATGGGGTTTTGGGGTTTTCACAACCAATTTTCCCGGTGGGGCAATTCCCCCTTTTGTTTTTTTTTTTTTGGAAATGTTATCACAGGTAAAAAATATTGTTTTGTTTTTTTTTCTCTTCTCTTTTTTTTTCTGCTGAAAACTTGGATTAGGGTTGGTTGAAAACTTTCTTTTGATGATAGTGGTTGGGGGTTCTCCAAACCATTCCAGGTTTTTAGCAAATTCCCCTTAAAATTTTTTTTTTTCTTCAGTGTTGCCCCATTGAAAAACTTTTTGTTTTTTTTTTTTTCCTCTTTCCAGTAAACCTGTCTTAAAAGATCTGGAAAATGGAAAGGCCCCCTATTAAGGAACTTTGCGGAGTGATGAAATATCCTTTTAGATTTGCGAAATTTTAAAGCCCCTTTTACAAAACTTCAGGACCTAAATAAACACAAAAATTTTCAAGGGGTTGGACGATTTCCAGGATTTGCGAGCAAAGGGTTGAGGTTTGGAGGGGCGGGGTCAGGCTCCTGCCCTGGGGCCCCAGTTCTTTGGTTTCCCCGTTGCCCCCCCCTTTTTTTTGGTGGGAACGTGAAAAAAATTTAGGGGGTTTTTTAATCCAAAGCAATCTTTTTTTTTTGCCCCTTTCTTCACAATTTCCTATGAACGATCTAAGGTTTCTTACTATTTAAATTTTGTTGTTACCAAAAAAGGTTTGAATGGGGGAAAAACCCCCTTTATTTAGATGAGGATGATTTTTTGGGAAACACCCGGGTGATTTTATTTCAGCCATGGGGCGGTGTTTGATGACCCCAATGAAGGGGCAAAAAAGCTGGGCAGCCCTGTTTTTGTTTTTTGCCCAAAGGGAAGAACTGGTAGCGAATAGCCTTTTTGGGTTTCAGGTATGGGCCCTTTTTATACCACGGGGGCAAATTTCCCCCAAAAAAAATTTTTTTTCGAAAGGGGGTTATCCCCCCTAATTTTAAAGGTTTAATTGCTCGTTTCCGACCCCCACTGCGTTAGGTGAAATTTAAAAATTTGCATCCCTATTTATACTCGTTTTAATGGGAAAGCAGGCAAAAAGGATGGTTGAAAATCGTATAAACCCTTTTTCCCACCTTCCTCTCCAGCTAGGGGAAACCCTTTTAATAGGAAACACGGGAACCTAAAATGGGAAACCCCTGCAGGGGGGGCTCCCTTTTAAATACGACGGGTTAGTGATTGCACGCAAGGAAAAAAAAAAATTTGTTTTAAGGAGAATCTTGTTTTTTTGTGGGAAGCAGGGAATTTTTTTTTTTAACTGTCCCAGGCCCTTCTCGCAAGAAATACGGCCCGCAAATTTATTCATTTTTGAGTGTTGCGAGAGGGGATCTGTCAAGGGGGCCCAGCCTCAGGCTCCAGAAAAGGCTGCAAACCAAAAAGATCTTGATTTCTCGGAATTTAAAACTCCGTTTCCCCTGAGGACGTTGACCCGTGTTAAAAAGCTGCCATTTTTTATGTTTCCTCAGCGGTGCCCGTGGTTGTAAGAAAAACAATTCCCCACTGTTTTCTTTCCATCAAAAATTGGGGTTTACTCAGCCTGGGTGTTAGCCCCTGCTATGTGCTTCTCAGGGGCAAGTGGGGAAAATTTTTTTGGAATTTCTCCTTTGCTCTAAAACGGGAATCGTTCGTGAAAAAAGGGCTCCCCGTCAGATGGGGAAAAAAAAGGGTGGTTCCCTGCTGACCCCCTGGACCAGTGGATCAGGGAAAAAAAAGCCCTTTAAAAGGTTCCCTTTGGGTAAGATCATCAAAAGGGAAAATGTCCCTTTTGTTATCTTTTCTCCTCACTTTCCATTATTCTAGGGGTACCAGGGGTGCGGCCAGAAAAACCTACCATTAACTGGGGGACCAAAAGGAAAATTTCCTTTCCAAAAAGAAAACAGATGAGTCAAAAATTTCAAACCCTTTCCTGTTCCCCAAAAGGGAAAAAAAAGTCCCGTCCCCGAAAATAACCCGGTTAACCCCGGAATTTGTGGATTTATGTTTACAAGAAAAACGCTGACCAGCTTTCCCCCCACCCCTCCATATGATTGGGCCAATTTAATTATTGCCTGGAGCAGAGATACCTTTTTTGGTTTGATCTTTCCCCCTGGCGGGGCCCCAGCTGGGAAGGGTTTTTAAAAGAGTTCATAGACGAAAAAAATTTGCCAAAAGGGGGCCCCTTCGCCCCTTTTTCATTTTCCTGCAGGGGCACCCCTATTTTGGAAAGAAGGGAAAGTGGTTTTGGGGCCCTGGTTTGGTTTTAGGGAACTCAATAAGGTTAAATATTAGGAAACCGTTACCATTGCCCTTTTTTTCCCCGGGGTTTTGGAGAGAGTTTCGACATGCCAAAATTTTTTTTAAACTGATCTTCGGGGGGGCCTAAAAACTTAGTCCGTATTTGACCTGGGGATGGGAAAGGGAAAACTGAAATTTTTGGGGTTTCCCTATGGACACTTTTTTAAAAATTTGGTTATGCCTTTTGGTCGGGGTTTCCGCCCCGCCCCCTTTCCCAAAACTTGGTGAAAGACATCCTTTAGGGATCTCCTTGATACATTGTTTGGGAAATTTTTTTGGAGGAATTTTTAATTTTTTTTTAACTCCCCCAGAGGAACATCCCTGGAATTTGAGAATGGTCTTGGAAAATCTAAGGGCAAAATCATCTTTACATCAAGCTTGAAAAGTGTGAATTTCCCTTTAAAACCGAAAATTCTTTTTCTGGGGTATTTTCTGTCAAAAAGGGGTTAGTATGGATGGAAGAAAAAACCCCAAAAGCCATCAATGATTGGCCAAGTCCTTGAAATTGAAGGGGTTCAGCGCTCTCGGGTTTGCAAAATTCTATAGACGTTTTTTTTAGAAATTTCTCTGAGGTAGTGTCACCCCATCACCCCAAATTACCCGGGGAAAGAGTTTTAAGTTTCCTGGGGGCTCCCCAAGCCAAGGGGAAGGGGATTTTCCGTCTTAAAAAATAAAAATTTACCATGCCCCTTTCCCCGTCATCCCAACCCAAAAGCTTGCCTTCAAATAGAGGTGGATGCTTCAGACTGTGCCCTGGGGCTTTTTTCTCTCTGGGAAAAGGTGGAAAGAATGTCTTGGGGATCCCCGTTTCCCTTTTTTTCCCAGCAGTTGTCTTCGGTGAGAAAAACTCGTGTGGGAATAAGGGGTTGTTGGCCCCTTATTGCCCCCTTTAAAAAATGGAGAACCTTCGTCAAGGAGCTGCAAAAGGGAAAAAGTCGTTTTTTGACAGACCAAATTTAAACTTGAGGGTTTTTCAGGGCGGGTAAAATGCCGACTCCTCGCCCGGCTGCTGAATTTTTCTTTTAAACCCCAAATTTTAATTTTTTTATTTCCCTTTTAAAACCCCGGAAAACGCGGGGAAAGGAAAAGGGTTTTGGGACTCTCTAGGTTTTAAATCGCAGAACACGTCCAATTTCTCCTCCCCAAGGAAATATTCTTCCTGATCTTTGTTTCCCGGAGGGGAATTTATCATCAAGACCTAATTAAAAGACATAAGGGAAAACATTTTTTTTGCGGATTTTTTTTTTGGCTCAACCCCCCAAGGGGCGTAAGTCTTGTTTTTTAAAAATGGTGTGTTTGGGTTCTGGGCGACAACGTCTGTATATATGAAACAGTCAGATTGAGAGTATTGCAACCCCATTTTACGATTCCAAAAAAGCCGGGCAAAAGGGGGAAAATTTTAAAAGGGCAAAGGAATTTCTTTTCGTTTCTTTTGGTGGCCCATTGTAGGGAAAGGGTTTTTTTTGGACTATGTCATTCGTTTTGAGGTTTGGGGGAAAAATGCAAAACACCTCGCTCTTCACCCAAATGGTCTGTTTAAAAGCCTTTCCCCCCCGTTTTCCCCCATGGGGATCCTTTCTATGGGGCTTCATTTGGAAATTTCCCCCAACCCCTCAAAGGGAAAAAACCATTTTTAGTGGGGGTTGGGCCGTTTACAAAGGCGTCATTTTATCCTTGTGTGGTTCCCACTGGGAAAAACAGACAAACAGATTTGATGATTAAAGATGTGTTTTTTTTTACATGGAAAAATTTTTAT
>JARQOD010000001.1:548987509-549124046 GCA_033576555.1 Oophaga sylvatica | reverse complement strand
CCCCATGCTGTTCCCATGTCATATTAGCACTGTTCCCATCGATTTCAGCAATTTTTAGTCCATCTGCAGACTGCCGGTGGGGTTGTGGTAACAATGCTCAAGTTTCCCATAGACTTACATTGGGGTCGTTGCTCAGATCGAGCACCCGGTCACGTGAATACCCATCCACACAGGGAACAAGTATCCAAATCGTATATATGTGGTCACATGACTGCCCATCCACACAGGGAACATGTATACAAATTGTATATATGCGCGTACATGAACCTATCCGCACAGGGAACATGTATATAAATTGTATATGTGCGGCCACGTGACTACTCATCCGCGCAGGAACAAGTATACAAAATCGTATATATGAGATCACGTGACTACCCATCCACGCTGGGAACAAGTATAGAAATCATATATATGCCGCCACGTGACTACCCATCTGCACAGGGAATACAGAGGACCCGTGACAATGTGCACATCACACACTGTTGCGATTCGGCAGCCACATAAGATGACTGCAGACATTTCATCTGAAACCAAACAACACATTTAATTGTAGCTTTTTTATATCTGCTTACAGACATTTGCATTCCTGCTAAATTCTGCTGACTGGATAATAATCCTTGGATGCCAGATTATAACATTAGTTTGTAAATTTTAATTATGGAAACTATGTAATGTTTTAAGTAAGGGACTTGAGATAGATATAGAACGAATTCTAAAAAGACACAATGGCTGAACATTCTACACAAGGAATGAAGTTATCATGACTATTTACTACAGACCCTGACAGCGCCTGTTATAATGTAATGTAAACCTTTATTTGCACTAACATCATTACAAAACTGTGATCACCCTCAGTTGCTCCTATGAACTCCCCCCCGCCCCCCGGATGGAGCTGACACAGCATCTTGCAGATTGAGCTGCTTTGATCCTAATAGGATCGGGGGTTAAATCTGTCATTAAACTGCTACCAGCCGCAGAGCTGCTTCTTAACCAATTAACCACCAATTAGTGGAATGGAGCCGTTCTGTATTAATATTTTAACGTGATGAATCCGATCAGAGATCTACGGATCCCCCCCTAAAGACTTGTTAATTCTTCCTCAGCAATACGTGCTTGCGAACTATGACATGGCCTGTAAGTATTGGGGGGAAGGGTTTACTGTGTAATATTTTACCAGTGATTTAACAGCTTTATTGAGCAAAGCTTGTCACTTTAAAAGATAAGCCGAAAAGCCTAAATATATTACCCATCTATAAAATTAACTTGTGACCAAATTACAATATTTCTTCACCATTTTTATGTACAAGTGGTTCTCACTAAATTAGAATATCATCAAAAAGTTAATTTATTTCAGTTCTTCACTACAAAAAGTGAAACTCATATGTTATTTAGTCATTACAAACAGAGTGATCTATTTCAAGTGTTTATTTCTGTTAATGTTGATGATTAATTTCTCACTGGGAAAATTCTCATTGGGGTCTGTTACAAACCCCCAAATATAACAGAAATCATGGAAAGTCTACTACTAAGGCAAATAGATGAAGCTGCAACCTATAATAAGGTCTTTGTTAAGGGGATTTTAACTACCCGGATATTAACTGAGAAACAGAGACCTGCGAAACCCATAAAGGCAACAGGTTTCTGCTAATAAGTACCAAGAAAAATTATCTTTCACAATTGGTGCAGAACCAGAGGAGCAGAACTTTTAGACCTAATACTATCTAATAGACCTGATAGAATAACAAATCTGCAGGTCATCGGGCATCTAAGGAAATAGCGACCACAATCTTGTACAGTTTCACTTGTCTTTCGCTAGGGGGACTTCTCAGGGTGTCACAAAAACACTGAACTTTAGGAAGGCAAAGTTTGACCAGCTTAGAGATTCCCTTAATCTGGTTGACTGGGACAATGTCCTCAGAAATAAGAATACAGATAATAAATGGGAAATGTTTAAGAACATCCTAAATAGGCACTGTAATCGGTTTATACCTTGTGGGAATAAAAAGACAAGAAATAGGAAAAAACAAATGTGGCTAAACAAAGTAAGAGGGGCAATTAACAGTAAAAAGAAAGCATTTAAACTATTAAAGCAGGATGGCACCGTTAAAGCTCTAAAAAACTATTAGGAGAAAAATACTTTATCTAAAAAACTAATTAAAGCTGCTAAAAAGGAAACATAGAAGCACATTGCTAAGGAGAGTAAAACTAATCTCAACCTGTTCTTCAACTATATCAATAGTAAAAGATTCAAAAGTGAACTTGTAGGCCCCTTAAAAATTGTGAGCAAAGAATGGTTGTAGATGACGAGGAAAAAGCTAATATATTAAACACCTTCTTCTCCACGTTATTCACGGTGGAAAATAAAATGCTAGGTGAAATGCGAAGAGAAAAATAAACCCTATATTAAGGGTCACTAATCTAACCCAAGAAGAGGTGCGCAACTGGCTAAATATGATTAACCCCTTCAAGACCCAGCCTATTTTGACCTTAAAGACCTTGCCATTTTTTGCAATTCTGACCAGTGTCCCTTTATGAGGTAATAACTCAGGAACGCTTCAACGGATCCTAGCGATTCTGAGACTGTTTTTTCGTGACATATTGGGCTTCATGTTAGTGGTAAATTTAGGTCGATAATTTTTGCGTTTATTTGTGAAAAAAATGGAAATTTGGCGAAAATTCTGAAAATTTTGTAATTTTCAAATTTTTAATTTTTATTCTGTTAAACCAGAGAGTTATGTGGCACAAAATAGTTAATAAATAACATTTCCCACATATCTACTTTACATCAGCACAATTTTGGGAACAACATTTTTTTTTGTTAGGAAGTTATAAGGGTTAAAAGTTGACCAGCGATTTCTCATTTTTACAGCAAAATTTACAAAACCATTTTTTTTAGGGACCACCTCACATTTGAAGTCACTTTGAGGGGTCTATATGGCAGAAAATACCCAAAAGTGACACCTTTATAAAAACTGCACCCCTCAAGCTACTCAAAACTACATTCAAGAAGATTATTAACCCTTCAGGTGCTTCACAGGAACTAAAGCAACGTGGAAGGAAAAAATGGACATTTTAATTTTTCCAACAAAAATTTTCTTTTAGCATCAATTTTTTCATTTTTACATGGGCATCAGGATAAAATTGATCCTAAAATTTGTTTGGCAATTTCTCCTGAGTACACAGATACCTCATATGTGGTCATAAACCACTGTATGGGCGCACGGCAGGGCTCAGAAGGGAAGGAGCGCCATTTGACTTTTTGAATGGAAAATATGCTGGAATATTTAGCGGTTGCCATGTCGCATTTGGAGAGTTCCTGTGTGCCTAAACATTGGAGCTCCCCCACAAGTGACCCCATTTTGGAAACTAGACCCCCTAAGGAACTTATCTAGATGCATAGTGATCACTTTGAACCCCCAGGTGCTTCACAAATTGATCTGTAAAAAAAAGAAAGTACTTTTTTTTCACAAAAATTTTCTTTTAGCCTCAGTTTTTTCATTTTCACATGGGCAACAGTATAAATTGGATCCTAAAATTTGTTGGGCAATTTCTCCTGAGTACACAGATACCTCATATGTGGTCATAAACCACTGTTTGGGCGCACTGCAGGGCTCAGAAGGAAAGGAGCGCCATTTGACTTTTTGAATAGAAAATATGCTGGAATATTTAGCGGTTGCCATGTCGCATTTGGAGAGTCCCTGTGTGCCTAAACATTGGAGCTCACCCACAAGTGACCCCATTTTGGAAACTAGACCCCCTAAGGAACTTATCTAGATGCATAGTGAGCACTTTGAACTCCCAGGTGCTTCACAAATTGATCCGTAAATAAAAGAAAGTACTTTTTTTTCACAAAAATTTTCTTTTAGCCTCAGTTATTTTCATTTTCACATGGGCAACAGTATAAATTGGATCCTAAAATTTGTTGGGCAATTTCTCCTGAGTACACAGATACCTCATATGTGGTCATAAACCACTGTTTGGGCGCACGGCAGGGCTCAGAAGGAAAGGAGCGCCATTTGACTTTTTGAATGGAAAATATGCTGGAATATTTAGCGGTTGCTATGTCGCATTTGGAGAGTCCCTGTGTGCCTAAACATTGGAGCTCCCAGAAAAGTGACCCCATTTTGGAAACTAGACCCCCTAAGGAACTTATCTAGATGCATAGTGAGCACTTTGAACCCCCAGGTGCTTCACAAATTGATCTGTAAAAAAAAGAAAGTACTTTTTTTTCACAAAAATTTTCTTTTAGCCTCAGTTTTTTTCATTTTCACATGGGCAACAGTATAAATTGGATCCTAAAATTTGTTGGGCAATTTCTCCTGAGTACACAGATACCTCATATGTGGTCATAAACCACTGTTTGGGCGCACGGCAGGGCTCAGAAGGGAAGGAGCGCCATTTGACTTTTTGAATAGAAAATATGCTGGAATATTTAGCGGTTGCCATGTCGCATTTGGAGAGTCCCTGTGTGCCTAAACATTGGAGCTCCCCCACAAGTGACCCCATTTTGGAAACTAGACCCCCTAAGGAACTTATCTAGATGCATAGTGAGCACTTTGAACCCCCAGGTGCTTCACAAATTGATCCGTAAATAAAAGAAAGTACTTTTTTTGCACAAAAATTTTCTTTTAGCCTCAGTTATTTTCATTTTCACATGGGCAACAGTATAAATTGGATCCTAAAATTTGTTGGGCAATTTCTCCTGAGTACACAGATACCTCATATGTGGTCATAAACCACTGTTTGGGCGCACTGCAGGGCTCAGAAGGAAAGGAGCGCCATTTGACTTTTTGAATGGAAAATATGCTGGAATATTTAGCGGTTGCCATTTCGCATTTGGAGAGTTCCTGTGTGCCTAAACATTGGAGCTCCCCCACAAGTGACCCCATTTTGGAAACTAGACGCCCTAAGGAACTTATCTAGATGCATAGTGAGCACTTTGAACCCCCAGGTGCTTCACAGAAGTTTATAACGCAGAGCCGCGAAAATAAAAAATCTTTTTTTTTTCTCAAAAAATGATTTTTTAGCCCACTGTTTTTTATTTTCACAATGGTTACAGGAGAAATTGGACCCCAAAAGTTGTTGTCCAGTTTCTCCTGAGTACGCTAGTACCCCATATGTGGGGGGGAACCACTGTTTGGGCACACGTCAGGGCTCGGAAGGGATGTAGTGACGCTTTGAAATGCCGACTTGATGGAATGGTCTGCGGGCATCTTGTTACGTTTGCAGAGCCCCTGATGTGCCTAAACAGTAGAAACTCCCCACAAGTGACCCCATTTTGGAAACTAGACCCAGCAAAGAACTTATCTAGATGTGTGGTGAGCACTTTGAACCCCCAAGGGCTACACAGAAGTTTATAACGCCCGTGCATGAAAATAAAAAAATCATATTTTTTCCACAATCAGGATCTTTTAGTCCCCAATTTTTTTATTTTCCCAAGGGTAACATGAGAAATTAGACCCCAAAAGTTGTTGTCCAATTTGTCCTGAGTATGCTGATATCCCATATGTGGGAGAAAACTACTGTATGGGCACACGTCGGGGCTCGGATGGGAAGTAGTGACGTTTTGAAATGCCCACTTGATGGAATGGTCTTCAGGCGTCATGTTACGTTTGCAGAGTCCCTGATGTGCCTAAACAGTAGAAACTCCCCACAAGTGACCCCATTTTGGAAACTAGATCCCCAAGGAACTCCTATAGATGTGTGATAAGCACTTTGAATCTCCAAGTCCTTCACAGAAGTTTATAACGCAGAGCCGTGAAAATATAAAATCATTTTTTTTCCACAAAAATAATTTTTAGTCCCCAATTTTTTTTCCCAATGTTAACAGGAGAAATTAGAACCCCCAAAGTTGTTGTGCAATTTTTCCCGAGTACGCTGATACCCCATATGTGGGGATAAACCACTGTTTGGGCATACGTCGGGGCTTGGAATAAAGGGAGCACTGTTTGACTTTTTGAACGCAAAATTTGCAGGAATCAATGGTGGCGCCATGTCGCGTATGGAGACCCCCTGATGTGCCTAAATAGTGGAAACCCCTCAATTCTAACTCCAACCCTAACCCCAACACACCCCTAACCCCAACCCTAACCCCTACACACACCCAACCCTAATACAAACCCTAATCATAACCCTAACCCCAACACACCCCTAACCCTAATCCCAACTCTAACCATAAACCTAACTACAAGCCTAACCCTAATTCCAACCCTAACCCTAATTCCAACCCTAAACCTAATTCCAACCCTAACCCTAATTCCAACCCTAACCCAAATTCCAACCCTAACCGTAATTCTAACCTTAACCCTAATGCTAACCCTAACCCTAGTTCTAACCCTAAGGCTGGGTTCATATTGCGTTTTACCAGCCCATTCAACACGTAGCGGTGACCGGCTGGTAACGGTATAGCATAACGCGATCGCGTTATGCTATACCCGCTAGCGCAGATGAATCAGCAGATAATCAGCCGCGGATCCGCAGCGAATCAGCAGCGAAATCCGCCGCGGATCTGCAGCGAATCAGCAGCGAAATCCGCCGCGGATCAGCAGCGAAATCAGCCGCGGATCAGCAGCGAAATCAGCCGCGGATCAGTAGCGAAATCAGCCGCGGATCAGTAGCGAAATCAGCTGCGGATCAGTAGCGAAATCAGCCGCGGATCAGCAGCGAAATCAGCCGCGGATCAGCAGCGAAATCAGCCGCGGATCAGCAGCGAAATCAGCCGCGGATCAGTAGCGAAATCAGCTGCGGATCAGCAGCGAAATCCGCTGCGGATCCGCAGCGAATCAGCAGCAAAATCAGTCGCGGATTAGCAGCGAAATCCGCCGCGGATCAGCAGCAAAATCAGCCGCGGATCCGCAGCGAATCAGCAGCGAAATCCGCCGCGGATCAGCAGCGAAATCCGCCGCGGATCAGCAGCGAAATCAGCCGCGGATCAGCAGCGAAATCCGCTGCGGATCCGCAGCAAATCAGCAGCAAAATCAGTCGTGGATCAGCAGCGAAATCCGCCGCGAATCAGCAGCGAAATCCGCCGCGAATCAGCAGCGATATCAGCTGCGGATCCGCCGCGGATCAGCAGCGAAATCCGCCGCGGATCAGCAGCGAAATCCGCCGCGGATCAGCAGCGAAATCAGCCGCGGATCAGCAGCGAAATCAGCCGCGGATCAGTAGCGAAATCAGCCGCGGATCAGCCGAATCAGCAGCGAATCAGCAGCGAAATCAGCAGCGGATCAGCAGCGAAATACGCCGCGGATCAGCAGCGAAATCAGCCGCGGATCAGCAGCGAAATCAGCCGCGGATCAGTAGCGAAATCAGCCGCGGATCAGCAGCGAAATCAGCAGCGAATCAGCAGCAAAATCAGCAGCGGATCAGCAGCGAAATACGCCGCGGATCAGCAGCAAAATCAGCCGCGGATCCGCAGCGAATCAGTAGCGAAATCCGCAGCGGATCAGCAGCGAAATCCGCCGCGAATCAGCAGCGAAATCCGCCGCTGATCAGCAGCGAAATCCGCCGCGGATCAGCAGCGAAATCAGTCGTGGATCCGCAGCGAAATCAGTCGCGGATCCGCAGCGAAATCAGTCGCAGATGAGCAGCGAAATCCGCCGCGGATCCGCAGCGAAATCCGCCGCGGATCAGCAGCGAAATCCGCCGCGGATCCGCAGCGAAGTCCGCGGCGGATCAGCAGCGAAATCAGCCGCGGATCAGCAGCGAAATCCGCCGCGGATCTGCAGCGAAATCCGCCGCGGATCCGCAGCGCAATCCGCCACACGTTGCGGATTTTGTTGCGGATCCGCGGCGGATTTCGCTGCTGATCTGCGGCGGATATCGCTGCGCATCCGCAGCAAAATACGCCGCGGATCCGCAGCAAAATCCACAATGTGTGCACAGGGCCTAATAGGAAAAAAAAAAAAAAAAAATTATTTTTTTTATTTGTCCCTACCTATGATAAAGGGGGGGTTCATTTACTTTTTTTTATTTTGATCACTGTGACAGTTTATCACAGTGATCAAAATAAATTTTTGGACACTGGGGGGCGCACTGCGCATGCGCCGGCCGGCGGGCGCACTGCGCATGCGCCCGCCATTTTCCAAGATGGCGGCGCCCATGAAGAGGCCCGGGCGGACGCCGGGACCGATCCAGGGACATCGGTGGATTGGGAGAGGTGAGTAGGGTGGTCGGAAGGTTAGGGGGGGGATCGGAAGGTGGGGGCACCGGAGCAAAGGAGGAGGGGAGCTGTTAGTGACGGCGGTGACCGATCGCTGCCATCTTTCGGTGGCGGCGGCCGATCGCCGCCGTGACTACATGTGGGGGGGTCAGGTCTCGGTGTCCAGCCATGGCAGATGCTATTGCAGCATCGGCCATGGCTGGATTGTAATATTTCACCAATTAAATTGGTGAAATATTACAGATTGCTCTGATTGGCTGTTTCACTTTTAACAGCCAATCAGAGCGATCGTGGCCACGGGGGGGTTAAGCCAACCCCCCTGTGGTGAAGCACAAAGGGTCCTGTAACTGCGGGTCGGGTGACCTTTGAGTGACCCCGGTCTCCCGGCCCGCAGGAACGCGATCCTTTCATGACGCAGGGTATGCGTCATAGGTCGGATTGGCACCGACTTTCATGACGCATACGCTGTGTCAAAGGTCGGGAAGGGGTTAAAATAGATAAATCTCTTTGTCCGGATGGCATACACCCACGAGTACTAAGGGAACTAAGTAATGTAATAGACAAACCATTATTTCTTATATTTAGCGACTCTATAGCGACGAGGTCTGTTCCATAAAACTGGCGCATAGCAAATGTGGTACCAATATTCAAAAAGGGCTCTAAAAGTGAACATGGAAATTATAGGCCAGTAAGTCTAACCTCTATTGTTGGTAAAATATTTGAAGGCTTTCTGAGGAATGTTATTCTGGATTATCTCATTGAGAATAACTGTTTAACTCCATAGAAAAATATTTAGACTTGAGAGTCCTCAGTGGTTGATACCTTTTAATGGCTAACTGAAAAGATGGTAACAAATTGCAAGCTTTCGAGACTACTCAGGTTTCTTCATCAGGCAAAGACTAACTCCATATCAGCTTGGGTTTATGAGGAATCGATCCTGTCAAACCAATCTAATCAGTTTTTATGAAGAGGTAGGCTATAGACTGGACCAAGGTGAGTCATTGGACGTGGTTTATATTGATTTTTCAAAGCAATTGAAGCCGTGCCACACAAGAGGTTGGTACACAAAATGAGAATGCTGGGTCTGGGGGAAAATATGTGTAAGTAACTGGCTTAGTGATAGAAAGCAGAGAGTGGTTATAAATAGTATATTCTCTAACTGGGTCACTGTGACCAGTGGGGTACCACAGGGGTCAGTGTTGGGACCTATTCTCTTCAACATATTTATTAATGATCTGGTAGAAGGTTTACACAGTAAAATATTGATATTTGCAGATGATACAAAATTATGTAAAGCAGTCAATACTAGAGAAGATAGTATTCTTCTACAGATGGATCTGGTTATGTTGGAAACTTGGGCCGAAAGGTGGCAGATGCGATTTAACAATGATAAATGTAAGGTTATACACATGGGAAAAAGTAATCAATATTGTGTAGCCCAGCTATGCAGGCACACATAAAGTCCAGGAGAGTGCACAGGAAGGTAACAGCAAAGCTTGATATGCACTTCACTCACATTTCTAGACACACCCACCAGGGGTATAGGAGGTGGTGACACGTAGCAGAGCTCAGTCAAGCTTCCTGTCTCAGGACAGTGCAGTTCAGTCCAGTGGAGTCTGGACTTGGAGAGAGAGAGAAGGGAGGACTGAATCCTCGCAGAGCTAGCGTAGCTCACCTGACAAAGAAGTGGAGGCTAGTACGGGTGAAGTGCATCATCCTAGCCTAGTCAGAGCTACCCTTAATCAGTACCTCAACAGAAGCTGGAGGGAGGAGGATACTGAGAGCTGCTCGGCGAGCTCTGGATGAAGCTGACATTACCATCGAAGTTACAATTGCTTGTGCTAAGAGCGAGAGCAGGGCGAAGGGCAGTGGAGAAGATAGAGAAGTGCTTTAGGTATTGGATTGCCTGCACTAAATTGCCGGACACCGGAGTCCGAGGCGTTGCTACAGCTTCAAGCTTAGTAACAAGATTACCGGAGGCATCTGGACTACAGGTCGCAGAGAGCAGCCCTAAGTGTCAATACGTAACCGGAGTCAGGTGGAACAGGGACTTTGAGTCAAGTGCACGACAAAAGTAAGGACTTAGTTTCATCACTTAGAAGGCTCCACCACAACGTTGGCCGGGCAGTACAGCTATAGAGAAAGCTGGAGTTTCAGAGTTAACTTCGCTTCAGGCAAGTTGGACTCACCTACACATTTGAAGTTAAGGAGGCCTCTAACCTGCTCAGCTGTTACTGGAAAGTGCACTCTCCACCCCGACCAGCTCCCCGGGATCTGCTTGAACTACCATCAGTAAAAGGTATGAAAAGGAACTACCTTGTGTGTGACAGAATTCTAACTACCCCTGCATCATCACCACCATAGACTTCCAGGGACACGTCTCACCTGTGGGAGACTTGCCACCAAGCTGCCCCATAACATCCCCTGTGAAGACCCTTATAGCAGCGCTGGTTCAATTAACCAGATACCACAGGTGGCGTCACGAACTACCTATCCTAAATATCCCCTGTAAATATTCCCCATTGGATGAGCGCCCAGGGCCACGGACCGAGCCACCGCTACCAGTGACAACTCCCATAGATTTCCATGGGCTCGGCTCCGAGTACCCCATTGCCCTGGTACTAAGTGCGACTCAATATCACCATTACACACTGAACAGGAAACCACTGGTTAATGATAAACTTACCTGGAGCAGCCAGTGCCAGGCAGAGGCTGCCAAGGCAAACAGGATCATGGGGTGCATTAAAAGAGGTCTGGATACACATGATGAGAGCATTATACTGCCTCTGTACAAATCCCTGGTTAGATGACACATGGAGTACTGTGTACAGTTTTGGGCACCGGTGCTCAGGAAGGATATAATGGAACTAGAGTGAGTACAAAAGACATATTGACCTAGGTTGTTGAAACACTGAGCCCCTGTGACCTTCCCCCTGACCTGTGAATGAAGAGGGGGACTTTTACAATATCAGGGAGGTGAGACTCATGATCAGCCCCTGTGTGGGACCATGATGTGAACACAGCACATCAGAGAGAAAGAGAATATATAGACTATGTTATCCTCTGTCTGCTGGATTGTTGGACTCTCATTTCCCAGGGCTTTTATCCTGTTACTGAACTGCATTCGGCTCTGGACTATCTTATCCTTTGTGTGGTGGATTGTATATGGACCTTTCGTATTTTTGCCTAAAATAAAGGTCTTGGGATTGTTCACTCTCTTCTCTTGCTCTGTTGATTGTGTGATACCAGAGAGTTTAGGCCCCATTACACGCTACGATATCGTGAACGATATCATTGCAACATTGGATACGTTGCAGCGATGTCGAAACGACATCATTGCGTGTCACACGTAGTAACGATCAACGATCAGTCGCTGCGTGTGACAGCGGGAGACTAACAATCAGCTAGGCTCCCAGCGCCGTTCAGCAGACGCTGGGAGCTGGTATCCAGAGTAAACAGCGGGTAACTAAGCACCGCGCAGCGCTTAGTTACCCGCTGTTTACCCTGGATACCAGCGTGCTCGCTGGTCCTGATCGCTGATCAGTCTGCCTATGTGACAGCTCACCAGCGATCAGCTAACGATGTCCCAGCGATCCCATCCACGTCGGATCATTGGTGGGTTCGCTGGGACATTGAAGCGTGTAACGGGGCCCTTACCCCGTGACACCCCTGACTGTAGAAAGTAATGCAAACTCTGCAGCTTCTATTCAGCCCACTAGCAGTGTGAATACACCAGCACTTCCCATGCACAGTGATACCCAGGCACAAGGGCATTTGTTAACCCCTTCTGCTGCTGTCCCATCATGTCCCAATATTCCTTCTGATGGTAACCTGGCTGCTGGTACCTCTTCCGCCTCTCCCTATAGTGTTAGACAGGACAGGCGTAGACACCACAAATCCTCTTCCTCTTCTTCCAAGTCACCGTCACGACCACCGTACCTCAGATCGGCACAATAAGTGCTCCACACATTCATGCCGGAGATCAAAATCCCACAGATGTCATAGATCTCCGTCCTCAAGAGGATGCTCTCCATCATTGTTCCGTCCAGCAACATAATTGCTGTCTAGAAAGTTGTTATTTTTTTGTTTCAGTTATTACTGACATATTTTTTCTGTGTATATTAATCCTTCCTATATTTTTAGATTGTAAGGTAACGGCACCATCTGCTGGCAGTTTAAAGTATACATTCTAGTGCAATCTGCAATGCATTATGGGAAGTTCCTAGGGCATTGTGGGATTGTTCCTGTTGCATTGTGGTCTTATTATCACACTGTGAAGGGAACAGCAGCCATTGTTCCTGCATGCTTCTTAGGCCGTTGTCACACTTGCGTGTGTGATGCAAGAAACTCACACGAGTCTCTCGCATCAACACCCAGCACTGCATGTATTTCTATGCAGCCGCACGCTCCAGTCCGAGTGCTGGCGGCAGTGCCGGGTGTTGATACGAGAGACTTGTGCGAGTTTCTCGCATCACACACGCAAGTGTGACACCGGCCTTAGGAGAAAACACACCACTTGTTTTCTGCATGCTCCTTGTAAACAGCCTGCTCTAAGAATAGTTGGTAAGTCACTATGTGTTACAGCCCTGTGTTTATAAGTATGTTGGCTGCATTAAATAGGTAATCATCAGCTCGTATATTACCTCATGTTACTGTGTATTGCAAACTATCTGTATTTTATGCATTGTACAGTTATATATTCTGAAATGCTCCTTGTGAACACATTTGGTCTGGCTTCTGAGTTTGGGCTCCCTCTGGTGGTTGCTGCTGGTAATAGAGCTGGTCGGGCTGACTGGAGATGATCACCTGAAGAGGATGATTGGAGATCAGGTGTTTCTGACTGGGAGATATAAGTGAGCAGCTTTCCCTTGGTTGCTCAGGGTGATTTTGGTTTTCTTCTGAGCCTTCTGGAAGTCAGCTTGTTCCCTGCATCTTTCAGATAAGTTATTCATCTGTTTTAATCTGTGGCATTTTGTCCATTTTGCTTTTCTCTGCTTTGCTGGTGTGAGTCTCCTGTTATTTCCGTATCTGTAGGTTTGCATCCAGTTCACACCAGAGTTCTGATTTAGTGGGGAGAGGTCGTGTGGCCTCAGTATTTTTGCATGTCAGACGTGTTGGAATTTTTCTTAGGGTTTTTGCTGGATTGCAGACAGTATCCTTTTCTGTCCGGTTCTATCTAGACAGTTTGGGCCCCAGCATTTGCTTATTCTATTTTCTGCCTGTGTTTTGTGCTTCATCTGTCTCACCGACAATATATGTTTGGGGGCTATCTATTCCTTTGGGGCTCTACTCCGGGGCAGTTAGCTTTCTCCTTTCTCTCTTTAGGCTTAGTTAACTCTTTGGCTGTGTCGAGGCGTCTAGGTCATCGTAGGTACGTCCCATGGCTAATTCTAGTTGTATTGTCAGTTTAGGGGTCTGCAGAAGAGAAGAGAAGAGAGAGAGAGGATTCAAAAAGATATAAATAAACTTGCGCAGTGGGCAGCAACTAACAGAATGGTTTTTAACAGGGAAAAATGCAAAGTACTACATCTGGGCAATAAAAATGAAAAAAGCATATACAAAATGGGAGGAATAGGGCTAAGTAACAGCACATGTGAAAAAGACTTGGGTATACTAATTGATCACAGACTGAACATGAGTCAACAGTGTGATGCAGCAGCAAAAAAGGCAAATACAATTCTAGGATGTATCAACAGAAGCATACAGTCTAGATCACGTGAGGTCATTATTGCCCTCTACTCCTCTTTAGTCAGACCTCATCTGGAATACTGTGTCCAGTTTTGGGCACCACATTTTAAAAAAGACATCAACAAACTGGAGCAAGTTCAAAGAAGAGCCACCAGAATGGTGACCGGTCTGCAAACCATGTCCTATGAGGAACGGTTGCAGGATTTGGGAATGTTTAGCTTGCAAAAAAGAAGACTGAGAGGAGACTTAATAGCTGTCTACAAATATCTCAAGGGCTGTCACATTGTAGAAGGATCATCTTTATTCTCATTTGCACAAGGAAAGACTAGAAGCAATAGGATGAAACTGAATGGGAGGAGACACAGATTAGATATTAGAAAAAACTTTTTGACAGTTAGGGTGATCAAGGAGTGGAACAGGCTGCCACGAGAGGTGGTAAATTCTCCTTCAATGGAAGTCTTCAAACAGAGGCTGGACAGACATCTGTCTGGGATGATTTAGAGAATCCTGCTTTGAGCAGGGGGTTGGACCAGATGGCCCAGGAGGTCCCTTCCAACTCTACCATTCTATGATTCTATGATTCTAGAAGTTACCAACCTCTCTGGGTGTTTGGTCACCTAGCCTATTTTTGTATCATCCTCCTCGGTTACCAAATCATAACAGCTCCTGTTATTGCATCTTATAGTTTCACCATTTCCTGTCACATCTACAATCAATAAAAGAAGGTTACAACTTTACAGCCTCTTTTTCTTAAAGAAGACAGGGAGTTTAGCTACATGTCTCATTACATACCATGCTAACGTGTATGAAGACAGTATAGTGAAACAACTGCTGAGAACAAGCTCAGAAGATCTGGTGATACGGAGCAGGCCATTATCCAAGCATATGGTCATTGCATATGGCTATTGCAGCAACCTCCTAACGGTTGCACCGAATAATCGGACCATACAGAGCACGCTATTATCCACGCAAAGCCTGACAAAGGCATATCACAGCAGTTTCCAAACCATTGAATCATGTCTCAAGGACAAGCATCCTCTGTCAAGACGAGATCAAGAGTTGGTTCCTCCAAGACATCATTTGTCAGCAATGCTACCGCTATTGCCTGCGCAAAAGCTGAAGTGGCAAAAGCATGAAACACCTTTGCTGAGCAAGAGATACAATTGAAACTACAACAAGCATCCCTGGATGCAGAAAATGCACGCCAACAAGCATCCTTGAATGTGAAAAAGTGTCACTGGATGCAGAAAAAGCATGCCAACAAGCATCCCTAGAGGCGGAAAAAGCATGCCAGCAAGCATCCCTGGAGGCGGAAAAGCATGCCAACAAGCATCACTGGAGGCGGAAAAAGCACGCAAACAAGCATCCCTGGATGCGGATAAAGCATGCCAACAAGCATGCCTGGAAGAATAGAAGGCGCTCCTTGAAGCGACATTACAGAACTTGCTATCGAAAAAGAAACAGCAGCTGCCATAGCGGTAACAGAAGACTTAGAAGCTGTCGTATATTCTGAGGACAAACACAGCAGATATAGCAGTGTGCTAGGCCTACAGCAAGTTACTTACGATCCCTTACAGTGTACTGCAGAGTACGTCTATCAACATTCCAAATCAAATGATGATACAGACCCCACAGCTGAAGGCAGAGCATTTTGTCAGCAAGTCAAGCCAACCAGCTTATTCGGACCCCTAGAAAGCCAACTATCAGTCTCCCTGCCGCAAGCAAGGAAATACACAATGGGATGAGACTGACTACAATAATCTTTCTCCAGAACAGAAGATCCGGAATCTGTCCCAGCTTACAGATACTCCGTTCGCTTCAGAAAGTTACTACAGCAGTTGGACCAAACCAGAGACATCTAAGAGGTATGACCGCATAGCACCCATGTACTCTGACAACACACCATCAGCTGGTATTAGCACCAATCAAGCCACAAACTACAGAGCTTGGCAAGCCTCCTTCCAAAATGCCATCAGAGACATAGGTCTATCATGTAGTGAAGAAGTGGATCTCCTGGTAAAATGGCTAGGAAATGAGTCTGTCGAACACACAAAGAGAATCAGAGACATTAATGTAAATTATCCAGATGTCGGCGTCAAAAGAATTTGGAATAGACTTGATGAATGCTATGGCTCTGTAGAGATTATAGAAAGTGCCTTGTTTAAAAGAATAGAAGACTTTCCTAGAATAGCGAACAAGGACTATTCAAAGCTCAGAGAATTAACTGACTTGTTAATGGAGTTGCGTGTAGCAACAGCAGAAGGAGATCTTGTTTGGTTGACATACCTTGACACAGCTAGAGGTGTGAAACCCATAGTTCAAAAACTCCTGTACAACCTGCAAGACAAGTGGGTTACATATGGTTCTAGGTATAAACAGACTTACAATGTACCATTTCCTCCATTCAATATGTTTGCAGATTTTGTCTCAGAACAAGTAAAAATTAGAAATGATCCTAGCTTTGATTTCACGCTGTCATGTGCCAATACCTCTGTTAGTAAACCTTGTAGAACAACTGTAGAGGTCCACAAAACTAACGTTTCCTCCACAGGTTCAGTTCACAAAGAGTTCAGTTCCCGTCAAGGAGAAGACAAATCCAAGGATCTGTACGGTTCTAGCAGGTACGCGGGATGCAGTGACAGATGGGAGGCAGAGCAAGGGTTAACAGGTTTATTTACAGGGGAATACTCGACACAGGGAGGAAAAAGGTAATACAAGTATAACAATAGTACAATGAGCAAAGGAGATTCCAAGGTAAAGAATAACTGTTCTGGTAACAACAGTTCCTGTGAAGAAGCTGAGAACTCAATGGCGCCGGCAATGACTGGCGCGGTGTCCTTACTAATGGGGTCCAACAACAATACCCCATCTTCTGGTGACAGCGGTCGGTCTCCGGTACCTTCTGCTGCCCCTAGTCCATATACTGTGGTGGCTAAACAACGATGAGGGCCACAGTCCTGTATGAGCCCAGCGTGGCTCTACTAACATAAGTTGCCCATAATTTCCGCAACCACTCCCGGAACTCTGGCTCCACCTTCTGTCAATAAGGCTCTTCAAACTTCAAACTTCAGGTGAAGTGGCAGAGAATGGGAGTTCATCCGGGTTTCACAGAGCAGCAATCTCCGGGGTCTGTTCCTCTTCTGTGTCAGCATATGGCGGGTTGAGAGATTCTCCCTCTTCATCATCCATAGGTGCCAGAGGTAATGTCTCAGGATCCTCTTCCTCTTCACAGTCTACCACTTCTAGCGGGGGTATCTCAGGGGCATCTTGCAACTCTTCCATTGGATCAGAGCCCCTTGAGCTGGCGGCCGGTAAACTTTCCACTTCAAAGGACGAGATTAGTGGCTCTTCCTTATCATAAACAGGAACTGTGGGAGCGGACATTTGAGGGACATTTGGCTATTTCTTTTCTTCAGGCTGAGTCTCACAGACGAAACCTTCGGATCCAAGTTGGATTTCCACCAGATTCGCCTCCACGCGCTTGACCAATGCAGACATCTCACCGTAGGCAGTCGGCACCTTCTCCATCTCTTCTCAGCGTCCGACATCGTGGCTCTGTCTGGCTCTGGGTGTGGCTCCTCTCTTCCCACCATACCATTTTTCCCAGCGGCAGCATTCTTTCCAATTAGCAGGACCTTCGGAGGGATGAACAGTTCTTCTCCATCGTCTGTCTCGGGTAGGGCAACTTCTGGACAGGTGTCCCATTCTTCCACACGTCCAACACCCACTTCTGCGCCTGTCTGGTGGGAGCTTCAGTCTGGATCGCCGGTCTCTCCAGGAAGCATGCCTCGTATGCATTCGTTATTCACTCCACAACCTGGAAGCAAATTTTGGGGCGACTGCTGGGATACTTCCTATGCTCTGCACCTCTCCTCTAACTTCTTTCTCCTTTTGCTGTGAGTTACCTTGGTGTATGGCATTGGAGTCTAAGACAGCAGTAAGAGCTTCCTTCATGCTTTCGACTTCTTCCCAAATTCTTCTCATTCCCTGCCGTAAGTTGCGGGACCACTTCGGCTCTTTCTCGTTCGAGGTGGATACCTCGCAGCACCGGACCATCCCTGTCGAGGCTGCGATCCCCTGGTCCTACTCGCCTATGCACGCTTCTGTCCCAATGTCTGCAAAAGTCATGCGTGGGTTAGCTCGCAGGGGCTCACGCAAAGCCTGCCCAACCAGCGCATCTCTAAGGCCTGTCACTAACTGGTCTCTCAGCACTATGTCAGGGCGTCCTACGCCTATGCCGTCTTTCTTATGAATTGCAGTATGGATCTCCTGTAATGCATTCATGTACTGAGTCACAGTCTCCCCCTCTCTTTGGATATGGCGGAAGAAACGCATGCGCAACTCTCCTATGTCCGTAGGGTCTCCGTGTGTTTCCTCCAGTATCTGCAACATCTTGTCAAAAGTGTTCCGTTCTCTAGGAGGTCGTAGCATGATGGAATTCCTTGCCTCTCCGTCCAGAGCCATCATAGCAACATCCGCCTCGAACGCAGGAGTCACGTGGTACATGCTCATCATTCCCCTGACCCACTCAGTCCAGCTCCATAACAGAATGTTGCTCCCTGTGAACTTAGGGAGGTTACTCAATATTGTCCCCAGCAGTATACTGGCCCTTGGGGGCACCCCTGACCGCTTGGTCTGCCACCCCTGTATCCGTAGACTGCATCCTGCCGACTACACCAAATGTAAGGTTCTAGCGGCTACGTGAGATGCAGTGACAGACGGGAGGCAGAGCAATGATTAACAGGTTTATTTACAGGTGAATACTCCTCACAGGGAGGAAAAAGGTAATACAAGTATATCAACAGTACAATGAGCAAAGGAGATTCCAAGGTAAAGAATATCGGTTCTGGTAGCAACAGTTCCTGTGAAGAAGTTGTGTCAGAAGCTCCGTAGACTATAACTCCTGCTGAGAACTCAATGGCGCTGGCAACGACTGGCGCGGAGTCCTTACTAATGGGGTCCAGCAAGCAACAATACCCCATCTTCTGGTGACAGCGGTCGGTCTCTGGTACCTTCCGCTGCCCCTAGTCCATATACTGTGGTGGCTAAACAACGATGAGGGCCACAGTCCTGTACGAGCCTAGCGTGGCTCTGCTAACATAAGCTGACAAAGTCAGGTCACAAGTGTCTGGGCCAATATTAACTAACTGTAAGGTTCTGTGTATCTGTTTCTGAAACTCAGTTTGTTCGTCTGCCATTTAGCTTTCTGTTTTGCTGCAGCTATCTTGCCCTCAGTCAAAATGGAGTTTTCCAGCTTGCATGTTCCCGCCCTGATTCTCTCCGTTTGCTTCTTAAACAGCCACAGCTGAGTAATCAGTGCTTCAGAATCTAGCCTGCAGTGAACCTGTGTTCTGACTCCTGAAGCCTTGGACCTTGTATTCCAGCCATTCCTTCTGAGGAACTCTGAAGCACTTGTGGACTCTGAACTCTGCTCTTGAGAGCCTCACGTTTGCATGGACTTGCGGTAACAGAGAAGAAGATCTGAATCTGTTGTGGAGAGTTATTGCTGAGCTTAGATTACTCTGGCCTGCTGTGTCTCCTGCTTCTGTGTTTGCAACCTGTGTGTTTATTTTTGCCAATTTGTATGAAGCAATACAAGACTTTCTTTATCAACCTGTGTCTCAAGTATTTTCATCGCACCCAAGCACAAGACGCTATATGAACTGTACCACATACATTACAAGATTCTGAAGCCAAACGTTAGTGTCTGCTGGGTCTGGAAAGGCTTGTCTGCTGTACTGTGGATATCGGATGTCCGGTTGTACTTTCTGTGATGACAGTGGTTGTGACTTCTCACAACCATTCCAGGTGAGCAATTCCCTTAAGTTTTTTTTTCTGCAGTGTTATCACAGGTAAACACTATTGTTTTGTTTTTTTTTCTCTTCTCTTTTTGTCTGCTGAAACTCTGGATATCAGATGTCTGGTTGAAAGCTTTCTGTGATGATAGTGGTTGTGACTTCTCACAACCATTCCAGGTGAGCAGTTCCCTTAAAGTTTTTTCTTTCTTCAGTGTTGCCACAGGTGAACACTATTGTTTTTTTTTCTCTCCTCTTCTTCCAGTATCCTGTCTTAAAAGATCTGGAAAATGGAGGCCCGTATAAAGGAACTTTGCGGAGTGACTGATAATATCCTTGCAGATTTGCAGAATATAAAGACCCGTTTTACAAATCTTCAGGACCTAAATAATCACAATTTGCAAGTGGTTGGACAGACTACCCAGGATTTGCGAGCCAGGATTGAGGTTCTGGAGGGGCGAGTCCAGGCTCCTGCCGTGGCCCCGAGTTCTGGGATTCCCAAGTTGCCCCCTTTTCGTTTTGGTGGTGAACGTGAAAAATTCAGGGGATTTGTTAATCAATGCAATCTTTTTTTTTCTGCACATGCTTCACAATTTCCTACTGAACGATCTAAGGTGCTTACTATAATTATGTTGCTTACCAACAAGGCTTTGATATGGGCAAACCCTCTGATTGAGACTGAGGATGATTGTTTGAATCACCTTGATGATTTTATTTCAGCCATGGGGCAGGTGTTTGATGACCCCAATCGAGGTGCAACAGCTGAAGCAGCCATGTTAGCTTTGCGCCAAGGTAAGCACTCGGTAGCTGAATATGCCTTGGATTTCAGGAGATGGGCCCTTGATACCACCTGGGACAATTCCGCCAAAAAATCTATTTTTCGAAAGGGGTTATCCCCACTAATTAAGGATGAACTTGCTCGTGCCGACCCTCCCACTGCGTTAGGTGACTTTATTAACTACTGCATCCGTATTGATACTCGTTTAACTGAACGCAGGCAAGAGAGATGGTTCGAAAGCAATCGTACTAACCTTTTCCTACCTTCCTCTCCAGCTAAGGAACCTTTGAATAGGATTACACGGGAACCTGAACCTGAACCCATGCAGGTAGACTCTTTACTACGACGGGTTAGTGATGCACGCAAGGAACATCGTTTTAAGGAGAATCTATGTTTTTATTGTGGTAAGTCAGGGCACTTTATTATTAACTGTCCCAGCCGTTCTCGCAAGACTACTGCAGCACTCATTCATTGTGAGTGTTGCGAGAGGGGATCTGTCAGGTCCGAGCCTCAGGCTCCAGAGAGAGCTGCAGCAACAGATCTTGATTTCTCGGACTTAAACTCCGTTACCTCTGAGGACGTTGACTGTGTAAATGCTGCCATCTTTCAAGTTTCCTCAGCGGTGTCCCAGCTGAGTTGTAAGAAAAACAATTCTCACTGTTTTCTTTCCATCAAACTCTGGGTTGACTCAGCCTGGGTGTCTAGCTCTGCTATGATCGACTCAGGTGCAAGTGGAAATTTTATGGATGTCTCCTTTGCTCTAAAACAGGGAATACGTTCAGTGAAGAAGGCTGCTCCAGTACAGATGGAAACAGTGGATGGTTCCCTGCTGACCTCTGGACCAGTGGATCAGGAAACAGAGCCTTTAAAGGTTCTTATGGGTAAAGATCATCAAGAGAAACTGTCCTTTATGCTTATCTCTTCTCCTCACTTTCCCATTATTCTAGGGCTACCATGGCTGCAGGCTCAGAATCCTACCATTAACTGGGAGACCAAGGAATTACACTTTCCAGAGAAACAGATGAGTCCAAAAATTTCAGCTTGCTCTGTTCCTAAAGGAACCATGTCAGTCCCTGAACTACCAGCTGTATACCAGGACTATGTGGATTTATGTGACAAGAAGAACGCTGACCAGCTTCCTCCTCACCGTCCATATGATTGTCCAATTGAATTATTGCCTGGAGCAGAGATACCTTTTGGTAAGATCTACCCCCTGGCGGGGCCCGAGCTGAAGGCTTTAAAAGAGTACATAGACGAAAATCTAGCCAAGGGCTTCATTCGCCCCTCTTCATCTCCTGCAGGGGCACCCATATTCTTTGTAAAGAAGAAAGATGGATCCCTGAGACCATGCGTAGACTATAGGGAACTCAATAAGGTTACTATTAGAAACCGTTATCCATTGCCTTTAATCCCTGAGTTATTGGAGAGAGTGCGACATGCCAAAATTTTTTCTAAACTAGATCTTCGTGGGGCCTATAACTTAGTCCGTATTAGACCTGGGGATGAATGGAAGACTGCATTCAGGTCACGCTATGGACACTTTGAATATCTGGTTATGCCTTTTGGTCTGAGTACCGCCCCAGCCACTTTCCAACACTTGGTGAATGACATCTTCAGGGATCTCCTAGATACATTCGTGGTAATTTATTTGGATGATATTTTAATTTTTTCTAACTCCACAGAGGAACATCATGGACATGTGAGAATGGTCTTGGAACGTCTAAGACAAAATCATCTTTACATCAAGCTTGAAAAGTGTGAATTCCATAAGACCGAAATTCAATTTCTGGGGTATGTACTGTCTACACAAGGAATTAGTATGGATGGAAGTAAAACCCAAGCCATCAATGATTGGCCAAGTCCTAGAAATGTGAAGGAGGTACAGCGCTTCATCGGGTTTGCAAACTTCTATAGACGTTTCATTAGAAATTTCTCTGAGGTAGTGTCACCTATCACCCAACTTACCCGGAAAGAGTCTAAGTTCTCCTGGACTCCCCAAGCCCAGGAAGCATTTTCCCGTCTAAAAGATAAATTTACCACTGCACCTATCCTAGTACATCCCAACCCAGAGCTTGCCTTCATAATAGAGGTGGATGCTTCAGACTGTGCCGTGGGAGCTATACTCTCTCAGAGAACAGGTGAGAAGAATGTCTTGCATCCCTGTGCCTTCTTTTCCCAGCAGTTGTCTTCGGCTGAGAAGAACTACGATGTGGGCAATAGAGAGTTGTTGGCCATTATTGCCGCCTTCAAAGAATGGAGACACCTTCTTCAAGGAGCTGCACAGCAAATAGTCGTTCTGACAGACCATCGTAATCTTGAGTTTATCAGGTCGGCTAAGTGCCTGACTCCTCGCCAGGCTCGCTGGAATCTTTTCTTAAACCAATTTAATTTTATTATTTCTTATAGACCAGGATCGCGCAATGGAAAGGCTGATGCACTCTCTAGGATTTACTCAGCAGAGACACGTCCAATTACTCCTCCTAAGACTATTCTTCCTGACTCTAGATTCCTAGGAGTGATTCATCATCAAGACCTAATTAAAGACATCAAGGAAGCATACCATGCGGATTCTTTTTTGGCTCAACCCCCAAGGGACGTAAGTCTTGTCTTTAAGAATGGTGTGTGGATTCTGGGACAACGTCTGTATATACCTGAAACAGTCAGATTGAGAGTATTGCAACTCATTCACGATTCCAAAATAGCCGGGCATAGAGGAATTCTAAAGACACAGGAATTTCTTTCTCGTTTCTTTTGGTGGCCCACTTGTAGGAAGGATGTTTTGGACTATGTCACTTCGTGTGAGGTTTGTGCAAGATGCAAAACACCTCGCTCTTCACCAACTGGTCTGTTACAGCCTCTTCCCACCCCGTCCCGCCCGTGGGGATCCATTTCTATGGACTTCATTGTGGAATTACCAACCTCTCAAGGGAAGAACACTATTCTAGTGGTGGTTGACCGTTTAACAAAGGCAGCTCATTTTATCCCTTGTGTCGGCTTACCCACTGCAAAACAGACATCAGATTTGATGATTAAAGATGTGTTTCGTTTACATGGAGTACCGGATGAGGTTATTTCGGATCGAGGGGTGCAATTCACTTCTAGGTTTTGGCAAAATTTCTGTGCAGCATTGGACATTAAAGTAAACCTTTCTTCTGCTTTTCATCCCCAGACTAATGGACAAACCGAACGAACCAATCAAACCCTGGAGCAGTATCTCCGCTGCTTTATCTGCCACCTACAGGATGATTGGGTGGATCTACTTCCATTGGCTGAGTTCTCTTACAACAACTCTCAGAGTGCCTCCACTAAACAGTCTCCTTTTTACTCTAATCTAGGTTATCATCCTAACATTCTACCACGATTTCCCATAGAGACGCCTTTGCCAGCAGTGGCTGAAAGAGTCACGACTTTACAGAAGAATATGGATCTTCTAAAGGAGAATCTGGAATCGGCTCAGGAAAGGTACAAGAAGGCAGCAGATAAATTTCGTAAACCTGCACCAGCTTTTAAGGTAGGAGACCTGGTCTGGCTGTCAACCAGAAATCTTAAGTTAAGGATTCCATCGTCTAAGTTGGGACATAAGTACATTGGACCCTATAAAATCAGTAAGATTATAAGTGCCGTTGCTGTCGTCTTCAATTGCCCAGAACTATGAGAATCCACCCTGTCTTTCATGTATCCCTACTAAAGGCTGCGACACCCAATACGTTTCCTGGACGTTCTTCTCCTTGCCCTGACCCAGTGCTAGTCGATGGTCAGGAAGAATTTGTGGTGGAAAGGATTTTAGATTCCAGGTTGTATAGAAATCAGTTACAATATCTGATTAAATGGCAGGGCTACCCAGTGGAGGACAACTCATGGGAGCCAGTCAATAACGTTAATGCTCCTCGCTTGCTCCGTCAGTTTCATCAGAGGTACCCACACAAGCCTGGTCTGAGGTCATCCGGAGGTTGTCCCTAAGGGGGGAGTAATGTAAGGTTCTGTGTATCTGTTTCTGAAACTCAGTTTGTTCGTCTGCCATTTTGCTTTCTGTTTTGCTGCAGCTATCTTGCCCTCAGTCAAAATGGAGTTTTCCAGCTTGCATGTTCCCGCCCTGATTCTCTCCGTTTGCTTCTTAAACAGCCACAGCTGAGTAATCAGTGCTTCAGAATCTAGCCTGCAGTGAACCTGTGTTCTGACTCCTGAAGCCTTGGACCTTGTATTCCAGCCATTCCTTCTGAGGAACTCTGAAGCACTTGTGGACTCTGAACTCTGCTCTTGAGAGCCTCACGTTTGCATGGACTTGCGGTAACAGAGAAGAAGATCTGAATCTGTTGTGGAGAGTTATTGCTGAGCTTAGATTACTCTGGCCTGCTGTGTCTCCTGCTTCTGTGTTTGCAACCTGTGTGTTTATTTTTGCCAATTTGTATGAAGCAATACAAGACTTTCTTTATCAACCTGTGTCTCAAGTATTTTCATCGCACCCAAGCACAAGACGCTATATGAACTGTACCACATACATTACACTAACACAGTCGGGGTGTAAGTAACAGACATGCTCCCGGTCTCTTTCAGGCGGCATGGGTGCAGTACGCACAATCCTGAAGCACCTGGCTTTATGGCGGTCACCGGGTACACACGGTACTTCTCCTCCTCTCTTGTCCCCACTGATGGCAGCGGGTGACGGCGGACGCTAGTCTGTGTGGCACTGGTGCTCCTCGGACAGAGCACTTCTCTCTCTGGCTGCTGCAGCACCCGGCTCGGCGCTACCTTGTGTGCATGGCTCTGCTGTGTCCTACATGGCTCTGCTCTGTCCTGCACGGCTCTGCTTTGTTCTGCAGGTGACGGGGGTTCCTTCTGTATGGCCTGCCTCTACACCTGTACTCTCCGGTGGGGGAAACAGAGCACGCCGCTCACAGCTCTGCGCACTGCTCACTGTTCTGCCCTGTGTGCTGCTCTGTGCCGACCCCAGACTGCCCTCCTTTGCACGCTTTTTCTTCTTATGCCTCCGATGCTGCGCGCCCTTTTATTGCTCTCCCCTCCCTCCTGGGTTCAAAGGTTGGTTCGGCTCTCTCAGGCTTCCCCCCGGGAACAGGAGTTGCTGCCCTTCTAGTTCTGGACCCGACATACAGTTACCCACGGTCACATCGGCTCCCCTACAGATCCAAGCAGACAGTGTCCTTTACACAAGTAGCCACATTCCTTACTTAAGTGCAGAGCTTTCAGAGAAAAGTCTTTGGAAGAATGGAAAGCCTTCCTTAAGGAGAGCCACATCTGCTACAAATGCTGCTCTTCAACATCCCACTTCGCCAGGGACTGTGAGGTTAGTGCAAAGTGTGTCGAATGTGACAGAACTGAACATAATTCAGCTCCAGACCCTGGACCACCATCGGAGACTCTGCCCCAAGTCCAAGAGTATAGTGGGGAGCTCAAAGACTCAAATACTGACACTCCAGCAATTACTTCTAAGGGCTCCGTCTCACATAGCGAGATCGCTAGCGAGATCGCTGCTAAACAGCGATCTCAGCAGCGATCTCTCTATGTCTGACATGTACCAGCGATCAGGCCCCTGCTGTGAATCGCTGGTCGTGTCAGAAATGCCAGGACTTTTTTTTGATCGCTGGTCTCCCGCTGGCCAGCACGCATCGCTGCATGTGACAGGCAGGAGACCAGCGATCTCCTGGTAACCAAGGTACACGGCGGGTTTCCAGGCGCGGGGCTGTGCCTGGAAACCCGACGTGTACATTGGATTCCAGCGCGCTGCTGCAGGGGAGATGGTAACCAAGGTACACGTCGGGTTTCCAGGCACCGCGCAGCGCCTGGAAATCTGACGTGTACCTTGGTTACCAGCTCCCTGCATCAGTGCGCTGGTATCTAACGTACACTGCGGGTAACTAGGCAACGTTACCCGCAGTGTCGCTGTCCTGATCGCTGCCTGAGCTGCGTGTTTGGCAGCTCAGCAGCGATCATGTAGCGACACACCAGCGATCCTGATCGTTGTCAGGATCGCTGGTGTGTCGCTATGTGAGACGGGGCCCTAAGTGTACAGAAGTTTATGGAAATCTCATAGGAGGCAAGTCCTGCTCTAAAATTCCCCTAGTGAGAGTTTACCCAGCAGACTAAAAGGACAAAGCCATCAAAGTATATGCAATTTTAGATGATCAGAGTAACATGTCATTAGCCAAGTCTGCCTTCTTTGATAGCTTTAACATCAGAGGACCCAGTGCCCCCTACTCTTGAAAAACTTGTGCCAGTATTGTAGAGACAGCTGGTAGGAGTGCAACTGGCTAAGAAGTCGAGTCTATAGATGGCCAAATATGTCTGCCCTTACCAACCATATTGGAATGTAATCAGATTCCTGACAATAGGTCAGAGATACCTACGCCTGAGGTAGCATCACGTCATCCTCATCTAAAGCCTATAGAACACTTGAGGCTCAAATAGTCTTGCTCCCTGGGAGAGATATTCTGAGAGTCCACAAGGTTAAACAACAGATCAATGGCTCACACAATGCTCCATATGCCCAGAGACTGGATCTTGGGTGAGTCATTGTAGGAGAGGTCTGTTTAGGAGGTGCACACAAACCGACAATGGATAACAACATGCTTACCAGTGCGCTTGAGAATGGACGTCCATCTCTCCTTCAACCATGTGAAAATCACTACTTCATAAAAAAGTTGCTACACAACACTTCAACACCAAATATCTTTGCAAGTTGTGCCTACGATGATTGCATCCAGAATTACGACCAAGATCACCTTGGGTGTACGGTCTTCCGCAAGATAAAAGAAGATAATCGTATATAGCAATGTCATTTGAAGATAGAATGTTCCTAGAAATGATGGAGCAAGGAATGGTGCAGGACAAAAAGAATAGCTGGATTGCACCTCTACCCTTCAAGCCTCAAAGACAACGCTTGCCTAACAACAGAGAACAAGTTTACAAACGATTTGTCTCCCTCAGGCACAGCTTCCATAATAAACCAGAGATGAAAGATCATTTATTTACCTTCATGGAAAAAATATTTGAGAACAGTCATGCAGAGTTAGCACCTACAGTTCAAGACTTAGAAGAGCGCTGGTACCTGCCTCTGTTTGGAGGGTATCACCCAAAGAAGCCAGGTCACGTCAGAGTAGTATTTGATTCGAGTGCCAAGTATGAAGGTCACTGAATGATGTCTTGTTATCAGGCCTGGATCTCAACAACAAACTTGTAGGAGTGTTTCTATGTTTTCTATGATTCCTGTGGTTCAAAGATAACGATCCTTGCAAGGAGGTTACGGAGTATGGTATGAAGGTATATATTTTCAGTAATAATCCTTCTCCTGCAGTAGCCATCTACAGGCTGAGAAGCGCGGCTCAAGAGGTTGAAGCAGGGTACGGAGCAGATGCCAGACTCTTTATAGAGAAGGATTTCTATGTGGATGACTGAAATCAATGCCAAAAAATGAGACAGCAATTAGTCTTCTGAAAAGAGCCCAAGACATGCTCTCTGTATCTAACCAAAGGTTACACAAGATCGCTTCTAAAGGCCCCGTCACATATAACAAGATAGCTAGTGAGATCGTTATTACGTCACGGTTTTGAGATCGCTGAAGAGCCGTATCGTGATCGTTGGGGAGCTGTCAAACATGCAGAACTTCCCAACGATTTCGGCCACCCCAGCGATCTAACTAACGATCTCGTTGGTCGTTGGGACGCTTTCACACAGCAGCTATTTCAACGATCCACACCTTGATAGGGGCTGTACTGTGTCACCAATCATCTCCGATTGGTGGACGCTACTGCGTTCTGATTGGGCGGCAGGTTTAAAATAAAGCCAAGTTGTAGCAATTCCGTCCCTTTGTTCCTGTTTGCGTTCTGGTTTCGGATCGTAGCAGCATTCTTCGGCTGTGACTCTGTATCCATTCATCTGGGCTTTGTTCCTGACAAGCGTTCTGGTTTGTGGATTGTAGTGTTCTTTGGCTGTGACTCCACACAGCCCGGAGAATTCTGCTAAGATCTGCAATCCAGCACAAGGTCAGAAACAAAGGATGGAATCGCTATTCTGTTGCTTTCTTTATGCACGACGGGAAATGAGAATGCTGTAGCGACCACCAATCGGGGACGAGGGGCGCGGAAAGGTCCTATTTATGCACGCCTACGTGTCTCAGCTCTGAATCGCTAACGAGGTCGTTGGTTAGATGTCAAATACAGAGATGCACACTGCCCAGCGGGAGCGCAACGACCCAGGAATGGTCCAGGAAGCTTTGTAACGATCAGTGATCTCACAGCAGGGGCCTGATCGTTGCTACCTGTCAGACGTAACGAGATCGCTATTGAAATCGTTATTGCGTCACAAAACCCGTGACGTATCAACAATCTCGCTAGCGATCTTGTTATGTGTAACGGGGCTTTTACAGCAAGACTGGGAAGACCTGTGTGTTTGGCCAGCGAGTGGTCACGAACCTTTGCCCTCCTCTGCTAATCCACTGTGACTTAGTCTTGCTAACAAAATTTTTATCATATATACATTAAAAAATTTTTTTATATATGTGAGGAACTAAGCCGACCGCCACATGGTAGCCTGGGTATCACAGCTTCTGATACCACCGCCGCTACCAAATGTGACGGACGATCCCATTTCCTCCCACGTCACCAATGGGACGTAACTCCACAGGTACAGCTCTCCGGCGCCCCCTTTGTCTCTCAGGTCAGTAAGGGAACTGCACCTAGAGCAAATGGCCGCCGGGGAGGTTGTCCTGTTACCCACTGGGTATTCTAAGATTCGTGATCAGAGTAAAAGCATCAGCCCAAGATTAATTTTATGGTTTAATCGCCTTAAGAGCGCACTAGATAATTACAGAAATATACAGTAAAGCTATACAACGTAATTACAATGGATTTACAGTCAGAGAAAAAATACAACGATAATGCACAAGGCTTAAAGGTATAAGCTATAGATCAATATTACCAGGTAGTATTTTCATGGGAAGGCAGGGGGGCTCTGCCGTCCCCAGGTACAGTCTTCAGTTGCTGGATAGTCCCCAAAGCATGTGTTGCTACCCCCTTGGCAAGGTCTGTCCCTTGTGTTTCTGGCTGCTGTGAGAAAATGAAATGCCCACCCTGTTCATGGTACAGTTTTTAAACCTGCTAGGCCCTTCCCCTTTGCTTTGAAGCACGCATATTAACTGGCCTGCAATTCATATGGAGCAGGAAACAATGGCTTGAGCTTGACCTATTTACCATACGACTGACCATCTTATTCAGACACTGGCCTAAACTAATTAGCATGCTAAAGCCCCTTTGATTCCTAGTGGACATCAAAACCGGTCGTACTGGATATGCTAATAGGCCCTGTGTAGTTAAAAGTTTGTGGCTCTGTGAACAGACAAGATGGAGGCTGGTATAGGCCCTATACAAAATGGCGATGTCCCTTTCCTTACACCTCCCTGCTTTTGAGGGCGCTAGGGGGTATCACATTCCTGTGTTCCCCTGTGCGCCCTACCGCACCCTCTCCTTGGCTAGGGTGGCAGATCCAGAAGGATTTCTGACTCTCTGTCCTCTGAAAGGTTGCACACTGGTTGGGCATAAGCCTCCCGCTCATGGTGGGCCTTCATCATGTTCACATGGAAGGCCTTCCTCCTTCCACGGGCGTGGTCCAGGGTGACAAGGTAGGTGACGGCGTTGAGCTGCTCGTGCACGAGGTATGGACCCTCCCAGGCCGCCTGAAGCTTGTTTTGGGGTACGGGGACCAGTACCCACACCTTTTGACCCACCTGGTAGGTCCGCTCACAAGCATTCTGGTCGTACCATCGCTTCTGGTCAGCCTGAGCTTGGGCCATATTATCATGCACCAGCCGCATCAAGGCCATCATTCGGTCCCGGAAGCGCACGACATACTCAATGACTGACACTCCAGGGGTGGCTAAATCCCCTTCCCATGCTTCCTTCACCAGAGCAAGGGGCCCCCGTACACGTCGCCCGTACAGGAGCTCAAAGGGGGAGAACCCTGTTGAGGCCTGTGGGACTTCCCGGTAGGCAAACAGCAGGTGTGGGAGATACCGCTCCCAGTCTCTCCCGTGGGAGTCGACCAACATCTTCAACATCTGCTTTAAGGTGCCATTAAACCGCTCACACAAGCCATTGGTCTGTGGGTGATACGGGCTGGCCACCAGATGTTGCACCTGTACCTGCTTACAGAGAGACTCCATCAGCTGCGACATGAACTGGGTCCCTCGGTCGGTGAGCATTTCCTTGGGAAACCCCACCCTGGAGAAAATCTCCAGTAAGGCAGTGGCCACTTTGTCGGCCCAAATGGACGACAAAGCTACCGCCTCCGGGTACCGGGTGGCATAGTCCACTACCGTTAGTATGAAGCATTTCCCGGAGCGGCTGGGAGTGGACAGAGGTCCAATGAGATCCACAGCCACCCTTGAGAAAGGCTCTTCTATGATGGGCAGAGTTACCAGTGGGGCTTTGGGGCGCGGCCCCGCCTTCCCCACCCTCTGACAGGTGTCACACGAACGGCAGTAGGCTATCACCTTGGTCCTCATTCCAGGCCAGTAGAAATGCTGAGCTAGCCTGGCCCTGGTTTTAGTGATCCCTAGGTGTCCGGCCATTGGAATCTCGTGTGCAATCCGCAACAATTCCGCCCTGAACGGATGGGGCACCACTAACTGTCGGTCCCTGGGCCACGCCTCCGGTGAACCCTGCTGGACCGTTACCCGGTACAGCCGTCCCTGGTCCCAAACCACTCGCTCGCGGTCGGACTCCAGGGGAGGCTGTGCCGCCTGTTCCTTGAGAGTCTTCAGGCTAGGGTCAGCTTCCAACGCTGCCTGAAATCCCTGACTTGATATGGCAAGAATTGATGAAACTGCCATGTCCTCTGTCAGTTCCCCGGGATCTGTCTCCTGGCTACTGTCTGACTCGGCAGCCACTTGGTCAGAGAGGGGGAAACCGTCGGACCTCCGCGAGGCTCCTTGGGCTTCAGCGCTCCCACTCCTGGTACCAGCGGCCACGACCGCTGAGACCACGGGTAGCGCCTGCTTTCCCTCATCCTCTGACCAAGTCGCCGGGTCAGGCAGACTTCCCTGACTTCCTGACATACCGGATGTGGGGAACTCCTGACCTGGGGTCCTACCTGGTGGCTCCTCTCCCGGGACACCCCATCCCCCCATGGCCTGTTCCTCTTCCTGCAGGGGCCCTAGACTCAGCAGGCTGGGTTCACTTAGGGGCCCTACACTGCTCATAGCAGCCCCTCCCTCCACCTCTGAGCTCTCCCCTACAGCCTCCTCACCTGTCCTCACTGTGAGCCCTGTGTGTGTAGTGTCAGTGCATGGCTTACCATCAGGTTTCACTCCCTCCTCCACTGTTGGAGGCACATTCAGTACATTAACATTCACAGTAGAGTCATGACATTCTTGGGGAGCCGAACTTGGGGGTTCAGTGGCCACATACTGGGACACTAGCCGCCCCAAATCAGTCCCAAGCAACACATTTGCAGGAATATTTGGCGTTACTCCCACCTCCCGCATCCCCCTCCCGGCGCCCCAGTCCAAATACACCTTGGCAACAGGCAGTGCCGGTTCAACGCCTCCAATTCCGGAGACGGAAAGGGTTTTCCCAGGTACCAAGTCTTGAGGGGACACCACCTCAGGGCGTACCAGGGTTCGTTCAGCGCCTGTGTCCCGCAGTCCCATGACCGCTGAGCGGCCGATGGTGACGGGTTGGTAATTGTCTAGGGACCTCCCACCACCCCCTCCCACACACAAAACAGTGGTCGGTTTCTGGGACAGGGATGGGGCCTTCTGGCACTGGGGACACGCAGCCTTAAAGTGTCCTGGCTGATTGCAATTATGGCAACGTCTGGGTTCTGTTCCTGGCCTGGAGAGGGCAGCCGGGGGGTACACCCCTTGCACTCTGGGGGCTGGATATGGGGCTGGGGCAGGATTGGGCTTACCCCCTCTCCAGGTGCTGCTGGCAGGCTTCTTTGGCTCCGGCGCCCTGTTGTTGGCATACTCGTCTGCTAGGGCGGCTGTAGCAGAAGCCCCCTTTGGTTTCCGATCACGGAGGAACTGCTGGAGGTCCTCTGGGCAGTTCCACAAGAATTGCTCCACGACAAACAGTTCCTGGACCTCCTGGCAGGTAGTGAGCTCTAGACCCGAGGTCCAGTGCTCCGCAGCTCTCAGCAGGGCCCGCATGTGGTCGGTCCAGGTGTCCTTTGAACCCCGCTGCAGGCTCCTGAACTTCCTGCGGTACCACTCCGGGGTGAGGTTGTAGTGCTGGATCAGGGCCCGCTTGATGCTGTTGTAGTCCTGCTCCTCCCCGGCAGGTAAGTCCCCAAAAACTTCCAGGGACTTACCCCTCAAACGGGGGGTCAGGTACCTTGCCCACTGATCCAGGGCCAGATGATGTTGGAGGCATATCCTCTCAAAAGCAAGCAGAAAGGAATCCAGGTCTCCATCCTTATCGGTCCCTTTAAAAACAGGGTGGCACAAGTTAAGGAGCTGAAACTCCTAAACCCTTCATTCAATTTAACTGTGGATACCCTCAAATGAAAGCTGAAAGTCTGAACTTCAACTGCATCTGAATTGTTTTGTTTAAAATTCATTGTGGTAATGTCTAGAACCAAAATTACATAAATGTTGTCTCTGTCCAGATATATGTGGACCTAACAGTAGATAATGGAATATCGATATACCAGCCATGAATCCTACAGCAGTATGTATATACCATCGTGTATTATAGCCAGTGTCCATGATATATAATAATATATAAAATATTAATAGATAGTAATATTGATATAGAAATATATATATATTATATATATATATATATATATATACAGTTAGGTCCATAAATATTTGGACAGAGACAACATTTATCTAATTTTGGTTCTAGACATTACCACAATGAATTTGAAACAAAACAAATCAGATGCAGTTGAAGTTCAGACTTTCAGCTTTCATTTGAGGGTATCCACATTAAAATTGGATGAAGGGTTTAGGAGTTTCAGCTCCTTAACATGTGCCACCCTGTTTTTAAAGGGACCAAAAGTAATTGGACAATTGACTCCAAGGCTATTTCATGGACAGGTGTGGGCAATCCCTTCATTATATCATTCTCAATTAAGCAGATAAAAGGGCTGGTGTTGATTTGAGGTGTGGTGTTTGCATTTGGAAGGTTTAGCTGTGAAGGAAACATGCGGTCAAAGGAGCTCTCCATGCAGGTGAAACAAGCTATCCTTAAGCTGCAAAAAACAGAAAAAAACCCATCCGAGAAATTGCTACAACTTTAGGAGTGGCAAAATCTACAGTTTGGTACATTCTGAGAAAGAAAGAAAGCACTGGTGAACTCTAATGAAAGCTGAAAGTCTGAACTTCAACTGAATCTGATTTGTTTTGTTTCAAATTCATTGTGGTAATGTCTAGAACCAAAATTAGATAAATGTTGTCTCTGTCCAAATATTTATGGACCTAACTGTATATATATATAAACAAATGCCCCTATGTCTAGGATAGGTATAATAAGAAATGTATATCAGCCCAGTAATATTTGTGATACGTCTGCTATATATTATACAGCAGTGTCTATACATCAGCCATAATAATACCATATTATATATGTTGTATTGGGGAAGTTATTTAAAAACGTATCTATACAAGCGCCATGCACTTACGTATGTTGAAGAATAACATACATTCACCATGCAATACATTGCAATACATATACCTAACGCTATGCACTATATTGCAGTATCTATATATGACTGCCATGAAACAAATTACAGTATGTATAAATACTCCATGCACTATCTACACCATGCACCAAATTGCAGTACCATTATATACACAATATAGCAGTATATGTATATCTGCTATTAATAATAAGGTAGTAATCCATGGCCTAACAGCCATGCAGTGCATAATATATCAGCATTGTATATATATATATATATATATATATATATGTACCCATGTCTGCAGCCATGCCCCAGGCACACAAGAGAAGATCTGCCATGCGGGAGGTAACATATAGCAATCCATGAGGACAAAGGTCTCACCGGATATAATGATCTTATGTCAATATACATATATATATATATATATATACACACACATACACTGATATACTGTATATATTGTGAGACAGTGAAGGAATATGTGTTGAATGGGGTGTACATTTCACCTAGGTACTGTGCTGTATGGTATAAGGGAAATGTGTGGCTTTGTAAACCTAGTGGTAGAGAAAGGTCACTACACCTCACATTCAGCACACACTTGCAGCTCAGGCCTGAAATCACTCAGGTGTTAATTAGGAGACCAGAAGTAGGTGTGTTGAAACACAGTCTGGGAGAGCTAGTTTAGCCTGGACACAGGAAGGTGTCCTGGCACAAGAAACAGTCTCCAAGAGTGTTAGAGCTGTCTTTAGCCTGGACACAGAGAGGTGTCCTGGCACAAGGAAGCAGTCTCCAAGAGTGTTTGAGCTATCTCAGTCTGGGTGCAGGAAGGACCCCGGACATAGGAGTAGTCTCAGTGCGAATCCGTGTGAAGAGCGGCTGAATAGGAGTGGATCTCTCTCAAGTCTGGACATGGAAGGTGCCTTCAGACACAAGGAGGAGTATCTGTGAAGCTCCAAACTGGTAACATATGTGATATGTGTTGTTTTGGGCACAGACTGGTAGAGTCTGGGTCCCGGATAGAGAGGGCCATCTATCTAAGTGTAATTAGAGGCTAGACAAGCCCAGGTTTTCTGTTTATGCTTTGTTTTAATCTGTTTGCTGTGGACTTTAATAAAGCTGGTTGCGGCCAGTTTTGCACCAGAACTGCTGTCTGAATGAACTGTTTTCATGCCATTCTGTCTACCCAGACAGCGATCCTAGAGCTAAACCCCCTGGAAATGTTACAATTGGCGGAGAATGCTGGGGCAGCGCAGGGGCTGATACAGTTAGTGCTGGAGTGTGTATGCAGCACAGTGGCGAGAGACAGCATTAAAGGTGAAGTCTATTGAAATAGCAGCAGAAAAAAAAAAAAAGTGTGTCAGCAGAAACGTCTGTTTGGAGCAGTCTTGGAGAGACAGTGGCCCTGATAGGGTCTGCAGAGAGAAAATGTATGCACAGCAAAACTGAACTTGCTGTGAAAATGACTGTGGAATGTGCAGCAGCAAAAGAAAAGTCTGTGGAGCAGTCTTAAAGAGACAGTAGCCCTAATAGACTTTACAAAGGAAAAAAAAAAAAAGTGTCTGCACAGCAGAGCTGAATTTTTCTATGGAAAAGACTGTAGAGTGTGTATGTCTTGAGTGAAGACTGCCGTTGTTAAGACAGAGAAGTCTGACAGCATGGATGACAGCATGGAGGCGCTGTTTGAACAAATGGCGCAAGTTAATGTGCAACATAAGACTGCCGTGGTTGAGACAGATAAGTCCGGCAGTATGGAGGAGCTCGTTGAGTACCTGGTGCAGGCCCAGCGAAGCATGCAGCAGAGCATGGAGCAGCAGTGCCTGCAGCACCAGCAGCGCATGCAGCAGGCCCAGCAGCAATTCCTGCAGCAGCAGCAGGAGAATAACCGGTTATTTGTTGAGCAGATGACAGCACCAAAAAAGGATTTCGGTGCCGCGTCCCGAAGTAATGTTGTGAAGGCACCGGCGTTGTCCGCTATAAAGAAGGCGGTAAGACGGTCCTTGAGAAAAATGACACCTCGTGATGATGTGGAGGTATATCTTACTAGGTTTGAGAGCCTGGCAGAGAAGGAGAATCTGCCACTATCTGAATGGGCCATGGCGGTCGTACCCTATCTGATTGGGGAACCCCAAAAAGTCTGGGCTGACCTGAGCAAGCAGGACAGCGAAGACTATGCCAAGTTGAAAGCGGCGATTCTTACCCGGCTGGGTGTTACGGTGACAGCCCGTGCCAGGGGAGTTCATGACTGGAGATACAGTTGGGAGTCTGCAGTCAGCAGGCTTGATTATGGAGTTGAAAAGGTGATAGTGGACCGCTACACCCAAGCACGTCCTCCTGAGGTACAGCCGTCTGAGAGGTCGTCACTTCGGAGTTCCCGGACGCTGAACTCTCGCGGTAAGAGCGTTCCAGCTGTTGGGGACATGGGGTATGCTGATAAGCGGGTTCAGGCCCGAGGGGACATGTGGGTGGGAGAGTGTGATGGACAGTGTTGGAGCTGGCGTGAAATTGCAGCGAACTGTCGAATAGAGGGGGAGCCTATGTGTTGTGATGTTGGCAGATCCCTCTCTACCTGCGCAGAACCTGTGTGTGTGTCCACCTCAGCCGAAGAGACTGGACCACAGGGGTCCCCGGTGGTTGTAAATGACTGCCCAGCACAGGCCCTCTTGGACTCAGAGAGTCCAGTGACTTCCGTATGTGACAGCTTGATTGATAGGGACTTCATCCCTGATAAGCACCTGAGTATGGTGTGCATCCATGGAGACACCAAAGTCTACCCAGAGACTGCCGTGGACTTGGTCCCCAAACTCGGGGAGGTTTCATATGAAGGGGGGGTAGTGAAGAACCTGGTGCAACCCGTCATATTGGGTAATGACTTTCCCCAGTCTAAGGATCTCTGGGGGAAAAATGTTTCTGATGGACAGTGTGATGAAGCTCCTATTGAGGGTGCGCAGTCCCGAGGGGCGGAACACAATGCTAGTGGGCCATTAAAATTATGTGATAATGATGATGATGATCATGATAATGATGATGACCATGATAATGATGCTGATATTGATAATGATAATGATGATCATGATAATGATGATGACCATGATGATGATGCTGATATTGATAATGATGATGATGCTAATCATAATAGTGATGATACTGATGATGATCATGATAAAGATGAAATTCCTTTGCAGGTGATGTTGGGAGACGAGGATGGTGGTTCTTGGGAACCGAGTGTCCCTGACCTGCCTGTGTCCTGTGACAATTTTGGGAGTGAGCCGGTGCGAGACCCCACTATTAGGACGGCACAGGAAAATATGATTGATCTAAATGAGGTTTCCCAGGAGCCTGGCTCTGAGAGGTTTCCTCATGCTGCCATGAACAATAACCTATTGTATAGGGACACTGAAGTCCAGGGAGAGGTCGTGAGTCAGCTCCTAGTACCTGAGCTATATAGAAGTATAGTGCTGGGGTTGTCACATAGTCACATACTTGAGGGACCAGATGGTGAAGTTAATGTTGTGGATGACATGTTAACTAAGGTTCCAGATCAGGATGTGAATGAAAATGAATTGTATAACCCTGACAGTGAGCAGGATATGAATGAAAATGAATTGTATAACCCTGACAGTGAGCAGGATGTGAATGAAAATGAAGTGTATAGCCCTGACAGTGAGCCAGATGTGGCTGAGAAAAAGGGGTCAGATAGTGATAGTGAATCATCTGATGACCATAAAGCAACCAGTGCAAATGAGGAAGGCATGGTAGCAGAGGAGGTTGAGAGTCCTGAGAAGAAAGCTGATGCTGACCTTACAGCCAGACAGAAGATGGCATCTGAAGATGTTTTACAGTTGGCCGGTTCCCTGGCGAAGACTAAGGTGAAAGGAGGAGAGCTGAGCTTTAAAGGCAGGACTCTGAAACTGAACACAGCACAAGTGGATGCTGTTGAAGATGAGAAGTTGTCGGTGTGTGGTGTGGATCTGCATCATGCCAAGGACTCTGAAGGTGATGCTGCAGAGGTGGAAAAAGCTATGGAAGTGGTGGTCACCAAGCCAGATGCCTCATCAGAAGCTGAGGTTTCAAGTGAAGCTGTGAGGAACAAGACTGAAGATATGGGGACTGACTCTGTCCAGGAATCTGTTTCTGCCGAAGACAGCGGCGTGGATGGGTTATGGTCCGGATCAGTAGCTGGCATTGGTGAGCTCAAGTGCACTTTCAGGGAGGCTACATCGGAGCCACGTCCCAACAAATGGGAAAAGCGATGTGTCACTCCGTTGCCGCTACAGACACACGGGAGCCCAGATGGGATGCAGAACGTGGTGGAAGAGAAGAATCCGGCGGGTTCTGAGTATACAGATGCCGCTATCAAGGAGAACTTGAAGGCTGGAATAAATGGAGATATTGGAGACCAAAGTGATGTGACTGAAGAAGTAGAGTGTAGGACTGACGGTAGGGCTTCTGGGCATGTCCTGCCAGAAGAGCCTGAAGGAGGGGAACTGGAGAAAAGTGAAAAACCCCCTATACCTTCTGTGATAGTTGGTGACACATGGTCAGTGCACCAGGGACAGGAGGTACGTGAGTTTCTGATGTACCGGGTCGTACTTCTCTGGCCAGGCACTATATCGAAACTGAGCCCGGCCCTAAGGTCAAGATGAAACCGTGCAGGATACCCGAGGCCCGCAGAGAGCATAGGCCTGGGAGGGTACAGAGTAGTGCGGATGCTTCAGATGAAGAGAAAGCTGATGTTGGCTATGACTCAGGTGAAGATACAAATGACAGTGGTGAAGATGAAGCTGATGAGGGCCATGACTGGTCCAGAGTTCACTGTCTCTGTTGGATTGTTGACCAGCCCTCCGGTCTGGATGACCAGCCCTCCGGTCTGGAGAAAAGGGAGGGGATATGTGAGACAGTGAAGGAATATGTGTTGAATGGGGTGTACATTTCACCTAGGTACTGTGCTGTATGGTATAAGGGAAATGTGTGGCTTTGTAAACCTAGTGGTAGAGAAAGGTCACTACACCTCACATTCAGCACACACTTGCAGCTCAGGCCTGAAATCACTCAGGTGTTAATTAGGAGACCAGAAGTAGGTGTGTTGAAACACAGTCTGGGAGAGCTAGTTTAGCCTGGACACAGGAAGGTGTCCTGGCACAAGAAACAGTCTCCAAGAGTGTTAGAGCTGTCTTTAGCCTGGACACAGAGAGGTGTCCTGGCACAAGGAAGCAGTCTCCAAGAGTGTTTGAGCTATCTCAGTCTGGGTGCAGGAAGGACCCCGGACATAGGAGTAGTCTCAGTGCGAATCCGTGTGAAGAGCGGCTGAATAGGAGTGGATCTCTCTCAAGTCTGGACATGGAAGGTGCCTTCAGACACAAGGAGGAGTATCTGTGAAGCTCCAAACTGGTAACATATGTGATATGTGTTGTTTTGGGCACAGACTGGTAGAGTCTGGGTCCCGGATAGAGAGGGCCATCTATCTAAGTGTAATTAGAATCATAGAATCATAGAATGGTAGAGTTGGAAGGGACCTCCTGGGCCTTCTGGTCCAACCCCCTGCTCAAAGCAGGATTCTCTAAATCATCCCAGACAGATGTCTATCCAGCCTCTGTTTGAAGACTTCCATTGAAGGAGAACTCACCACCTCTTGTGGCAGCCTGTTCCACTCATTGATCACCCTAACTGTCAAAAAGTTTTTTCTAATATCTAATCTGTGTCTCCTCCCATTCAGTTTCATCCCATTGCTTCTAGTCTTTCCTTGTGCAAATGAGAATAAAGATGATCCTTCTACAATGTGACAGCCCTTGAGATATTTGTAGACAGCTATTAAGTCTCCTCTCAGTCTTCTTTTTTGCAAGCTAAACATTCCCAAATGCTGCAACCGTTCCTCATAGGACATGGTTTGCAGACCGGTCACCATTCTGGTGGCTCTTCTCTGAACTTGCTCCAGTTTGTTGATGTCTTTTTTAAAATGTGGTGCCCAAAACTGGACACAGTATTCCAGATGAGGTCTGACTAAAGAGGAGTAGAGGGCAATAATGACCTCACGTGATCTAGACTGTATGCTTCTGTTGATACATCCTAGAATTGCATTTGCCTTTTTTGCTGCTGCATCACACTGTTGACTCATGTTAAGTCTGTGATCAATTAGTATACCCAAGTCTTTTTCACATGTGCTGTTACTTAGCCCTATTCCTCCCATTTTGTATATGCTTTTTTCATTTTTATTGCCCACATGTAGTACTTTGCATTTTTCCCTGTTAAAATCCATTCTGTTAGTTGCTGCCCACTGCTCCAGTTTATGTATATCTTTTTGAATCCTCTCTCTCTCTTCTCTAGTATTAGCTACCCCTCCTAGCTTTGTGTCATCAGCAAATTTGATCAGTTTACCCTCAATTCCTTCATCTAAATCATTGATAAAGATGTTGAACAATACAGGGCCCAAAACAGAGCCTTGTGGTACCCCACTTGAGACATTCTTCCAACTGGATGTGCAGCCATTTACAACCACTCTTTGGGTCCGATCACTAAGCCAGTTATGAATCCACCTAACAGTTGCCTTGTCCATTCCATACTTAGTTAGAGGCTAGACAAGCCCAGGTTTTCTGTTTATGCTTTGTTTTAATCTGTTTGCTGTGGACTTTAATAAAGCTGGTTGCGGCCAGTTTTGCACCAGAACTGCTGTCTGAATGAACTGTTTTCATGCCATTCTGTCTACCCAGACAGCGATCCTAGAGCTAAACCCCCTGGAAATGTTACAATATATATATATTATATATATAATATATATATACACACATATATACACACACATACACATATATATACTGTAGACTGTTCAGGGGGTTTAGCTCCGGGATCGCCGTCTCGGGTAGACGGAGTGGCATAGAAAAGTTCAATCACAGACAGCAGTACTGGTATAAACTGGCCGCAACCAGTTTTATTGAAAGTCCACAGCAATAAACATAAAACAAAACCATAAACCAAAATCCTAAGCCTGGCAGGCTGCTAACTAGACACAGTTAGTTCCCTCACTACCGTGGTCTAGACTCTACCAGCCTGGCCACAACAACACAGATTTATAATTACCAGAGTTTGGCTTGCAGGAGACTCCAGCAGCGTCTGAAGCCAGATTCAGACTGAGAGCTCTGTCTGTCTAACTCAGCCACCTACTTCTGGCTGCTTGATTAGACAGCTGAGTGCAGTCAGGGTTGGGCTGCAAACCTGTATTGGATGGGGAGTGGAGTGAACACCGCACTGATAACCTACCTTCACTCCTACATTCCTCATGCTACCCAGCTAAGAAACCTGGGCGAGATATACACCCCGTCCAGTACGCACCCCTTCACTGTCTCACAATACATACAGGAACAGATACTGCAGCAGTATATGGTGTAAACAGTATATGTGCTCACATCCCCCCTGAGACCTTATCTCCAGAATATTATACTCCCTGGTTTCCTGTTGTCTTCCTTTGTTCTGAGATCTTGTTCCACTTGTAACTTCAGACAACAGCTTCCCAGTGACTGCCGGAGGGGAAAGGAAGCTGCTGACCTGACCACCTAGATTTAGCCCCTGTAGGTGTGGCCGCAGTTACCTTCCCCTCCAAAGTCACTGGACAGCTGGGCATCCCCAATTAGTACATCACCGAGGGGAGTGGTACGAGGGGGGATTAATTGGGCACGGACTGTAATTTACTGGCTTTTGTCTTATAGGCTTCCCAGTCAGAGGCACATTCCTTAGTCAGTACTGTGCCTGCCAGGAAGTGATAGAAGCCTTCCCTCCTGAGGATCACTCAAATGACTTGAAGAATTTAGATCTAGGCATAGACTCCCCACCAATGGAGTGGATCCTCGGCCTACTATGGGACATTAAAGCTGATACATTCATCTTCCAGGTTAACAGAGAAGATAAACCTTTTACTCGCAGAGGAGTGCTGTCGACCATAAGCAGTTTATACGACCCACTGGGGTTTGCAGCTCCTGTAGTCATCGAAAGCATGGCTATGTTAAGAGACTTCATCAGAGAGGTGTCAAACTGGGATACTCCTCTTCCCACGAAAGAGAAAACCAAGTGGATGGACTGGATTAATTCCCTCACAGCCTTATCAAGTCTTCATATAACACGCTCGTATGTGTCTGTACCTAGTACCGAGATAGAGACACAAAACCTATGTGAGTTCTCTGATGCTTCAATCAAAGCGATTGCTGCGGTAGAGTATTTGAAGACGATAGACACCAGTGGACAATGCCATGTAGGGTTCGTCATGAGCAGAGCAAAACTAACATCACTCCGTGAACACACAGTACCACGCCTGGAACTTTGTGCCACTGTGTTAGCAGTCAAGTTGGCAGAACTCATCACTATGGAAATGAACCTAGAGATTAAAGACGTTGAGTTCTACACCGACAGCACGATAGTACTAGGGTGCATCAATAATGAAGTGAGATGCTTCTATGTCTATGTTAGCAACAGAGTGCTCAGAATCAGAAGGTCTACCTCACCTGAACAATGGAAATACGTGCCTACACATCTCAACCCTGCGGACCAGGCTACCAGATTTGTTGCTTCTAATCACCTCAAAGACACAATTTAGTTTACAGGCCCTAGGTTTTTATATAGACCATTGCACGACATGACAGAAACGTCCTTGTTTGAACTAGTAAATCCACATACTGACATTGAAATACGCCCTCAAGTGTCTACATTACACATTAACGAAACTTTGAACCGCCACCTGGGATCCCAGCGATTCAGTAGGTTCTCTACTTGGAATTCGTTTGTTCGTGCCATTGCCTTCCTGACCCACATAGCTCAGTCGTATAAGATAACTTCACGAACAAAAAAGAAAAGCTGCACAGGCTGGCACCATTGTAAACATGTCCGCACGGCTCTCGATCTAGAGCAGTCAAAGAATGGAATTATCCAAGCTGTACAGCAGGAAAACTACGCCAAAGAAATAGACTGTGTAACCAACTAAAGACCAATGCCAAAAGATAGTGTTCTGAGGAAATTCGACCCAGTCATCGATGGAGATGGTCTCTTAAAAATAGGAGGACGACTTAAAGAGCAAAAATAGATTCTGCAGAGAAACATTCATTGATAGTTCCTGGACAACACCACATAGCTACTCTGCCTGCTCAACATTACCACCAAAACACCAAGGTTGTATGTTCACAGAGGGAGCCTTAAGAGCACCTGGACTGTGGATAGTTGGAGCTAAGAGTTGTGTATGCAGATTCATCTTTAGCTGTGTTACTTGCAAGAAACTTTGTGGTATGTCACAGATTCCGAAGATGGCAGATCTTCCATACGACCGATTTAGCACAGATCCACCTTTCACCAATGTCTGTCTAGATGTGTTTGGTCCTTGGTCTGTAGTTGTCTGACAAACCACAGGAAGTCACGCGAACGGGAAATGATGGGCGATTATGTTTACTTGTCTATCCATTAGAGCCGTCCACATAGAGGTAATAGAATCTATGGATACTTAATGCTTTATAAATGCTCTTCGGTGTTTCATTGTCATCATCAGAGGACCCGTAAAAAATATTTTTTATGTGGAGGCTCACAGCATAGCTAAAAGATGGGTTCGCTCTCTCATGTTTATCCCATTAGATGTATTCTGTGGTAAGAATCATCTAAATATTTAACACTATCTTACCTTATTGGAGAAGTTTTGACCATAATGTTATGTGGCTACTGTTTATTATGATAAGCGTGTAATTTAATTCACTGGGTTCCGGACTATTAATCACGTCGTTTTCATAAATGACGTTGCATTCCACCATTGTTTATGGTGGCACGCACAGAGGTGACAACACTCCTTTAGAAGGATTCACTGCCGGAAGTGACAACTGTGTATCACTATTTGCGCTCCAAAGTGGAATGTACCGGAACCGACATTGTTTCCTGCCCCACCTACTAATGATGCAGGCTCTAAGAATGACGTTTGCGTTCCAACAGCAATTCTGGTGGAGCGCATAAGTGAAATGACGCCACTCCGGAAGTGAATTCACTAACCGGAAGTGACGGTCCATCTCTGCGCGCCAGAGAAGAGCGCACCGGATATGACACCATCTCTGCATGCTTCAGCATACTATTTAAACAAGGTAAAGGAATATTTACTGGTCCCACTTTTTCTTCTAAACAGGCGTGCAGGAGATCACGCCGATGAAGTCCCTTTTGGTATCTCCCCTGATGATCTGACCAAGAGAAACGCGTCGGGAGCATGGTGGTTTGGGGACGATTATAATCTCAGAATACTGCTATGTCGTTGTAGTAAGGTATTGTATGGCTATGCACAAAAGCCTCCCTTGCTGGATTAGTTCTAGCACCTGAAGAAAACAACAACTCTGGGTGAGACGGTTCCTTTAGTTGTTATTTTGTTTACATACAGTCTTTTATGGGACACATATGATAATTCTATGCGAGCATTGGCATGAGACATGATCCCTTTTACACACTGATTATGGAGTGAATTGTGGTATATCTTGAAGGATCATTTACATAGAGTTATACTACATTAGTGCCAAAGATTCTGTGATAAACATCTGAGTTTGGCTATCTTGTACTTCTACAATTGTTGTTATAGACAATATACATGATCAAGTTTTCAAGGTTTTGTGGTAATATAACCGGTCTAGATAATCTGAGATTGATTTTGTAATCGATGGTCTAGCTAATAATACTGTATATAATTACTGAACTTTTTAAGTTCTGGCTGATCAATTGAGAAGGCTATTCAAGTGAAATTGAAACAGCTTTTCATATGTTTGCAGGCACCTCTATATTTGTGTTTATTTCCTTCTTTTTTGGTGTGTACACAATTTTTTGAATATAATAGTTGTTTTTAATGGACTTCATAAGCTCTTTTAATTGAACCATTAAAAGTTATATTTTAATAATACATTTCTACCTTGCTTACATACTATTCATATGATTGGTGGATACACAATTTTTATTTCTTTATTTTCAATTTTGGCATGGCAGGCTTCTTGACCAGGGGTATTAAAACGGATACATGGGCTGCTGAGGCGAAAGACGTCTGCTCTGATAAAAATTTCACCCAACCTAAATATACTCCCTCATACAATAATGCCTTTAAAGAACTAACAAAAGTTTATAAAAATCAAATCCTAAGTTGGTGGGAAGTTCAAAGCTTGGAAAGCTATATCAAAGCAGGGATAGTACCTCGTCATTTACGAATTACTTTACAACCTGGCTATAGATATAGAAATTACACACTCAGTGAACAGTGGGAGAAGGAAGCTACATCTAGCTCTCTAAGATTCATGAATTTATTGTTGGAAGAGGAGAAGAAGACTCTCTCCTCTCTCAGCGACCAATTAAAAGAACAAATAGAAATCACAAAAAAATTTTTTGCAGAAACAAATTTCTCTGCAAAAGAGATCACACTTCAAAATGTAATTGAAAGATACCAATATAATTTGAAAGAACGTAAACACCGTAATTTTGTACGGGATTTGCAAGAGTTCAAAGAGAACAAAGCTTACCAACTTCCCACCAACAGGAATTTTTCTAGAAATTTTGAAACCGACGTCTCCTCTACAGACACTGATATCCCAGATTCAGATACACGTCCGAAATCTACAAGAGGGAGACAAAGAGGTAGAGGCAATCAGAGGGGACGACCAAGTGAGAGACCTGGCAATACAGGTTTTTTAGACCATGGCTATTATCTGAGAAACCGACCAGGCCTCAACAATTAAGGTACTGCCACACTACACAATCCCGCTAGCGATCTCGTTAGCGTCGCATACTAATGAGATCGCTAGCGGGATTGTTTCTATATCGCTAGTAGCTACCTAACTTAGCGATGTCGTTAAGGACGCTATCGCGGTTAGCGATCTCCTTAACGACTTTAGCGGTACAAAAGTACCGCTAAATCGCTAAGAAAAGGTGCTACACTTAGCGATTATACTTACCCAGCGGGAGCGCCGGCGATAAAATAGGGTCCGGAACGATTCCAGCGACGAGCGAGATCACAGCAGGAAGCTCGTCGCTGGCAGCTGCCGCACACAACAACATCGCTAACGGGATCGCTAAATAGTGACGTTTTTTAGCGATCCCGTTAGCGATGTTGTTTAGTGTGGCATACCCTTTAGGATCTGTCCAAGTCATTAATCTTTCTTCTAGGATTCTTAATGATCTTGAAACCCAGGTACTTAGTAAAGGCTTAAACTTTGTACCTACAGTACAGACCAAAAGTGTGGACACACCTCATTTAAAGATTTTTCTGTATTTTCATGACTATGAAAATTGTACATTCACACTGAATGCATCAAAACTATGAGTTAACACATGTGGAATTATATACTTAACAAAAAATTGTGAAACAATTGAAAATATGTCTTATATTCTAGGTTCTTCAAAGTAGCCACCTTTTGCTTTGATGACTGCTTTGCACACTCTTGGCATTCTCTTGATGAGCTTCAAGAGGTAGTCACCGGAAATGGTTTTCACTTTACAGGTGTGCCCTGTCAGGTTTATTAAGTGGGATTTCTGGCCTTATAAAAGCGGTTGGGACCATCAGTTGTGTTGTGCAGAAATCTGGTGGATACACAGCTGATAGTCCTACTGAATAGACTGTTAGCATTTGTATTATGGCAAGAAAAAAGCAGCTAAGTAAAGAAAAACGAGTGGCCATCCTTACTTTAAGAAATGAAGGTCAGTCAGTCCGAAAAATTGGGAAAACTTTGAAAGTGTCCCCAAGTGCAGTTGCAAAAACCATCAAGTGCTACAAAGAAACTGGCTCACATGAGGACCGCCCCAGGAAAGGAAGACCAAGAGTCACCTCTGCTTCTGAGGATAAGTTTATCCGAGTCACCAGCCTCAGAAATCGCAGGTTTACAGCAGCTCAGATTAGAGACCAGGTCAATGCCACACAGAGTTCTAGCAGCAGACACATCTCTACAACAACTGTTAAGAGGAGACTTTGTACAGCAGGTCTTCATGGTAAAATAGCTACTAGGAAACCACTGCTAAGGACAGGCAACAAGCAGAAGAGACTTGTTTGGGCTAAAGAACACAAGGAATGGACATTAGACAAATGGAAATCTGTGCTTTGGTCTGATGAGTCCAAATTTGAGATCTTTGGTTCCAACCACCGCGTCTTTGTGCAACGTAGAAAAGGTGAACGGATGGACTCTACATGCCTGGTTCCCACCGTGAAGCATGGAGGAGGAGGTGTGATGGTGTGGGGGTGCTTTGCTGATAACACTGTTGGGGATTTATTCAAAATTGAAGGCATACTGAACCAGCATGGCTACCACAGCATCTTGCAGCGGCATGTTATTCCATCTGGTTTGCGTTTAGTTGGGCCATCATTTATTTTTCAACAGGACAATGACCCCAAACACACCTCCAGGCTGTGTAAGGGCTATTTGATCAAGAAGGAGAGTGATGGGGTGCTACGCCAGATGACCTGGCCTCCACAGTTACCAGACCTGAAACCCAATCGAGATGGTTTGGGGTGAGCTGGACCGCAGAGCGAAGGCAAAAGGGCCAACAAGTGCTAAGCATCTCTGGGAACTCCTTCCAAATTGTTGGAAGACCATTTCCGGTGACTACCTCTTAAAGCTTATCAAGAGAATGCCAAAAGTGTGCAAAGCAGTCATCAAAGCAAAAGGTGGTTACTTTGAAGAACCTAGAATATAAGACATATTTTCAGTTGTTTCACACTTTTATGTTAAGAATATAATTTCACATGTGTTAATTCATAGTTTTGACGCATTTAGTGTGAATTTACAATTTTCATAGTCATAAAAATACAGAAAAATCTTTAAATGAGAAGGTGTGTCCAAAATTTTGGTCTGTACTGTACATCAGACTTTAAACTGTTTGAAAATATAAAAGATCTCCACTTGTTTGCTAGAAAATTGAAGTGGAAAAAATGTTATATTAGAGAAGACAAACAGTTAAGTCAAGATATGGGAATTTCAGACACATTATTACCAGATATTCAACTATTATATAGTCTTTCCAATCTCACTCCAGAATATTCGGTGAAGGTCCATTACATCTTTGAGAGCGAAAAGTCAGAAAATGCCACCAGTTCAGAGTGTTCAATCAACAACTGATGTTTTGTAGAAATGGTGTCAAAAGATTTGGAGAATCTAGCAACCAAAAAGGGGAGTACAAAGTACAATTTGAGCAAAACGGAAATGGAAGTTATACACACATTGGAAAGGGACTCCCACATTGTTATAAAGCCTTCTGATAAAGGAGGAAACATTGTGGTCATGGACCACAATGTATATCAGGAAATGTGCCAAACGATACTTACTGACAACGATTTCTATGAGAAATTACCATCAAATCCCACCTCCAGATATGTTGAACAACTAAAGGGAATCCTAGACGAAGGCCTTAGAGATTCATTAATTGATAAAAATGAATACGATTTTCTCTTTCCCCATTATCCCATTGTGGCAACCTTTTATTTATTTTTTTGCCTTCTAAAGTGCACAAAGGTTTGTCACCATTAAAGGGGAGACCTATCGTCTCTGGAATTGACAGTGTCAGCCATCATGTGGGTGTATACTAGGACGAATTACTTAAAACTTTGTCACATCTTTAAACTCCTATACCAGAGATTCAACCGACCTTTTGAGAAAGATAGAGGGCATCTATTTGGAACCTGAATCGATGCTAGTTAGTATTGACGTCGAGGCATTATATTCCTCAATTAACCATTCAGATGGACTGAGAGCAGTCGAATATTTCTTAAAGGGTCGAGGTCAACAATGTGCCAAACACAATAAGTTCCTATTGAGACTTTTAGAATTCTGTTTGACTAGGAATACATTTCTCTTTAATGGGTCCTTCTACCACCAGCTCAGGGGCACAGCAATGGGTAGCCTCTGTGCCCCATCATATGCCAACTTGCTCCTGGGCTGGTGGGAAGAGACCACAGTTTTTAGTGACATGTATATTGAGGAATGTGAAAAAATCACATTCTGGACAATGTACTTATGGTATGGAATGGAGGTGTGCAGGATCTAAAAAACTTTGTAGAAAAATTAAATAATAACCCTTTTGGGCTCTCCTTTACTTTTGAACACCATAGAACTGAACTCCCCTTTTTGGATGTTAAAATAATGAAAACTGACAAAGGCACCTTAAGTACTAAAATCTACAGAACACCTACTTCAACTAATGCCCTTCTTCGATGGGACAGCCACCATCCAGACCCCTGAAGAAGGGGATTCCAAAAGGGCAGTACTTGAGAGTACGACGCAGAACTGAGAGCGCGCTTTTTAGAAAAAGGATACCCTGATGGTATACTCAAAAAAGCCCATAACGATATGAAAAAAATCGACAGGAGACAATTATTGATTCCATCACAAAACAAAGAAGAATCATCAGCCTGTCGATATATTACAACATACAATTCAAAGTCACAACAAGTACGATCAATTCTTAAAAAACATTGGTCGATTTTGAGGATGGACGAGGACATTGGAGATCTAGTGGGCTCTTATCCAAGTATTACCTTCCAAAAAGGAAAGTCTATAGGGGACAGGACTGTCCATAGTCACTTTACGCCGCCAAGACAGGAGACCTGGCTTTCTAGCAATCTAAAAGGTTGTTATAAATGCAGCGGTTGTGTAGCATGTCCTGTCTTAGCTGCAGGAAGACATTTTTAGAGCAATGTTATAAATCAAGAATACCAAATTAAGCACTTTAATAATTGCCTTTCAAAAGGAATTATTTACAAAGCAGTTTGCCCTTGTGGCCTTGAATACGTGGGAAAAACAATACGTGAATTTAGAAGACGTATAGGGGAACACTTGAGAGATATTGTTCATAAGAGAGACACCCCTCTAGCGCGACACTTGACTGTTTTTTACAATGGTGACGTCCCTGACCTGAAATTTCTGGGAATTGACAAATTGGATGCACCTAGGAGAGGTGGTAATTGGAACCAAAGGATTTTACAGTGCGAGACTAAATGGATTTTTTGTCTAAAAACCCATATCCCCTTGGGCTTCAATGAGATCCTGACATTCAATTGTTTTTTGTGAAGAGTAGGGTAAGTTAGGGCGAGCCGCCGAGGAATGGGGGCGCCGTGTAACTTAGGGTGTTAACCTCCATTGTTAAGCCCCCGTCACACACAGCGATCTCGCTAGCGAGATCGCTGCTGAAACACTAGTTTTGTGACACAACAGCGATCTCCCCAGCGATATCGCTGTTTGTGACATTCAGCAACGATCAGCCCCCATGCTGGGTATCGCTGATCGTCGCTGAATGTCCTGGACATTTTTTTGATTGTTGGTCTCCTACTGGCCAGCACACATCGCTGCGTGTGGCAGGCAGGAGACCAGCGATCAGCTGGTAACCAAGGTACACATCGGGTTTCCAGGTGCCGGGCGGCGCCTGGAAACCCGATGTGTACATTGGATACCAGCTCCCTGCACTAGCGGGCTGGTATCCAACGTACACTGCGGGTAACTAAGCGACGTTACCCGCAGTGTCACTGTCCTGATCGCTGCCTGAGTTGCCTGTTTGGCAGCTCAGCAATGATGATGTAGCGACAAACCAGCGATCCTGACAAGTGCATATCGTTGTCGGGATCGCTGGTGTGTCGCTATGTGTGACGGGGCCCTTAGGCAGGCTGACAGATAGCGATCAGTTCTCCACTAGCACTGTGATTATTCCTGGTTCATCCATTCCACCTCCCCATTTTTCTATCCTTCAACTCATCTTTGCTCAGCTATATCATCTCTGTTTCTCTCCAATGTATCACATGTAGGGCAATTCAGGGATATTTAGGGCGAGCCTTTGAGGAGTGGGGGCGCCATTTCTCGTTTCTGTCCTAGTGTGCCAACCTCCACTGTTAGGCAGGTTAAGCTTTTAGGAGTATGGCAGGGACAACATAAAATCTAAAATCTCTCTAGATAATCCCATATGATCTCCAATATACCACTACATCTCTCTAGTTTATCTTATATGACTTTCTATATACCACTATAGCCATAATGGATCTTCAACACCCTCCCTCCCCTTTTTTCTGTACAAACATAATTTGACAACTGTCATATTCGATTTGCCTCCTTTTCATCCAGACTGCCAAATGCCTTCTTCCTTTTTTAGCTCTCCTTCTTAAATGGAGTGGTAGGGTTTTTTTATATTTATACATTTCATACATGCTTCCTTCACCTTCTCATATATGTGGACCACTTAGAATATTATTTTGGTACCTTCCGAATATTTTTTATGTGGAGGCTCACAGCATAGCTAAAAGATGGGTTCGCTCTCTCATGTTCGTCCCATTAGATGTATTCTGTGGTAAGAATCATCTAAATATTTAACACTATCTTACCTTATTGGAGAAGATTTGACCATAATGTTATGTGGCTACTGTTTATTATGATAAGTGTGTAATTTAATTTACTAGGTTCTGGACTATCAATCACGGCGTTTTCATAAATGACGTTGCGTTCCACCATTGTTTTTGGTGGCACGCACAGAGGTGACGACGCTCCTTTAGAAGGATTCACTTCCGGAAGTGACAACTGCGTATCACAATTTGCGCTCCAAAGTGGAATGTACCAGAACCGACATTGTTTCCTGTCCCACCTACTAATGACGCAGGCTCTAAGAATGACGTTTGCGTTCCAAACAGCATAAGAGAAATGACGCCACTCCGGCAGAGAATTCACTAACCGGAAGTGACAGGCCATCTCTGCGCTCCAGAGAAGAGCGCACCAGATATGACACCATCTCTGCATGAATCAGCATACTATTAAAACAAGGAAAAGGAGTATTTACTGGTCCCACTTTTTCTTCTAAACAGGCGTGCAGCAGGAGGTCACGCCGATGAAGTCCCTTTTGGTATCTCCCCTGATGATCTAACCAAGAGAAACGCGTCGGGAGCATGGTGGTTTGGGGACGATTATAATCTCAGGATACTGCTATGTAGCAAGGTATTGTATGGCTATGCACAAAAGCCTCCCTTGCTGGATTAGTTCAAGCACCTGAAGAAAACAACAACTCTGGGTGAGACGGTTCCTTTAGTTGTTATTTTGTTTACATACAGTCTTTTATGGGACACATATGATAATTCTATGCGATTATTGGCATGAGACATGATCCCTTTTACACTCTGATTATGGAGTGAATTGTGGTATATCATAAAGGATCATTTAAACATTCTTCTCAACCTTTCTGCAGCTTTCGACACAGTTGACCACCGTCTCCTACTGTCTAGGCTCCAGTCACTAGGTATTAAGGACACTGTTCTCTCCTGGCTCTCCTCCTATCTTTCTAACCGCTCCTTCAGTTTTTCGTTCTCTGGCTCCATGTCATCTCCTCTTCCTCTCACTGTCGGTGTACCCCAGGGCTTAGTCCTTGGCCCCCTTCTCTTCTCTCTCTAAACGGCCCCAATTGGACAGACCATCAGCAGATTTGGCTTTCAGTACCATCTTTATGCTGATGACACACAACTATACACGTCATCCCCGACCTTACCCCCGCTGTTCTATAGAACGCCACCGACTGTCTGTCCGCAGTCTCCAACATCATGTTCGCTCTCTATCTGAAACTCAACCTCTCCAAAACTGAACTCCTTCTGCTCCCGCCGTCTACTAACCTCCGTAAATCTGACATTTCCCTCTCCGTGGGCAGCACCATAATAACACCCCGGCAGCAGGCTCGCTGTCTGGGTGTTATGTTTGACACCAATCTCTCCTTCACCTCCCATATACAATCTCTTGCCCGCTCTTGCCGCCTACACCTAAAGAACATCTCTAGAATCTGCCCTTTTCTCACCATGAAAACAACAAAAACCCTCACTGTAGCATTGATCCACTCCCGCCTGGACTACTGCAACGCTCTATTACTTGGCCTCCCCATTACTCGACTATCCCCTCTCCAGTCCATCCTTAATGCAGCAGCTTGGGTCATCCATCTGGCTAATCGGTACTCGGACGCGTCCGCTCTTCGCCAGTCCTTACACTGGCTGCCCATTCATTATAGGATCCAATTCAAAGTACTTGTTCTCACCCACAAAGCTCTCCACAGTGCAGCACCCCCCTACATCTCCTCCCTCATTTCTATCTATCGGCCTAACCGACTGTTGCGCTCTGCAAACGACTTTCGACTAACCTCTGCACTAATCCGTACCTCCCACTCCCGACTCCAAGACTTCTCCCGCGCTGCGCCAATCCTCTGGAATGCTCTACCCCAAGAAATTAGGACTATCCACAATTTGCATGGTTTCAGGCGCTCCCTCAAAACACATTTGTTCAGAGCGGCCTATCACTTTCACTAATCAAAGTCATTCTATGTGTAAGTGTGTATGTGTAGCCCATTCACTATCTCCATCCATCCCTCACTCCCTCAAGATGGCTGGACCATCATTGTAAATGCACCATTGTATATACACACCTGTACTTTGTATCTCCCTCACCTCATTGTAGATTGTAAGCTCTCACAAGCAGGGGCGGCTTATTTTGCTTTAATTATTGTATTGTTAACATTGTTACTTATGACTTGTGTTTTGAAACTGTTAAACTGTAAAGCGCTGCGGAATATGTTGGCGCTATATAAATAAAGATTATTATTATTATTATTATTATTATTATTATTAAATAGAGTTATACTACATTAGTGCCAAAGATTCTGTGATAAACATCTGAGTTTGGCTATCTTGTACTTAATAATAATAATAATCTTTATTTATATAGCGCCAACATATTCCGCAGCGCTTTACATTTTAACAGTTTCAAAACACAAGTCATAAGTAACAACATTAACAATACAATAATTAAAGCAAAATAAGACGACCTATCTTGAGGGAGTGAGGGATGGAGATAGTGAATGAGCTACACACGCACACTAACACCTAGAATGACTTAGATAGGCCGCTCTGAAGAAATGTGTTTTGAGGGAGCGCCTGAAACTATGCAAATTGAGGATGGTCCTAATTTCTTGAGGTAGAGCATTCCAGAGGATTGGCGCAGCGCGGGAGAAGTCTTGGAGTCAGGAGTGGGAGGTACGGATTAGTGCAGAGTTTAGTCCAAAGTCGTTTGCAGAGCACAGCAGTCGGTTAGGCCGATAGATAGAAATGAGGGAGGAGATGTAGGGGGGTGCTGCACTGTGGAGAGCTTTGTAGGTGAGAACAACTACTTTGAATTGGATCATATAATGAATGGGCAGCCAATGTAAGGACTGGCAAAGAGCGGACGCGTCCAAGTACCGATTAGCCAGATGGATGACCCTGGCTGCTGCATTAAGGATGGACTGGAGAGGGGATAGTCGAGTAATGGGGAGGCCAAGTAATAGAGCATTGCAGTAGTCCAGGTGGGAGTGGATCAAGGCGACAGTGAGGGTTTTTGTTGTTTCCATGGTGAGAAAAGGGCGGATTCTAGAGATGTTCTTTAGGTGTAGGCGGCAAGAGCAGGCAAGAGATTGTATATGGGAGGTGAAGGTGAGATTGGTGTCAAACATAACACCCAGACAGCGCGCCTGCTGCCGGGGTGTTATTATGGTGCCACCCACGGCGAGGGAAATGTCAGATTTACGGAGGTTCGTAGATGGCGGGAGCAGAAGAAGTTCAGTTTTGGAGAGGTTGAGTTTCAGATAGAGAGCGGACATGATGTTGGAGACTGCGGACAGACAGTCACTGGCGTTCTGTAGTACAGCGGGGGTAAGGTCGGGGGATGACGTGTATAGTTGTGTGTCATCAGCATAAAGATGGTTCTGAAAGCCAAATCTGCTGATGGTCTGTCCAATTTGGGCCGTGTAGAGAGAGAAGAGAAGGGGGCCAAGGACTGAGCCCTGAGGTACCCCGACAGCGAGGGGAAGAGGAGATGACGTGGAGCCAGAGAACAAAGCACTGAAGGAGCGGTCAGAAAGATAGGAAGAGAACCAGGAGAGAGCAGTGTCCTTAATGCCTAGTGACTGGAGCATAGAGAGTAGGAGAAGGTGGTCAACAGTGTCAAAAGCTGCAGAAAGGTCGAGAAGAATGAGCAGAGAGTGGTCACCGTTACCTTTTGCTGTCAGAAGGTCATTGGTCACTTTGATGAGTGCAGTTTCAGTCAAATGTAGGGGGCGGAAGCCGGACTGTGAAGGGTCTATTAGGGAGTGAGTGGAGAGGTAACGACTAAGGCGGGAGTAGACTAGGCGCTCCAAGAGTTTAGAGATGAAGAGGAGATTGGAGACTGGTCTGTAGTTGTTTGTGCAGATAGGGTTGAGAGCGGGTTTCATTAGTAATGGAGTAATGATGGAGTGTTTAAAGGAGGATGGGAAAATTCCAGAGGAGAGGGAGAGATTAAAGATTGTAGTGAGTTGTGACAAGTGGAGAGAGAGATTGGAGGAGGTGTTAGGGCATGGGGTCGGTAGTGCATGTAGTCGGACGAGAGGAGGAGAGGAGTCTGGAGACTTCTTCTTCTGTGATGGGATCAAATGTGGAAAGTGAACCAGGGGAAATGCAGGGAGGGATGGGAGTCACAGCACTTGGTGGTTGGGAGCAGATTTCCTGACGATATTATCTATTTTTTTATAAAGTGGGAGGCCAGGTCATCAGCACAGATGTCCGTGATAGGGGCTTGTGCTTTTGGCCTGAGGAGGGAGTGAAAAGTGTCAAAAAGTTTCTTGGGGTTGTCGGCTAGTGAGGAGATCAGGCTGGTGAAGTAGGTCTGTTTGGCGAGGTGAAGGGCAGCGTTATAAATTCTTAACATAAATTTGAAGTGGATGAAGTCTTCTGGTGTGCGGGTTTTTCTATATAGGCGTTCAGCACTCCTAGAGCATCGCTGGAGAAGATGAGTTTGCAATGTGAGCCAGGGCTGTTTTACTGTGTGTTTGGAAGTTCTGAGGGTGAGCGGCGCTACTTGGTCAAGGGTGCTTCTAAGAGTGTCATTGTAGTGATGAACAGCCAGATCAGGACAGGAAAAGAGGAGATTGGGGACAGTGATGAGTGTAGGGAGTCTGAAAGTGTCTGAGGGTTAATGGCTTGTAGATTTCTGAATGTGTGGTAGGTAGGAGTGAGCTGGGTGGTCAAGGATTTGTGAGCTTGAAGGAGAGAATGTTGTGGTCAGAGAGTGGAAGCGGTGAGTTATTTAGGTGGGAGATTGAACAGAGCCGGACAAAGACCAGGTCAAGGGTGTTACCATCCTTGTGTGTCTCAGAGGTTGAAAGCTGTGAGAGGCCTAGAGAAGTGGTTAGTGATAGAAGCTGGGATGCAGATGTGGAAGTGGGGCTGTTAATGGGGATGTTGAAGTCTCCCAGGATAAGGGTTGGTAGTTCTGAGGACATGAAGTGCGGCAGCCAGGCTGAGAAATGGTCAAGGAACTGGGTGGGTGAGCCTGGGGACCGATATATGACTGCTACTCTGAGGGAGAGGGGACCGAAGAGCCTGATAGTGTGGACCTCAAAAGAAGGGAATGAGAGTGATTGAATGGGGGGATGACCTGGAAAGTGCATTGCGGGGACAGGAGTATTCCGACTCCACCACCATGTCTGTTTGTGGGCCTCGGGGAATGGGAGAATTGTAAGCCACCATGGGAAATGGCAGCAGGGGAGCTACAATTGTTGTTATAGACAATATACATGATCACGTTTTCAAGGTTTTATGGTAATATAACTGGTCTAGATAATCTGAGATTGATTTTGTAATTGATGGTCTAGCTAATAATATATATTTACTGAACTTTTTATGTTCTGGCTGATCAATTGAGAAGGCTATTCAAGTGAAATTGAAACAGCTTTTCATATGTTTGCAGGCACCTCTATATTTGTGTTTTTTTTCTTCTTTTTTGGTGTGTACACGATTTTTTGAATATAATTGTTGTTTTTAATGGACTTCATAAGCTCTTTTAATTGAACCATTAAAAGTTATATTTTAATAATACATTTCTACCTTGCTTACATACTATTCATATGATTGGTGGATACACAATTTTTCTTTCTAAATTTTTATTAAGTTTTATGTTTAAACAATTATAAACAAAAGACCCAAATAAGCCAAATGTTATAATTCAGGGATCACTCATAGTACAATGTAAATACCAAAATAAGATAAAGGCATTTGAAAGAGCTTCAAATACAAAGTACAGTTACATGAAATATAATATGAAGGAACACCCTCCCTAGTGGAACCAAAACTGAAATGTTTAGTGATGGACTCAAAAACCAGTTCAGAAGAAAATCCTTAAAAAGATGCTTGATTCCACTATATGCTAGCTGTATCCTTTAATCTACTAGCTGATACCTAAACAATATAAAAAAGACCAGACATAGACAGGAAGGGATAAGGAGAAGGGAAAAAAAGGCACAAACTGTGAAGAGATATTAAGAGAGAAAAGTCCTAACCACCAACCTGAGCCCAATAATAGTCCCACGGGGCCCAAATTGTATCAAATCTGTCCACTTCAGCTCTCAGCAAAGCCGTCACATATTCCATTCTACGGATGTCATCAATTCTATTTAGTAAGTGTTGGTGGGAAGGAGAAGAGGTCTGTTTCTAGATAAGAGCCATCAAACACCATGCCACATTGAGAATATGTAATAGCAGCTTAGTCAAATTTTTCCCCATCCCTCTAGGAGAGATATTAAGGAGAAAAATGGCAGGATCTAATTCAACCTTCACAAAAAGAACCCTGCAAATTAAGGCTCTTTCTACTTCCCAAAAACTAATGATCTCCGAACAAGACCAAAAAATGTGGTATTGAGTACCAACCTCCGAGCCACAACGCCAACAGAGGTTCAAGAGCTGAGGGTTTAATCTATAGAGGAGATCCGGGGTGTGATACCAGAATATCAAAATCTTATACTGATTCTCCTTAAAGAGTACAAATAGAAGACTTAGCTGCCCTATCCCAAATATGTTGCCAGGTTTGAGGCGACAGACCTCTCCCAAAATAGACTCCCATCTACTCATGTATGGATTCTTAATTTGCCGACCCCCTGGGCATGGTTTATTATCTTATATATTTCTGACATTAATCCCTTGGTTGATGGGCCTCTTTTGCAAATCCTCTCAAAGTCAGACAGTGAGGACACCTTTGATGATCCATAATGCGACAAACCAAGGTGCTTAATCTGCATGAACTGAAAGAATTCCCTGTTAGATATATTAAATCTAGCCTTGATATCGTCAAACAGAAGAACCTCCAGCAAGTCCCCATCCACCAAGTCTGTAAATCTGAACAACCCCGCCTGAATCCATGGAAGAACCATTGCAGGATCCATGCTATTTGGTATCAAAGGTTGATAAATAAATAATATCATTGGCAAGTTGCGAGAGGTCAGATTAAACTTCCTCACACATGTTAGCCAAAGCTCTCTCGTAAACTGCATAGGTCCCAATAGTGGAACAACTGAAACTCTGATGGGCTTGTTTTTCCATAATAAGGCATTTGGATGGATTGGGGCTAGCCATAGCTTTTCTATTTCCATCCATTTGTTAAATGCCCACAAGGAGGCCCACGAGGGAATCTTGCGCAACTGGGACGCCCAATAGTATCCAACATTGTCAGGAACAGAAAGACGCCCCTGCGTCCTGTGAGGGATAAGGACACTCTCAAAGACACGATGACGCTTACCATTCCAGATGAACTTCATTATTGAAGCCTGAAGGGACTTAATTTCACCTATGGGAATCTTAACTGGAAGAGTCTCAAAATTGTAATGCACCTTGGGGAGAAGAGACATCTTAATGGAGGCTATATGACCTGTCAAAGAAAGAGAAAGGGGAACCTATTTATCTAATAATTTCCTCAGATCAGAGAAAAGTAATGGAAAATTGCAATTATATAGTGCATTATAAGAAGAGGACAAGTGAACCCACAGATACTTGACAGCATCATTCTTGCATCTAAATTTGAAGTTTAATTTCAAATGATCTAGAACGTCCGAAGGAACATTTAACGGCATGGGTTCTGTTTTGGTAGTATTTTATTTATATCCCGATAAGCCCCCATATATTTTTAACACCTCCATGAGATTAGGTAACGTAGTATGGAGTTTAGTAATAGTCAAAAGTACATCATCCAGGAACAATGAAATCTGGTAGACTTTATTTCTGACCTCTACCCCTGAAATATCAGGATTTTGCTGTATCATGGCAGCTAGAGGCTCTATACACAGGACATATTGTAAAGGAGAAAGGGGCATCACTGATGCCTACCATTCGAGATTTTAAAAAGAGGGAGAAGAGTGAAAAGGCAGTTTAATTGAGGCCGAAGGGGAACTATACTAGGCCCTGATAGCCATCAAAAAGCCCCTGATATACCAAATGCTCTCATAGTCCCGAACAGGAAAGACCAATTTAATCGATCAAATGCATTTTCTGCATTCAGGCTCAAGACAAGGGTTTGCACATAATTTCTGTTAGAGACCTCTATTAAAGCAATCGCACATCTAGTATTGTCGCCCCTTTGACGGAAGGGAACAAAACCCACCTGATCCTTATGAACAAGCCAGGACAGCCAAGAATTGAACCTATTGACTAGCATGCAGATAAAAATTTTAAGTTTAGCTAAAAAGGGGTGCTCACTGCAATAAATGTAGGTACTCAGGAGAAGGCAAGTCAAAAATGAATAATTAACTCTGGCACTCAAGAATATGGACTCAGCCACCCCGGAGACCCTCACTCGCTCAGAAACAGACATTTGTTGATAAAGGCTTTATGCCGAAACATTGATGTACAGGTGTCTGTATTACTTTTTGGGTCTACTGAATTTAAGCAACCTGTTGATTTTTCACAATAAACTGGATTATTCCTGAGTTCCGGAGTTAATTATTCATTTTTTTAAAATTTTAAGATCAGAATTTATTAGAGCTATTGGGCAATCCAAAGGATCCCTTCCAGTCTTGGGCACAAGGACCAAATAAGAGTGTGAGAGCGAATCCGGGATGGGTGAACCCTCCATAAAAGAATTGAACATCCTTATTATGTGAAGGGAAAGCTCCTCTAAAAAGGTCTTATAATACAAATAAGTCAGCCCATCTGGACCAGGAGATTTACCCAAGGGAAGGTCCATCAAGATATCTATGATCTCATTTTTAAATACTGGCTGATTAAGAAATGTTAATGCTTCTGGAGGGAGCACTGGTAGATTTAGACCTGCGAAAAAGTTCTGCAATAAGGTATCCCTAGTTTCCACATCAGAGGGAAGGGTATCCTTTAGGCTATATAATTTACAATAAAAATCATAGAACAAATTTGAAATTTCCGCCGTGCTATAGTGAATCAAGCCATTGTCTCCCCTAAGAGCCTGGGGATTAGAGGATGTGACTCTCTCCCTCAGTTTCTTAGCCAGTAATGAGTAAGCCTTATTACCTATTTCATAATATTTTTGTTTTGTATTTAGGAGAAGTTTATCAACTTTACGTATAGAAATATTCAGTTCCTTTTTAAATTGGGTGGTAAGGTCCGAAACAGGCAGTAGGGCAGTTATCCATTATTTGGATGACTTCCTTTTTGTCGGCCCCAAGAATTCAAATTTGTGCCAAATTTTACTTGAAGAATTTAAGATTATCACTCGACATATCGGCTTATCTTTGTGACCCGAAAAAAAACACTGGACAGGTTAACACGTTGTCTTTCCTGGGAATAGAAATTGATACCATAGCAATGGTTTTTCTCCTGCCTACTGATAAAGTCCAATAAAACATTCATCTGATCAAGGGTTTCTTTTCCGTGCAGAGAGTGACCCTTTAGCAGATGCAGTCATTGCTAGGTTTACTGGTTTTTGCTTGCAGGGCTATGCAAGTAGGCAGGGCAGAGTGTGTAGAGACCACGCCCTTTGCAAACTTTTCCCTATAGTAGCGGCAATAGAACTTTGGGGTCCGCAACTGACAAATATGAAAGTTTGTTTTCACATTGAAAACGTCATTGTCACACATTGTAAAAACCATATGTCTTCTTCTTCGCTTCCTGTACTGGACCTTCTCCGCCGGTTAGCACTACTATGTTTATGATATAATATGTGGCTCAGGGCTTGCCACATACCGGAAGTTAATAACACCCTTGCTAACGTTTTATCACATTTTCATTGGCAGGTTTCCAGAGAACTCATCCCTAATGCCCACCCGTCAGGGACCTCTTGCCCCCCCTCCCTCTGTGACACGGTTGTAGCACCATCGACCTGGCAAGCATATGGTAAGGCATGGGAGGAGTGGTGCCTCTTGATAGGAGGCAGACCGGTGGACACTAGATATCAATCCAGATTGGAGGTCACCATTGAATTTCTTTTGCATCTTACTAATAAGGGTATATCAGGAGCATCAGCAACCTCCTACTCTCTGGCCTCCCCTCTAGCACTCTTGCACCACTCCAATCTATCCTAAACTCTGCTGCCCGACTAATCCACCTGTCTCCCCGTTATTCCCCAGCCTCTCCTCTCTGCCAAGCCCTTCACTGGCTTCCTATTTTCCAGAGGCTCCAGTTCAAAATCCTAACTATGACATACAAAGCCATCCACAACCTGTCTCCTCCATACATCTGTGACATGGTCTCCTGGTACTTACCTACACGCAACATTTGATTCTCTCAAGATCTACTTCTCTACTCCCCTCTTATCTCTTCTTCCCACAACCGCATACAAGACTTCTCCCGTGCTTCCCCCATACTCTGGAAGTCTCTACCACGGAAAACTTCAAAAGGAACCTGTAAACCCACCTCTTCCGACAAGCCTACTACCTGCAGTGATCCTCAGTCTACTGAACCACCGCACGACCAGCTCTACCCTCTCTTAGTGTATCCTCACCCACCCTCCTTTAGACTGTGAGTCCTTGCAGGCAGGGTCCTCTCTCCTTTTGTACTTGTGTGTGCCTTGTATTGCTCATGTTTATTATACTTGTCTATGTATGGCCCTTTTCCACATGTAAAGCACCATGGAATAAATAGCGCTATAAAAATTAATAATTATAATAATAATAATCAGCACAACAGCGACTATCGGGTGTAACGTTTTACTTTCAATTGTTGGGTTGGACAGATGTTACAAAAGCAGTCATTATTGGACAGGGTTTGAAAGGGTGGAAAAGAGCACAACCTAGCAAGGAATGTAGATGCCCCATTTCTTTATGCTTGTTTAGTCACATTATTTCTCTCACAACAGTTATATGCCACTCAAAATTTGAGTCAACACTCCTGTCTGTCGCTTTTGGGTTTGCCATTTTGGAGTACTACGTATTAGTGAACTGGTTCCACGTTCAAAGAAAAGCAAGAGCTTTGGTTTATTGTATGAAGATGTGGTCATGGCCAATAATGCGATACTGCTCCGTATACACAAATCAAAAGCAGACCCAAAGGGTAGGGGTACCTGGGTGCTATTGAATCCGTCACATGGTTCAGTTTGCCCTGTTAGATTAATTAACAGTTACTTAATTTTTAGAGGAAGAGGTAGTTTTTTTCTTGTCACAATTAGATGGCTTCCCATTTACGAGGTACCAGTTTCAAGCATGTTTAACTGCGGCAGGAGCTTCGCCAAAGGATTACGGGACATATTCATTTCAGATAGGAGCGGCCACAAAGGCCACCAAGAAAGGTTTACCTGAATCAGAAGTTCAGAGGATAGGCTGCTGGCACTCTGCTTGTTTTGCAAGATATATAAGGCCAGACTTGCTAACTTAATGCTGTTATTTTCATTTATAGGTGCCGTCAGGCCAGCGGTTTGGTTGTTAGGCTATTCCTACATATTTTGGGCAGCGCAACAGGCGGGAGGAATTTGGGATTTTGGGGTGTTGATTTTACTTGGAGAGTGTTCAGAGGATTACAATGGCCCCAAAGTGGTGGACATTGCAAGAGAGGCAATGAGTCCGGTAATTCTGGTATTCCATGCAAGAATACCTGTGCTCATACAAGGTAACTGAGCTTATGACAATGATGAGGTCTGACATGGAACGCTTTAATGGTTTCTTTCCTGAGCTCGTCCTAGTGTGGTCTGAAATTGTCCCTACTGCAATTTGTCAAGGAGCCTAGGAGGACAATCAATGTACGTATATCAAAATTTGTAAGGGAGTGATTTGGTGTAGTTATACGTCATCAGCAACTGGAAGGAGATAATCATTTGACAGACATCGGGTTCGATATATTCCTGTCCGCCTCCAGGATGGAGTCGAACAGGCATTGCTTTTGATGGGTGGGGGTCGGAGTCCTGTGTAGTGTACACATGATCCTCCATGGCAGTAAATGAAAGAAAGGACACATTGTTACGTTACGGCTCATTGGCTGACTTGCCTGTGAATGTTCAATAGGGCATTTGGCGATGAGTGCGGTTTAATAAAGTTAAGTGCCTTTTTTATTGTTGAAATAAAATAAAATTAATAAAGCTGTGACCGACCTTCACCCATCACTTAGTGTACTTGCTTTATTTGTTATGACACAGTAGTTGTAGGGGGGAAGGCGTGACGGGGGGTTTTGTTTGGGTTGCCGCGGTCTGATTTTTACTGAATGTGACTGCACCAAGACCAGTATTACTATATGGCCGGGGTCACACTTGCAAGTGTGATGTGAGAAACTCGCCTGAGTCTCTCTCATCAATGCCCGGCACTGCCGCCGGCACTCGTACCGGAGTGTGAGGCTGCATAGAAATACATCAACTGTTAATGTTGATGATTATGGCATACAGCCAATGAAAACCCTAAAGTCATTATGTCAGTAAATTAGAATAATTAACAAAAAAAAACTTGCAAAGGCTTTCTAAGCATTTAAAAAGGTCCCTTAGTCTGTTTCAGTAGGCTCCACAATCATGGGGAAGACTGCTGACTTGACCCAAAAGGCAGTCATGGACACACTCCACATGGAGGGTAAGCCACAAAATGTCATTTCTAAAGAAGCTGGCTGTTCACAGAGTGCTGTATCCAAGCATATTACTGGAGAGTTGAGTGGAAGGAAAGCATGTGGTAGAAAAAGGAACACAAGCAACCGGGATAATCGGAGCCTTGAAAGTATTGTTAAGAAAAGGCCATTCAAAAATTTGGGGGAGATTCACAAGGAGTGGACTGCTGCTGGAGTCATTGCTTCAAGAGCCACCACACACAGACATATCCAGTACATGGGTTACAAGTGCCGCATTTCTTGTGTAAAGCCACTCATGACCAATAGACAACGCCAGAAGCGTCTTACCTGGGCCAAGGAGAAAAAGAACTGGACTGTTGCTCAGTGGTCCAAGGTGTTGTTTTCAGATGAAAGTAAATTTTGCATTTCATTTGGAAATCATGGTCACAGAGTCTGGCGGAAGAGTGGAGAGGCACACGATCCAAGCTGCTTGAGGTCTAGTGTGAAGTTTCCACAATCAGTGATAGTTTGGGGAGCCATGTCATCTGCCGGTGTAGGTCCACTGTGTTTTATCAAAAGTCAGCATAGCCGTCTACCAGGAATTTTTAGAGCACTTCTTGTTTCCTTCTCCCGACAAGCTTTTAGGAGATGGAAATTTCACTCTCCAGCAGGACTTGGCACCTGTCCACACTGCCAAAAGTACCAATATCCCCTTCCCGACATGCGCCGTACTAGTACTGCTCTGCGGGAGATGCATTCCCGCAAAGACCAGTATTAAGGCGTACCAATCGCGCGGCCTCACGCTGACTACCGCGGTGATCGAGTGCGGGTGTCAGCTTTATGCGACAGCTGACACCCCACAGCAACAACAACATAAAGGGGCATCGCGCAGGGAGGGTGTTCCCTGCAAGCTTCCATCAGGACATAGCGATGTGATGACGTTGTCCTGATGGTCTACTTGGAGACTCCCAGCACCAGGATGGCCAAGGGGTCCTTCCAGGTCCTGCAGATCAGGTGGCTTGTGAGCATGCCTCCTTTCCTGCCTGTCAGATACTGATCTGGTACTCTTCAGTACAAAGTGTCAGATGAGCAATCTCAGGTAATGTAGTAATGTCCCATTCTGGAACAATGTAAAAAAAGTTTAAAAAAAAAATATTACAAAGTATAAAAATATTTTTAAAATAATCCCCAAATAAAGAAAAAAATTAAATATTTTTCAATGAATACATTTATTTCAGTAAATAAAAAAAAATAGAAGTACACATATTTGATATCACCGTAACGACCCACTCTATAAAACTGTCCCGCTAGTTAACCCCTTCAGTGAACACTGTAAAAAAAAAAAAAAAAGACTAGGCAAAAAACAATGCTTTATAATCATACTGTCAAAGAAAAAGTGCAATAAAGCGCGATAAAAAAGATGGATATAAATAAAAATGGTACCGCTGAAAATATCATCTTGTCCCACAAAAGACAAGCCACCACACAGCTCCATCAGCAGAAAAATGAAAAAAAGTTATAGCTCTCTGAAAAAAGCGATGTAAAAATAATTATTTTTTCTATAAAATAGTTTTTATTGTGTAAAAGCGCCTAAAAATAAAACACCATATAAATGAGGTATCGCTGTAATCGCATTGACTCGATCAATAAAGCGGTCTTACCAATTTTGCCACGCACGGAATGGTATAAAAAAAAAGCAATTCCTCAATTGCTGGTTTTTGTTTATTCTGCCTCCCAAAAATTAGAATAGAAAGCGATCAAAAAATGTAATTTGCCCGAAAATGGTACCAATAAAAAGTCAACTCATCCCGCAAAAAAAACAAGCAATCACATCACTCTCTAGTCCAAAATATGTAAAATTTTAGCTCTCAAAATATGGTAATGCAAAAACTAGTTTTCGCAATAAAAAGCGTCTTTTAGTGTGTGACAGCAGCCAAACATAAAAACCCGCTATAAATCTGGTATCGCTGTAATCGCACCGACCTGCAGAATAAAGTCGCCTAATCACTTGTACCGCACGAGGAACGGCGTAAAAAATAAATAGAAACAATTCTTCACATGCTGTTGATTTTTTCAGTCTGCCTCCTAAAGGTCGTAGTAAGGCTCGGCTAACATTTATCCTGCGTTCTGCGCTTACACTGGGGTTTCCGTGTAAATTTCTGAAATACATGATTCAGACAGAACCCCCGGAGGAAAATTCCCTATAATAAGGCAGATGAAAGCACTGTGGATGCCATAGGACCTGTGATCCGTTGGTGTCCGTCTTTTTAGGATTGCATAAAAGTGCCGTCAGCCACAGTTTTGTGCACTTCTGAAAAGAAGAACAACGCTGAGCAGAGGCCAGACAGAGTCCAGAGTAACTCTGCTGTCTTTTTATAGCGAATGGATCCTCAGGGGATTCATCCGTCACGTCACTCAAATTTAGATGGAAAACCCAAATTAAGTGCTCAGCGTAGAGCACCTGATAAATGTTATCCCAAACGTTATGTAAAATGATGCCAATAAAAGCTTCAACTCACTCCATAAAAAAAGCAAGTCCCCAATCAGGTCTGTCATCTGTTAACGGAAATATAGGGGGATTCCATATTACTGGTAGCACAAAGGCTCTGGAAAAGCTAAATGGCTCCTCGCTCCCTGTGAGGAAGGAACAGCCACCATCTTGGATATGGCCTGCTCCAGCCGCCATGTTGTCTGAATTTACAGATTCACAGCAGCTAACTGCTGTAATTCCCTATGGCCTCTGGGCATATTCGATACAATAGGGTTTGGTCTCCACTGCGAATGAAAAGATCTATTAGTATGCTGAGTAGATTCGACTCAAGACAGGATTTACTGCTCAATATGAATAGCCAGGCCTGTTAGTATGCTAAGTAGGCCAGGCCCAAACAGTACTTCAAAGCTGGGGGCTTCAATTACATTATACCTGCCAGCTAGACACAGAAAACACATCTATTATGTCTCCCAGCCATGACAGCTCCGTTCTAGGATTATGAATTATGAGCACATCTTTCTAGGTACAAACTCATAAAAAATATCTGCGTGATCCTGCGGACCTCGGGCATCTGACAGTGCAACTCCCGAGTCGGTGATGGCTCTGGGGTCTGAGATATAGAGATTGGCTCTACACAGAGACCCAATCGGGCCAGGTTTCATCTCCATGCGACAGGCAAAACATACTGAATCCGCTGGTACCTCTTGTGTCCTGATCCGATCATCCTGGAGAAAGTTAACCCATTTGCTAGATATTGGGAATAAATTCTGCAGAGAGCTAAGGGTGGAGATTGTCAGCCCACCCTCGGACACCGAGGGGAGGGACCTAGTAGGCTTAAGAACTGTGAGCTCTGGGCAGACTGGATCCATTCTCACAGCAGCAAGACAATGAAGAACTAAGGACCAAGGGACAGATCTGCCAAGGGAGCAGCGGTACACGTTTTGGGGGACTGTCCAGCAACTAAGACTTTCACCTGTGGATCGCAGAGGTCCCTGCCTCCACATGCCCCTACAACCTGGTAATATTGACCTCTAGCTAATACCTCTAAGCCTTGTACCATTATTGTTGTATTTTACTCTGACTGCAAATCCATTGTAATTCCGTTGTATAGCTTACTGTATATTTTTGTAATTATCTAGTGCGCCCTTAAGGCAATTAAACCATAAAATTAATCTTGGGCTGATGCTTTTACTCTGATCACAAATCTTAGAATACCCAGTGGGTAACAGGACACCCTCTCTGACGGCCATTTGCTCTAGGTGCAGTTCCCTTACTGACCTGAGACAAAGGGGCACCGGAGAGCTGTGCCTGTGGAGTTACATCACATTGGTGACGTGGAAGGATGGGGGTTGTCCTTCACATTTGGTGGCAGCGGTGGGATCAGAGTAATAGTGTGCGTGGGACCCCTACTCCCAGACACTAAAGACTACCAGCGGTAACTTTCACTGCTGGGGTCTTAAGGTCAGCCCAGCACTACAGTCATGGCCAAAAGTTTTGAGAATGACACAAATATTATATTTTCACATGATCTGCTGCCCTCTGGTTTTTATGTGTGTTTGACAGATGTTTTTATCACAGACAGAAATATAATTGCAAACATATGAGTAACAAAAGCTTATATTGACAGTTAGAATGAGTTAATGCAGCAAGTCAATATTTGCAGTGTTGACCATGCTTCTTCAGGACCTCTGCAATTCTCCCTGGCATGCTCTCAATCAACTTCTGGACCAAATCCTGACTGATAGCAGTCCATTCTTGCACAATCAATGCTTTCATTTTGTCAGAATTTTTAGGTTTTTGTTTGTCCACCCGTCTCTTGATGATTGACCACAAGTTCTCAATGGTATTAAGATCTGGGGAGTTTCCAGGCCATGGACCCAAAATCTGTATGTTTTGTTCCCTGAGCCATTTAGTTATTACCTTTGCTTTATGGCAAGGTGCTCAATCATGCTGGAAAAGGCATTGGTGATCGCCAAACTGCTCTTGGAGGGTTGGGAGAAGTTGCTCTTGGAGGACATTCTGGTACCATTCTTTATTCATGGCTGTGTTTTTAGGCAAGACTGTGAGAGAGCCAATTCCCTTGGCTGAGAAGCAACCCCACACATGAATGGTTTCAGGATGCTTAACAGTTGGCATGAGACAAGACTGGTGGTAGCGCTCACCTTGTCTTCTCCGAATGAGGCGTTTTCCTGATGTCCCAAACAATCGAAAAGGGGATTCATCAGAGAAAATAACTTTACCCCAGTCCTCAGCAGTCCACTGCCTGTACCTTTTGCAGAATATCAGTCTGTCCATGATGTTTTTTCTGGAGAGAAGTGGCTTCTTTGCTGCCCTCCTTGAGACCAGGCCTTGCTCCAAGAGTCTCCGCCTCACAGTGCGTGCAGATGCACTCACACCTGCCTGCTGCCATTCCTGAGCAAGCTCTGCACTGCTGGTAGCCCGATCCCGCAGCTGAAACACTTTTAAGAGACGGTCCTGGCGCTTGCTGGTCTTTCTTGGGCGCCCCGGAGCCTTTTTGGCAACAATGGAACCTCTCTCCTTGAAGTTCTTGATGATGCGATAGATTGTTGACTGAGGTACAATCTTTCTAGTTGCGATACTCTTCCCTGTTAGGCCATTTTTGTGCATTGCAATGATGACTGCACGTGTTTCTTTAGAGATAACCATGGTTAACAGAAGAGAAACAATGATGCCAAGCACCAGCCGCCTTTTAAAGTGTCCAGTGGTGTCATTCTTACTTAATCATGACAGATTGCTCTCCAGCCATGTCCTCATCAACACCCACACCTGTGTTAATGGAGCAATCACTGAAAAGAGGTTAGCTGGTCCTTTTAAAGCAGGGCTGCAATGATGTTGAAATGTGTTTTGGGGGATAAAGTTCATTTTCTAGCCAAATATTGACTTTGCAAGTAATTGCTGTTAAGCTGATCACTCTTTATAACATTCTGGAGTATATGCAAATTGCCATTAGAAAAAGTGAAGCAGTAGACTTTGTAAAAATTAATATTTGTGTCATTCTCAAAACTTTTGGCCATGACTGTAGACGGTCAGAGTGTAAATATAATAAGTTGTGTGCAAGGTCAGGGTTGCAGCTGTGTCAGTAACCAAAGGTTCCCAAGATGGCAGAAGGCACCAGGAGTAAGGCAAAGGGTGAGGCCAATGCTATGGTCTACGAGGGGTTCGATACCGATGAAGGCGAGGGGAGCTCAGCCAGGGCTCCCCAAGGAGCCAGACCCCCTTGCTCAGTCCCGCAGTGGACTGTCCACCCCCTGCCCGTCCCAGCCTGTCCAGATCGGAGGCCCTTTTCCAAGCGGTTATGGCACAGCTCGAGGCTGGTAATGACGCCGCCAATGACAGACTCCTGGTGGCGGCAGAGAAAGCAGCAGAGCGGGAGCAAGCAGCAGCAGAGCGGGAGCAAGCAGCAGAGGGTGAGCAAGCAGCGGCAGAGAGAGCAGCGGAGAGTGAGCATACAGAATGCCGTGAAGCTGCGGAGCGCCGGCACCAACTGGAGATGGCTCAGCACGGGCCCCCCGCTGGATGCTCCAGCCCCACCGGAGACCAAGGCTTCCAAGGTCCGGGCAGAGGACTTTCCCTTGCTTGAAAAGGATGGGGACCTGGATTCCTTTCTGCTGGCCTTTGAGAGGACCTGCCTCCAACATCATCTGGCCCTGGATCAGTGGGCAAAGTACCTGACCCCCCGTTTGAGGGTAAGTCCCTGGAAGTTTTGGGGGACTTACCTGCCAGGGAGGAGCAGGACTACAGCAGCATCAAGCGGCCCCTGATCCAGCACTACAACCTCACCCCGGAGTCGTACCGCAGGAAGTTCAGGAGCCTGCAGCGGGGTTCAAAGGACACCTGGACCGACCACATGCGGGCCCTGCTGAGAGCTGCGGAGCACTGGACCTCAGGTCTAGAGCTCACAACCCGCCAGGAGGTCCAGGAACTGTTGGTCACGGAGCAGTTCTTGTGGAACTGCCCAGAGGACCTCCAGCAGTTCCTCCGTGACCAGAAACCACAGGGGGCTTCTGCTACAGCCGCCCTGGCAGACGAGTATGCCAACAACAGGGCACCTGAGCCGAAGAAGCCTGCTAGCAGCACCTGGAGAGGGGTAAGCCCAATCCTGAACCGGCCACATATCCAGCCCCCCAGAGTGCAAGGGGTGTACCCCCCTGCTGCCTCTCCAGGCCAGGAACAGAACCCAGGCATTGTCATCATTTCAACCAGCCAGGACACTTTAAGGCTGCATGTTCCTAGCGCCGTAAGGCCCCATCCCTGTCCCAGAAGCCGTCCACTGTTTTGTGTGTGGGAGGGGGTGGTGGGAGGTCCCTGGACAATTACCAACCCGTCACCATCGGCCGCTCAGCGTTCATGGGATTGCGGGACACAGGCGCTGAACGAACCCTGGTACGTCCTGAGGTGGTGTCCCCTCAAGACTTGGTGCCTGGGAAAATCCTTTCCGTCTCCGGAATTGGAGGCGTTGAACCGGCGCTGCCCGTCGCCAAGATGTATTTGGACTGGGGCGCCGGGAGGGGGATGCGGGAGGTGGGAGTAACGCCAAATATTCCTGTCAATGTGTTGCTTGGGACCGATTTGGGGCGGCTAGTGTCCCAGTATGTGGCCACTGAACCCCAAGTTCGGCTCCCCAAGAATGTCATGACTCTACTGTGAATGCTAATGTTAATGTATTGAATGTGCCTCCAACAGTGGAGGAGGGAGTGAAACCTGATGTTAAGCCATGCACTGACACTACACACACAGGGCTCACAGTGAGGACAGGTGAGGAGGCTGCAGGGGAGAGCTCAGAGGTGGAGGGAGGGGCTGCTATGGGCAGTATAGGGCCCCTAACTGAATCCAGCCTGCTGAGTCTAGGGCCTCTGCAGAAAGGAGGATCAGGCCATGGGGGTGGGGGCATCCTGGGAAAGAAGCCACCAGGTAAGACCCCAGGGCAGGAGTTCCGCACATCCGGGTTGTCAGGAGGCCAGGGAAGTCTGCCTGACCCGACGACTTGGTCGGGGGACAAAGGAAAGCAGGCGCTACCCGTGGTCTCAGCGGTCGCGGCCGCTGTTACCAGGGGTGGGAGCGCCGAAGCCCAAGGAGGCTCGTGGAGGTCCGACGGTTTCCCCCTCTCTGACCAAGTGGCTGTCGAGTTAGACAGCGGCCAGGAGATAGATCCCGGGGAACTGACAGAGGATGTGGCAGTTTCATCAATTCTTGCCACATCAAGTCAGGGATTTCAGGCAGCGTTGGAAGCTGACGCTAGCCTGAAAACTCTCAAGGAGCAGGCGGCACAGCCTCCCCTGAAGTTCGACTGCGAGCAAGTGGTCTGGGACCAGGGACGGCTGTACCTGGTAACGGTCCAGCAGGTTTCACCAGAGGCATGGCCCAGGGAACGACAGTTAGTGGTACCCTATCCGTTCAGGGCGGAATTGTTGCAGATCGCACACGAGATTCCCATGGCCGGACACCTAGGGATCGCTAAAACCAGGGCCAGGCTAGCTTAGCATTTCTATTGGCCTGGAATGAGGACCGAGGTGATAGCCTACTGCCGTTCGTGTGACACCTGTCAGAGGGTGGGAAAGGCGGGGCGGCGCCCCAAAGCCCCACTGGTAACTCTGCCCATCATCGAAGAGCCTTTCTCGAGGGTGGCTGTAGATCCCATTGGACCTCTGTCCACTCCCAGCCGCTCCGGGAAATGCTTCACACTAACGGTAGTGGAGTATGCCACCCAGCATCCGGAGGCGGTAGCTTTGTCGTCCATTCGGGCCGACAAAGTGGCCACTGCCTTACTGGAGATTTTCTCCAGAGTGTGGTTTCCCCAGGAAATGCTCACCGACCTAGGGACCCAGTTCATGTCGCTGGTGATGGAGTCTCTCTGTAAGCAGGTACAGGTGCAACATCTGGTGGCCAGCCCGTATCACCCACAGACCAATGGCCTGTGTGAGCGGTTCAATGGCACCTTAAAGCAGATGCTGAAGATGTTGGTCGACTCCCACGGGAGAGACTGGGAGCGGTATCTCCCACACCTGCTGTTTGCCTACCGGGAGGTCCCACAGGCCTCAACAGGGTTCTCCCCCTTTGAGCTCCTGTACGGGCGACGTGTACGGGGGCCCCTTGCTCTGGTGAAGGAAGCATGGGAAGGGGATTTAGCCACCCCTGGAGTGTCAGTCATTGAGTATGTCGTGCGCTTCTGGGACCGAATGATGGCCTTGACACGGCTGGTGCATGACAATATGGCCCAAGCCCAGGCTGACCAGAAGCGGTGGTACGACCAGAATGCTTGTGAGCGGACCTACCAGGTGGGTCAAAAGGTGTGGGTACTTGTCCCTGTACCTAAAAACAAGCTTCAGGCGGCCTGGGAGGGTCCATATCTCGTGCACGAGAAGCTCAACGTCGTCACCTATCTGGTCACCCTGGACCACGCCCATGGAAGGAGGAAGGCCTTCCACGTGAACATAATGAAGGCCCATCATGAGCGGGAGGCTTGTGCCCTCCCAGTGTGCAACCTTTCCGAGGAAGGAGAGGCAGAAACCCTCCCGAATCTGCTCACCCAAGCCAAGGCGGGTGGATCCATGGAGGATGTGGGGGTTGGCCACCAGCTCTCGGAGGACACCCTACACCCCTTTCGGGAGCTGTTCAGAAGCCTGCCCGGAAGGACTGAGACAGCCGTCCATGACGTGGACACCGGCAATCAACCCCCGATCCGGCGTTCAGCATATCAGGTCTCTCTTGAGGTGCAGCAGCAAATGCGCCAAGAGATAGATGAGATGCTGAAGCTGGGGGTGATCCAAGCGTCCAACAGTGCGTGGGCCCCACCTGTAGTCCTCGTCCCTAAAAAGGACCAAACTACGCGGTTCTGCTTGGACTACCGGGGGCTCAACGCTGTGACGGTCACCGATGCGTACCCAATGCCACGCATCGATGACCTGCTTGACCAGCTGGCCGGGGCCAGGTACTTGACCATCATGGATCTGAGCAGGGGGTATTGGCAGATTCCCCTGACCCCTGGGGAACGGAAACGCTCTGCCTTTATCACCCCATTTGGACTGTACGAGTCCACGGTGATGCCCTTCGGCATGAAGAATGCCCCTGTGTTATGTTTCGGTAGCTGAGGAGGACAGGAACAACAGCAGGGCAGCCGAACAGCTGAGATATTGGTAACTGATGGGTTGCAGATTCCTAAACTAACGACACAACTAGAGGTAGCCATGGAGCGTTCCTACATTGATCCTAGATGCCTCGTCACAGTCTGAGAGATAACTACACCTAAAGGCAGAAAGATGAAAACTATCTGCCCCGGAGCAGATCCCCAAAGAAAATAGGAAGCCCCCAAACATATAATGGCGGTTAGACTGAGCAAACGCTGGGGCCACAAGCTGACTAAATAGGATAGGACAAGAGAGATTACTTTCTGCAACCCAGAAAACCCTACAAAAATCCAACAATTCTGATTACAAAAATACTGAGATCACACGATCTCGCCACCCACTAAATCAGATCTCAGTGTGAACAAAAACCAAGCCGCAGCCGCTGAAAGAACAGGAAAAAGCAAATGAGCAAATAACAGTGGCTGCAGATAAACTGTGAGGAGCTCAGGCCCCAGGAGGGGACCTGGCTGACCTCCACAAAAGTGCAGAAAGCAATGCAAAAAGCAAGCACAAAAAGAAAAGCAAAAAATATCTTATCTGAAAGCAGGAGATGCAGGCAAGACTCCAGCAAACTTCCAAATGAACCAGGAACCACAATTGAGACAAGAACAATTGATCACCGGCAACCATCATGGGAGGGAACCTCCCTTATATCAGACCAGTCCATGAACCCAGATTGCCACTCCTCGCTGAAAGGTTCAGTACTGTCTGTAACCACCAGAGGGAGCCTCTGCTCAGAAACCATCTCTAGCAAATTCATAACAGTATCCCCCACTTGAGGAGGGGTCACCGAACCCTCACTTGTGCAACCAGGCCGATCAGGATGAGCTCGGTGATAGGCACGGATCAGTCTCCTAGCATGGATGTCTGAAGCAAACATCCAAGAATTGTCCTCCTGACCATAACCTCTCCACTTAACCAAATACTGGAGTTTCTGTCTAGAAAAACGAGAATCCAATATTTTCTCAATCACATACTCCAGATTGCCCTCAACCAAAACAGGGTCAGGAGGCGCAGCCATAGGAACCACTGACTCGACAAACCTCTTCAATAAGGACTTGTGGAACACGTTATGTATCTTAAATGTCCCCGGAAGAAGCAAACGGAAGGAAACCGGATTAAGAATCTCCATGATCTTATAAGGTCCAATGAACCTGGGCTTAAACGTTGGAGATGCAACCCTCATAGGGATATTTCTTGAGGACAACCAAACCAAGTCCCCCACTTTAAACCGAGGACCATCAGTCCTCTGCCGGTTGGCAAACCGTTGGGCCTTCTCCTGAGAGAGAGACAACCTCTCCACTACCTGGTCCCAAATCTGCTGCATTCGCTCCACAACAGAGTCAACACCCGGACAGACAGAAGCCTCCACCTGTCCCGAAGAAAATCGAGGGTGAAACCCAAAATTGCAGAAAAATGGAGACATCAAGGTGGCAGAGCTAGCCCTATTATTAAGAGCAAACTCAGCCAAAGGCAAAAAAGAGACCCAGTCATCTTGATCAGCAGAGACATAACATCTCAAATAAGTCTCCAAGGTCTGGTTTGTTCTCTCGGTTTGTCCATTGGTCTGAGGATGAAAAGCAGAGGAGAACGATAATTGAACACCAAGTTTAGAACAAAATGTCCTCCAAAATCTGGAAACAAACTAGACTTCTCTGTCAGACACAATGTTCTCCGGAATGCCATGTAACCGAACCACGTGCTGAAGGAACAAAGGCACCAATTCGGAGGAGGAAGGTAACTTAGGTAATTGCACAAGATGTATCATCTTGGAAAGCCTATCACAGATTACCCAGATAACGGTCATTCTCTGAGAAACAGGGAGGTCGGAAATAAAATCCATAGAGATATGGGTCCATGGCCTCTTGGGCACAGGTAATGGCATTAACAAACCACTATAGCGAGAGCAAGGCTTGGAGCGAGAGCAAGTCCCACAGGACTGCACAAATTCCCTGATGTCACGAGACAAAGCAGGCCACCAAAAGGACCGACTCACCAAGTCTCTGGTACCAAAAATCCCGGGATGACCAGCCAACGCGGAACAATGAATCTCAGACATCACACTCTTCTTCCACTGGTCTGTGACAAACAATTTCCCAATAGGGCAGCACTCAGTTTTATCCTCCTGTCACCCTTCCAAGGCCAGTCTCAAATTGGGCGAGATGGCGGAAAGAGCTACACCCTCTTTCAAAATAACAGTACGATCAGATAACTCAGGAGAGTCCGCAAAGAAACTCCTCGAGAGGGCATCCGCCTTAACATTCTTAGTGCCAGGAAGAAAAGAAACCACAAAATTAAAACGTGTGAAAAACAAGGCCCACCTGGCCTGTCTAGGATTAAGTCGCTTGGCTGATTCGAGATAAACCAGATTATTATGGTCCGTGAGGACCACCACCTGATGTTTGGCTCCTTCCAGCCAATGTCTCCACTCTTCAAAGGCCCACTTCATGGCCAATAACTCCCGATTACCCACGTCATAATTACGTTCAGTTGGAGAAAATTTTCGAGAGAAAAAGGCACAAGGGTTACTCTTAGAGGTCTCTGGATCTCTTTGGGACAAAACGGCACCTGCCCCAATTTCAGAGGCATCAACCTCCACCTGAAACGGTAGAGAAACATCAGGCTGCCGTAGAACAGGAGCAGAAGTGAATCTCTGCTTAAGTTCCTGAAACGCAGAGACTGCCTCAGGAGGCCAATTCACCACATCAGAACCCTTTTTGGTCAAATCAGTCAATGGTTTTACAATACCGGAGAAATTACCAATAAATTTACGATAAAAATTGGCAAAACCCAAAATCTCTGAAGAGCCTTTAATGAAGTAGGTTGGACCCAATCACAGATGGCTTGAACCTTGACCGGGTCCATTTCAATAACAGACGGAGACAAAATGAATCCCAGAAATGAGACCTTCTGTACGCCAAAAAGACACTTTGATCCCTTCACATACAGTGCATTCTCTCTCAAAATCTGGAACACAGTCCGAACATGTTTCACATGAGAGTCCCAGTCATTGGAAAAAATCAAGATATCATCCAAATAAACAATCAGAAATTTATCCACAAAGTCCCTGAAAATATCATTCATGAAGGATTGGAAGACGGAAGGAGCATTAGTGAGCCCAAAGGGCATCACTAGGTACTCAAAATGCCCCTCTGGGGTATTAAACGCCGTCTTCCATTCATCCCCGTGCTTAATTCGAATAAGGTTATATGCCCCCCTGAGGTCAAGCTTGGTAAACCAACTAGCACTTTTCACCCTGGAAAACAGATCAGAAATCAAGGGTAACGGATATTGATACTTCACAGTGATCTTATTCAAGAGACGATAATCATTACACAGCCTTAATGAACCATCCTTTTTGGCCACAAAGAAAAAAATGGCACCCAAGGGTGAAAATGATGGTCTGATATGACCCTTCTCCAATGACTCCTTGATATAAGATCGCATAGCATAGTGTTCAGGTACAGACAAGTTAGAAAGGTGACCTTTAGGAAATTTACCACCAGGCACTAATTCAATAGCGCAATCGTTGCTCCTGTGAGGGGGCAAAGATGCAAATTTATTTCACTAAATACATCCGAAAAATCAGTCAAAACATCAGGAACATCCTGAGACTTGGGAGAGGCAGAAAAAACAGGAGTGTCGGCATTAACACATTGGCAGCCCCAATTGGTCACAGACACAGATTTCCAATCCAAAACAGGATTATGAGACTGTAACCAAGGGAAACCTAGTACAATAATGTCATGCAGATTATACAGCACCAGATATTTGCAACTCTCCTGATGATTTGGTTCAACCCTCATTATCACCTGAGTAGAAAACTGGGGTTTATTCTCCGCCAAAGGGGTAGAATCAATGGCCAGTAGGGGAATAGACTTCCGCAGGGGTATCATGGGAAACCCACAACGTTTGGCAAAGTCAAAATCCATCAGGTTAATAGCTGCTCCTGAATCAACAAAATCTGAGCAGAAAATGTGGACAGGGAGCAAATCAGGGTAACAGTCAACAGAAATTTTGTCTGAACACTACCCAAGACAACTGAGCGTGCAAAACGTCTTCCCTCTTAGGGCAGACTGAAATAGCATGAGAGGCATCACCACAGTAGAAACATAACCCATTGCGCTTTCGAAACTCATGATGCTGAGCCACAGAAGTCACTCTATCACACTGCATGGGCTCAGAAGCTGGCTCACAAGGCAACACTATCTCACACATACCTCTGCCCTCACGCAAACGTCTGTCAATTTGAATAGCCAATGACATAGAATCATTGAGACCAGAGGGAGCAGGGAATCCCACCATAACAACCTTTACAGTCTCTGACAGCCCCTTCCGAAAAAGGGCCGCCAAAGCATCATCATTCCATTTGGTCAGGACTGCCCACTTTCGGAATTTCTGACAGTACAACTCAGCGTCTTCAAGACCCTGATTTAATGCCAACAAGGTTTTTTCAGCTTGATCAGTGACATTAGGTTCATCGTACAATAACCCCAGAGCCAGAAAAAGTGCATCAATATCATTCAAAACAGAATCCCCAGGTGTCAGGGAAAAAGCCCAATCCTGAGGATCGCCGCGCAGGAGAGAGATAACAATTTGAACCTGCTGTGCTGCATTACCTGAGGACTTAGGCTTTAAGGCAAAAAACAACTTACAGTTATTTTTGAAATTCAGAAATTTAGCCCAATCCCCCAAAAACAAATCTGGCATGGGAATCCTAGGTTCCACAACCGTCAACCCAGCAAGATAGGTAGCAATACTCCGAACCTCAGTGGCAAGCTGATCCACACGGCCAGACAACTGTGCAAACTCCATTGAGAGAAAAAAAAATCCTCCTCAGCACCCAGAGAAAAAGAGGGAAAAAATGCAACAGACAGAAAAAAAAAAAAATCTCTGACAACTCTGACAACTTTTTTCTTTCCACACTATTTTTCCCTTCTGTGAGTACCATATAATTTTCAGTTATGGCCAGTGATACTGTTATGTTTCGGTAGCTGAGGAACAACAGCAGGGCAGCCGAACACCTGAGATGTTGGTAACTGATGGGTTGCAGATCCCTAAACTAACGACACAACTAGAGGTAGCCGTGGAGCGTTCCTACGTTGATCCTAGACGCCTCGTCACAGCCTGAGAGATAACTACACCTAAAGACAGAAAGATGAAACCTATCTGCCCCGGAGCAGATCACCAAAGAAAATAGGAAGCCCCCAAACATATAATGGCGGTTAGACAAGATGAAAATACAAACATAGGCAGAAAATAGACTGAGCAAACGTTGGGGCCACAAGCTGACTAAATAGGATAGGACAGGAGAGATTACTTTCTGCAACCCAGAAAACCGTACAAAAATCCAACAATTCTGATTACAAAAATACTGAGATCACACGATCTCGCCACCCACTAAATCAGATCTCAGTGTGAACAAAAACCAAGCCGCAGCCGCTGAAAAAACAGGAAAAAGCAAATGAGCAAATAACAGTGGCTGCAGATAAACTGTGAGGAGCTCAGGCCCCAGGAGGGGACCTGGCTGACCTCCACAAAAGTGCAGAAAGCAATGCAAAAAGCAAGCACAAAAGAAAAGCAAAAAATATCTTATCTGAAAGCAGGAGATGCAGGCAAGACTACAGCAAACTTCCAAATGAACCAGGAACCACAATTGAGACAATAACAATTGATCACCGGCAACCATCATGGGAGGGAACCTCCCTTATATCAGACCAGTCCGTGAACCCAGATTGCCACTCCTCGCTGAAAGGTTCAGTACTGTCTGTAACCACCAGAGGGAGCCTCTGCTCAGAAACCATCTCTAGCACATTCATAACACCCCTGCCACTTTTCAGCAAATGGTCAACACGCTGCTCGAGGGACTGGAAGGGTATGCTACCGCGTACCTGGATGACATTGCCATCTTCAATCCCACCTGGGAGGATCACCTAGAGCACCTGGCGCAGTTGCTCGGGCGGATCCAGCGAGCAGGCTTGACCATTAAGCCGGAAAAATCCAGCTGGGTATGGGTGAGGTCCACTACCTGGGACACCGGGTAGGTGGGGGAGCTCTGAAGCTAGAGCCCGGGAAGGTGGATGCCATCGCATCCTGGCCCACCCCCAGGACCAAGAAGCAGGTGATGTCCTTCTTGGGGTCTGCTGGGTACTATAGGAGGTTTGTTCCACACTATAGTGCCCTGGCCACACCCCTGACGGACCTCACCAAGAAAAAGCTGCCTGTTGCAGTCGACTGGACAGTCGCCTGCGAGACAGCTTTCCAGGCGCTCAAGACCGCCCTTTCTAGCTCTCCTGTACTACAGGCAGCCGACTTCACGCGGCCGTTCTTAGTGCAGACCGACACCAGCGACTTTGGCCTCGGTGCTGTGCTCAGCCAGGTTGACACTACGGGCCATGAACACCCCATTTTGTACCTGAGCCGGAAGCTCCTGCCGAGGGAAGTGGCCTATTCCACTATGGAGAAGGAATGTCTGGCAATTGTGTGGGCCCTGCAGTGTCTGCTGTTGTGAATGGACTTGAGATGAGTTCTGAGCAGAGGCTCCCTCTGGTGGTTACAAGCAGTACTGGACTGTCCAGTGAAGATTGTGAGAATTGGGAATCAGGTGTTACTGACTGGTCTTATATAAGGGAGTCACCTTCCCATCAGGGTTGCCGGTGATCAATTGTTCTGGTCTCAATCCTTGATTCCTGTTTCCTTTGTAGCCTGCTGTGTTCGTGTCTGCAGCTCCTGCTAACAGATAAGACATTTTCTTCTTTTTGCTTTTGTGCTTGATTTTTGCATTTTGTCCTGCACTTCTGTGGGGGCCTTCAGGGTCCCCTCCGGGGGCTTTTGCCCTCTCAGTTTTGTTCAGCCACTGATGTTTGTACATTTGCTTTTTCCAGTTTTTTCAGTGGCTGCTGTTTTGATTTTGTTACACCAGAGAACTAATTTAGGTGGTAGAGGTCGTGTGATCTCAGGTGTTTTTGAAATTAAAATAACCAAAGAAATTGGAACTATATACCCTTAAGTAATCACTTTAGTATACAAAAAATGGATATCTATATATATATATATATATATATATATATATATATATATATATACGAAATAATCAAGTGATACCAATATCTAGGAGATATGAGATGGTAGACCATCCGAAAAATAGAAATACCCCAAACACCAGACGTGGATAAAGACAGAAGGACCAAGATTGAAGGCCTAATGGATAGAAATATATAATGCACTCTCCATCAATTAATAAAGAGAAACAAAAATTGTGCAAAGAATAGACATAATCTTTATTAAGCAATATTGTACATAATAAACAACCATTAAAAATGAATAAAAAACCGACAGCATAAAATAATAGTCCTCACTAATGAAAGACTCAAATTGTATAACCAGGAGCTCTAAATATATTCCCAACAAGGTCACAACACTAATATAATGAACGATCACAAAAATAAAATTAAATACACCAATATACTAAACTACACACAAAAACTAAATCGTGCTGAGTGAGTGAATAAATACTCAGTGTATATAAAGTGTCACTGTGCAGAGATGAATAAACAGTGCATATTCTTAAACTAAAACTAAATAAGAATACAGGTGAATAATTCACAAGAAAAAAATAATAAAATGAAAAGTGACCAAGTGAAAAATCACCGCTACCTGGGAGCCTGAATAGGACGCTGTCAGGTTCTGTATAATCTGCATGACATTATCATGCTGGGTTTCCCTTGGTTTCAGTCTCATAATCCTGTTTTGGATTGGAAATCTGTGTCTGTAACCAGTTGTGGGTGCCAATGTGTTAATACCAACACTCCTGTTTTTTCTGCCTCCCCCCAGGCTCAGGATGTTCCTGACTTTTTGATTGATTTTTCTGATGTGTTTAGCGAAAGTAAATCTGCATCCTTGCCTCTCCATAGGAGCTATGACTGCGCTATTGAATTAGTGCCTGGTAGTAAATTCCCTAAGGGTCGCCTTTTTAACTTGTCTGTACCTGAACATGACGCTATGCGGTCTTATATCAAGGAGTCATTGGGGAAGGGTCATATCAGACCATCCTCTTCACCCTTAGGTGCCGGTTTTTTCTTTGTGGCCAAAAAGGATGGTTCATTAAAGTCGTGTATTGATTATCGTCTCTTGAACAATATTACTGTGAAATATCAATATCCTTTACCTTTGATCTCTGATCTGTTTTCCAGGGTGAAAAACGCTACTTGGTTTACCAAGCTTGACCTCAGGGGGGCATATAACCTTATTCGCATTAAGCACGGGGATGAATGGAAGACGGCATTTAACACCCCTGAGGGGCATTTTGAGTACCTTGTGATGCCCTTTGGGCTCACTAATGCTCCTTCTGTCTTCCAGTCCTTCATGAATGACATTTTCAGGGATTTTGTGGATAAATTTCTGATTGTTTATTTGGATGATATCTTGATTTTTTCCAATGACTGGGACTCTCATGTGAAACATGTTCGAACTGTATTCCAGATTTTGAGAGAGAATGCTCTGTATGTGAAGGGATCAAAGTGTCTTTTTGGCGTACAGAAGATCTCATTTTTGGATTTATTTTGTCCCCATCTGTTATTGAAATGGACCCGGTCAAGGTTCAGGCCATCTGTGATTGGGTCCAACCTACTTCATTAAAGGCTCTTCAAAGATTTTTGGGTTTTGCCAATTTTTATCGTAAATTTATTGGTAATTTCTCGGTTATTGTTAAACCATTAACTGATTTGACCAAAAAGGGTTCTGATGTGGTGAATTGGCCTCCTGAGGCAGTCTCTGCATTTCAGGAACTTAAGCAGAGATTCACTTCTGCTCCTGTTCTACGGCAGCCTGATGTTTCTCTGCCATTTCAGGTGGAGGTTGATGCCTCTGAAATTGGGGCAGGTGCCGTTTTGTCCCAAAGAGATCCAGAGACCTCTAAAAGTAGCCCTTGTGCCTTTTTCTCTCGAAAATTTTCTCCTACTGAACGTAATTATGACGTGGGTAATCAGGAGTTATTGGCCATGAAGTGGGCTTTTGAAGAGTGGAGACATTGGCTGGAGGGAGCCAAACATCAGGTGGTGGTCCTTACTGACCATAAGAATCTGGTTTATCTGGAATCTGCCAAGCGACTTAATCCTAGACAGGCCAGGTGGGCCTTGTTTTTCACACGTTTTAATTTTGTGGTTTCCTTTCTTCCTGGCACTAAGAATGTTAAGGCGGATGCCCTTTCAAGGAGTTTCCTTGCGGACTCTCCTGAGTTATCTGATCCTTCTGTTATTTTGAAAGAAGGTGTAGTTCTTTCCGCCATCTCGCCCAATTTGAGACTGGCTCTGGAGGGGTGTCAGGAGGATAGGCCCGAGCGCTGCGCTGTTGGGAAATTGTTTGTCCCGGACCACTGGAAAAAGAGTGTGATGTCTGAGATTCATTGTTCCGCGTTGGCCGGTCATCCCGGAATTTTTGGTACCAGAGACTTGGTTAGTCGGTCCTTTTGGTGGCCTACCTTGTCTCGTGATGTCAGGGAATTTGTGCAGTCCTGCGGGACTTGCTCTCGCTCCAAGCCTTGCTCTCGCTGTAGTGGTTTGTTGATGCCATTGCCTGTGCCCAAGAGACCATGGACCCATATCTCTATGGATTTAATTTCCGACCTCCCTGTTTCTCAGAGAATGACCGTCATCTGGGTGATTTGTGATAGGTTTTCCAAGATGATACATCTTGTGCCATTACCTAAGTTGCCTTCCTCCTCTGAATTGGTACCTTTGTTCCTTCAGCACGTGGTTCGTTTACACGGCATTCCTGAGAACATTGTGTCTGACAGAGGAGTTCAGTTTGTTTCCAGATTTTGGAGGACCTTTTGTTCTAAACTTGGTGTTCAATTGTCTTTCTCCTCGGCGTTTCATCCTCAGACCAATGGTCAAACTGAGAGAACAAATCAGACATTGGAGACTTATCTAAGATGCTTTGTGTCTGCTGATCAGGATGACTGGGTCTCTTTTTTGCCTTTGGCTGAGTTTGCTCTTAATAATAGGGCTAGCTCTGCCACTTTGATGTCTCCATTTTTCTGTAATTCTGGGTTTCACCCTCGATTTTCTTCAGGACAGACGGAGGCTTCTGTCTGTCCAGGTGTTGACTCTGTTGTGGAGCGTATGCAACAGATTTGGGACCAGGTAGTGCAGAGGTTGTCCCTCTCTCAGGAGAGGGCCCAGCGGTTTGCTAACCGGCATAGGACTGATGGTCCCCGGTTTAAAGTGGGGGACTTGGTCTGGTTGTCCTCAAAAAATATTCCTATGAGAGTGGCATCTCCTAAATTTAAGCCTAGGTTCATTGGATCTTATAAGATCATGGAGATTCTTAATCCTGTTTCTTTTCATTTGCTTCTTCCAGGAACATTTAAGATCCATAATGTGTTCCACAAGTCCTTGTTGAAGAGGTTTGTTGAGCCAGTGGTTCCTACTGCTTTGCCTCCTGACCCTGTTCTGGTTGAGGGCAATATGGAGTTTGTGGTTGAGAAAATTTTGAATTCTCGTTTTTCTAGACGGAAACTCCAGTATTTGGTTAAGTGGAGAGGTTATGGTCAGGAAGACAATTCTTGGGTATTTGCTTCGGACATCCATGCTAGGAGACTCATCCGTGCGTATCATAGAACTCATCCTGACCGACCTGGTTGCTCAAGTGAGGGTGCGGTGACCCCTCCTCAAGGGGGGGTACTGTTGTGAATGGACTTGAGATGAGTTCTGAGCAGAGGCTCCCTCTGGTGGTTACAAGCGGTACTGGACTGTCCAGTGAAGATTGTGAGGATTGGGATCAGGTGTTACTGACTGGTCTCATATAAGGGAGTCACCTTCCCATCAGGGTTGCCGGTGATCAATTGTTCTGGTCTCAATCCTTGATTCCTGTTTCCTTTGTAGCCTGCTGTGTTCGTGTCTGCATCTCCTGCTAACAGATAAGACATTTTCTTCTTTTTGCTTTTGTGCTTGATTTTTGCATTTTGTCCTGCACTTCTGTGGGGGCCTTCAGGGTCCCCTCCGGGGGCTTTTGCCCTCTCAGTTTTGTTCAGCCACTGATGTTTGTACATTTGCTTTTTCCAGTTTTTTCAGTGGCTGCTGTTTTGATTTTGTTACACCAGAGAACTAATTTAGGTGGTAGAGGTCGTGTGATCTCAGGTGTTTTTGAAATTAGTAAAGTTGGTGCTTTTCAGGGTTTTTTGGGATTGCAGTAAGTGCCCTTCCTATCCTTTTCTATTTAGATAGTTTGGGCCCCAACGTTTGCTCATACTATTTTCTGTCTGTGTCAGTATTACTTCTTGTCTAACCGCCATTACATGTTTGGGGGCTTTCTATGTTCTTTGGGGATCTGCTCCGGGGCAGATAGCTTTCCTCTTTCTATCTTTAGGTATAGTTAGTTTCTCAGGCTGTGACGAGGCGTCTAGGACCAACGTAGGAACGCTCCACGGCTGCCTCTAGTTGTGGTGGTTAGTCAGGGTACTGCAATCTCATAGATTCCAACTGCTCTGGTGTATTGCCTTTTTTACCTGCACTCCTCAGCTACCAAATCATAACAGTCTGCAGCCATACTTGTACGGATGCCAATTCACCTTGGAAACAGACCACAACCCCCTCAGTTGGTTACACACAGTCTCTGGGACGAATGGGAGGTTGTTACGCAGGAGCCTCGCTCTCCAGCAGTACCACTTCACCATTCGCCACAAAAGAGGCAGGGGCCATGGTAACGCTGATGGGTTGTCCCTGCAAGGAGAGGGTGCGGAAGGGCGCATGGGGGAACACAGGAATGTGATACCCCCTAGCGCCCTCTAAAGCAGGGAGGTGTGAGGAAGGAAAAGCCACCATCTTGGATTTGGCCTGCTCCAGCCGCCATGTTGTCTGAATTCACAGATTCACAGCAGCTAACTGCTGTAATTCCCTGTGGCCTCTGGGTATATTCGATACAATAGGGTTTGGTCTCCACTGCGAATGAAAAGATCTATTAGTATGCTGAGTAGATTCGACTCAAGACAGGATTTACTGCTCAATATGAATAGCCAGGCCTGTTAGTATGCTAAGTAGGCCAGGCCCAAACAGTACTTCAAAGCTGGGGGCTTCAATTAGAGACCCAATCAGGCCAGGTTTGATCTCCATGCGACAGGCAAAACATACTGCATCCGCTGGTACCTCTCGTGTCCTGATCCAATCGTCCTGGAGAAAGTTAACCCCTTTGCTAGATATTGGGAATAAATTCTGCAGAGAGCTAAGGGTGGAGATTGTCAGCCCACTTTCGGACACCGAGGGGAGGGACCTAGCAGGTTTAAGAACTGTGAGCTCTGGGCAGACTGGATCCATTCTCACAGCAGCAAGACAATGAAGAACTAAGGACCAAGGGACATATCTGCCAAGGGAGCAGCGGTACACGTTTTGGGGGACTGTCCAGCAACTAAGACTTTCACCTGTGGATCGCAGAGCCTCCACATGCCCTACAACCTGGTAATATTGACCTCTAGCTAATACCTCTAAGCCTTGTACCATTATTGTTGTATTTTACTCTGACTGCAAATCCATTGTAATTCCATTTTATAGCTTACTGTATATTTCTGTAATTATCTAGTGCGCCCTTAAGGCAAGTAAACCATAAAATTAATCTTGGGCTGATGCTTTTACTCTGATCACGAATCTTAGAATACCCAGTGGGTAACAGGACACCCTCCCCGGAGGCCATTTGCTCTAGGTGCAGTTCCCTTACTGACCTGAGAGACAAAGGGGGCGCCGGAGAGCTGTGCCTGTGGAGTTACGTCACATTGGTGACGTGGAAGGACGGGGGTTGTCCTTCACACTCCCCAAAAGAAATTCAGCAAATTCTCTGCTCCCAAATCCAAATGCCCCCTCGCTTCTGAGCCCCAGTATGCCTAAACCACATATAGCGCCCATATCTTTGGCATTTCTGTAGTGATAAGAGCCCACCTAACATATGGGTGCGTGTCTCCAGAAACATGAGCTGGGCATAATTTACTGATGACGAAAACGTACTGATCACTACAACGGCAGTTTGCAATTTTCACTCAGTAACATCCACTGCTGCTTGTTTCTGGAAAACGCTCATGGAGTCAAAATTGTCACTACATCTGTAGATATATTCCCAAAGGGTTATAATTTCCAAAATGTGGTCACTTGATGGGGTATTCTGCTTTTCTAGCACTTAGGGGCTCTTTAGATGGTCTAGGAAAATCTGCACTCCAGGAGGCAAATACAGGTGCATCTCACAAAATTAGAATCTCATCAAAAAGTTAATTTATTTCAGTTCTTCAATACAAAAAATGAAACTCATATACTATATAGAGTCATTACAGAGTGATCTATTTCATGTGTTTATTTCTGTTAATGTTGATGATTATCGCTTACAGCCAATGAAAACCCAAAAGTCATTATCTCAGTAAATAAGAATACTTTATAACACCAGCTTGAAAAATGATTTTAAAATCCGAAATGTTGGCCTACTGAAATGTATGTTCAGTAAATGCACTCAATACTTGGTCGGGGCTCCTTTTGCATCAATTCATGCATCAATGCAGCGTGGCATGGAGGCGATCAGTCTGTGGCACTGCTGAGGTGTTATGGAAGCCCAGGTTGCTTTGATAGCAGCCTTCAGCTCATCTGCATTGTTGGGTCTGGTGTCTCTCATGTTCCTCTTGAAAATACCCCATAGGGAATCTATGGGGTTAAGGTCAGGCAAATTTGCTGACCAATCAAGCACAGTGATCCTATTGTTTTTAAATCAGGAATTGGTACTTTTGGCAGTGTGCACAGGCTCCAAGTCCTGCTGGACAATTAAATTTCCATCTCCAAAAAGCTTTTTGGCAGAGGGAAGCATGAAGTGCTCTAAAATTTCCTGGTAGATGGCTGTGTTGACTTTGGTATTGATAAAACACAGTGGACGTGCACCAGCAGATGACATGGCTCCCAAAACCACCATTAATTGTGGATACTTCACACTAGACCTTCGAAATCAAGGTCCCAGAGTCTGGAGAAAGAGTGGAGAGACACACAATCCAAGCTGCTTGAGGTCTAGTGTGAAGTTTCCACAATCAGTGATGGTTTCGGGAGCGATGTCTTCTGCTGGTATAGGTACACTGTGTTTTTATCAAGACCAAAGTCAGCGCAGCCGTCTACCAGGAAATTTTAGAGCACTTCATGCTTCCCTCTGTCGACAAGCTTTTTGGAGATGGATGTTTCATTCTCCAGCAGGACTTGGCACCTGTCCACACAGCCAAAAGTACTAATACCTGGTTTAAAAACAACAGTATCACTGTGCTTGATTAGCCAGCAAGCTCGCCTGACCTTAACCCCATAGAGACTCTATGAGAGGCAGAGCCAGGGCCGTAGTCATGGCAGAAATATGTGGCTTTGGCTTGCCCTGGCTCCCAAACACATTCAAATACTGTTCCTTCCGCGGCATACCTTCAGTAACACCAGACGAGCTGAAGGCTGCTTTCAAAGCAACCTGGGCTTCCATAACACCTCAGCAAGGCACACGCTGATTGCCTACATGCCACGCCGCATTGATGCAGTAATTGATGCAAAAGGAGCCCAGACCAAGTATTTTGTGCATTTACTGAACATATATTTCAGTAGTCCAACATTTTGAATTTTAAAATAATTTTTCAAGCTGGTGTTATAAAGTATTCTTATTTACTGAGATAATGACTTTTGGGTTTTCATTGGCTGTAAGCCACAATCGTCAACATTAACCAAAATAAACACTTGAAACAGATCACTCGCTAATGACTCTATATAATATATGAGTTTCACTTTTTGTATTGAAGAACTGAAATACGTTAACTTTTGATGATATTTTAATTTTGTGAGAAGCACTTGTAGTTCTATGTAAATGACATCACTCCTCTCCAGCAAATAGTCCAATGTGTATTGTAACGGGCTGAGTGGTGGAACCACCAAAGCCCATGGTAGACCTGGAGGGGCGTAACTAGGAGCCTCACCCAATCTGACCACAGACATTCAGCAGCTAATGACACTGAGGTCCGTGGAGAGTCAAGGGAGGTGATCCAGTTGCTACTCCAGGACTGACCTTGGGTAGATGGCAGTTGACCCCCTACGAACAGGTAGCTGGGATTGCCGAAGGAATGTCCAACAGATGCAGGTAGGCAGAGGAGATGACAGGAACAGCAGGTACAAACAGGACAGTCTGACGGAGAGACGAGCACTGGCGGGTGCAGCAGGCTCGGCTGCCATTGAGGTGAGAACTGGCAGGTGCAGCAGGCCTGGCTGCCACTGAAGTGAGCACTGGTGGGTGCAGCTGGCTCGGCTACCATTGAAGGGAGCACTGGCGGGTGCAGCTGGCTCGGCTGCCGTTGAGGTGAGCACTGGCGGGTACAGCAGGCCCGACTGCCATTGAAGTGAGCACTGGCGGGTGCAGCTGGTTTGGCTGCCATTGAGGTGAGCACTGGCGGGTGCAGCTGGCTCGGCTGCAATTGATATGAGCACTGGATTGTGCAGCTGGCTCAGCTGCTGTTGAGGAAAGCACTGGCGGGTGCAGCAAGCTGAGATACAAGTACTGGGACCTGAGAACTGACAAGAGTGTTAGGAACAAACTCACATTGTACAGGCATCTTCACATTGGAGGAGGTGCTTTAAATAGTAAGTTACCTCCAGCTATTGGCTGGGGACACTTTAGAGGAACGCGCGTGGCCCCTTTAAGAATGAGGAAGTTTAAGTGCGTGCCCTAAGCAGAGCACCTGGAGACCTGCTAGGAGTGCACGCACCCAGACAGCAGCAGACCAGAAAGCAGCAGAATGGGAGCCTCGGCGGTGAGTGCGCTGGTGTTTCTGCAGGGAGAAAGGGACAGCAGGCAGAGATGTGGGCGCTACAATAACCCTCCCTTTTGCCCCTCTTTTTCAAGCATTTCAGAAATGTCTCCAGAAGGAGAGGGAATTGGATGTTCTCCCTGGGCTCCCAGGACCTCTCCTCAGGACCAAACCCCTTCCAATCCACAAGAAAGAAGGTCTTTCCTGGAAAACATTGTCAGCGCTGACAGGAGTCAGAGTGGCACCAGGAACCTTGAATAAATACAGTGCCTTGCGAAAGTATTCGTCCCCCTGGAACTTTTCAACCTTTTCACACATATCATGCTTCAAACATAAAGAAACCAAATGTAAATTTTTGGTGAAGAATCAACAAGTGGGACACAATTGTGAAGTTGAAAGAAATTTATTGGTTATTTAAAATTTTTGTGGAAATACAAAAACTGAAAAGTGGGGCATGCAATATTATTCGGCCCCTTTAATTTAAAACTTTGTTGCGCCACCTTTTGCTGCTATTACAGCTGCAAGCTGCAAGTCGCTTGGGGTATGTCTCTATCAATTTTGTACATCGATAGATTGAAATTCTTGCCCATTCTTCCTTGGCAAACAGCTCGAGCGCAGTGAGGTTGGATGGAGATCGTTTGTGAACAGCAGTTCTCAGCTCTTTCCACAGATTCTCGATTGCATTCAGGTCTGGACTTTGACTTGGCCATTCTAACACCTGGATATGTTTATTTGTGAACCATTCCATTGTAGATTTTGCTTTATGTTTGGGATCATTGTCTTGTTGGAAGACAAATCTCCGTCCCAGTCTCAGGTCTTTTGCTGACTCCAACAGGTTTTCTTCAAGAATGGTCCTGTATTTGGCTCCATCCATCTTACCATCAATTTTAACCATCTTCCCTGTCCCTGCTGAAGAAAAGCAGGCCCAAACCATGATGCTGTCACCACCATCTTTGACAGTGGGGATAGTGTGTTCAGGGTGATGAGCTGTGTTGCCTTTACGCCAAAAATATCGTTTGGCATTGTTGCCAAAAAGTTTGACTTTGGTTTCATCTGACCAGAGCACCTTCTTCCACATGTTTGGTGTGTCTCCCAGTTGGCTTGTTGCAAACTTTAAATGACACTTTTTATGGATATCTTTGCGAAATGGCTTTCTTCTTGCCACTCTTCCATAAAGGCCAGATTTGTGCAGTGTACGACTGATTGTTGTCCTATGGACAGACTGTCCCACCTCAGCTGTAGATCTCTGCAGTTCATCCAGAGTGATCATGGGCCTCTTGGCTGCATCTCTGATCAGTCTTCTCCTTGTCTGAGATGAAAGTTTAGAGGGACGGCGGGGTCTTGGTAGATTTTCAGTGGTATGATACTCCTTCCATTTCAATATGATCGCTTGCACAGTGCTCCTTGGGATGTTTAAAGTTTTGGAAATCATTTTGTATCCAAATCTGGCTTTAAACTTCTACATAACAGTATCACGGACCTGCCTGTTGTGTTCCTTGGTCTTCAGGATGCTCTCTGTGCTTCAAACAGAACCCTGAGACTATCACAGAGCAGGTGCATTTAAACGGAGACTTGATTACACACAGGTGGATTATATTTATTATCAGTAGTCATTTAGGACAACATTGGATCATTCAGAAATCCACAATGATCTTCTGGAGTGAGTTTGCTGCACTGAAAGTAAAGGGGCCGAATAATATTGCACGCCCCACTTTTCAGTTTTTGTATTTCCACAAAAATTTAAAATAACCAATACATTTCTTTCAACTTCACAATTGTGTCCCACTTGTTGATTCTTCACCAAACATTTACATTTGGTATCTTTATGTTTGAAGCATGATATGTAGGAAAAGGTGGAAAAGTTCCAGGAGACCGAATACTTTCGCAAGGCACTGTAACTGAGGACAACAGGTCAGAGAAGAGACACATGGAAGGAATTGGGGATTCGCAAGGAGGCCGGGAGTTTGAGTTTGTAGGCTACTGGATTAATCTGTTTCAACACCTCGAAGGAACCAGTGAAGCGATGACCTAATTTATATTAAGGTATCTTGAGGCAGATATATTTAGATGATAGCCAGACCTTATCTCCAGGATGAAACTGAGGAGAATCCAGATGTCTCTTATCCATGTGTCTTTTCATCCATTCGGAGGATTTCACCAAGGATGCTTTGGTGTCCTCCCAGATCTTAGAAAAGTTCCTGACGAGGGAATCGGTAGTAGGAATATCAGAGGTGACTGCCACAGGGAACAGCACTTTGGAGTGTTGACCATAGACCACCAAAAGTGGCGATTTGGCCGAAGACTCGCTCACGTGGTTATTGTAAGAGAATTCGGCCCAAAGCAGGAGTTCAGCCAAGTCACTGTGATGAGCATTGACAAAATGCTGGAGAAAATTAGTCAGAATCTGATTGACTCGTTCCACTTGGCCATTGGAATGAGAATGGTAAGAAGATGGGAAATCCAAAGTAACATCCAATAGCTTACAAGTGGCCCTCCAGAAATGAGAGGTAAACTGAACACCTCTATCGGAGACTATGTGAAGCGGTAGACCATGGAGTTGAAAATCTGAAGAATGAATTCTTTTGCCAGTACTGGTGCAGATGGCAGACCAGATAGCGGGATGAAATAAGCCATCTTGGAGAAACGATCCACCACCACCCAGATGACAGTACATCCAGCCAACACTGGCAGATCCGTGATGAAATCCATGGAGATATGCTGCCATGGAGCAGACAGCACAGGCCAGGGAAGCAACCGACCGGTTGGAAGCTGTTTGGGAGTCTTATTTTGGGCACACGAAGGACAGAGACGAAATTTACAATATCTTTGCTCAGAGTCGGCCACCAATAGTGTCGAGAGATAAGTAGAGTAGTCTTCTTCTGTCCGACATGGCCCGCCACAGGGTGCAACACTCCTTCCAGCAAGTACCGCCACTCCTTCAGAGCCAGCTTGATCACAAGCAGTTCTCTATCGCCAATAGAGTAATTATGTTCTGGTGTCTAGAAGAGTTTTGAGAAAAAGCCACAGGACATCATGCGACCGGATGAAGACTTCTGAGTGAGGACTGCTCAGGCCCCTGTGGAAGATGCATCCACCTCCAGGAAGAACTGCTTGTTATGGTTTGGACGATGCAGCATCGGAGCCGAGGAGAATGCCTGCTTGAGGGATACAAAGGGATCTTCTGCATCAGGAGTCCATTCCTTAGGATTGTATAATATAAACCCAGCACTCAAATTATGGATAGATGAAGTGAATTTTAATGAAGTTCAGGTTTGAAGTACAAACATCCAACTGTTTCGGTCGCTTTGACCTTCATCAGTTACAATAAAGAAAAGACTAAGCACTCAACTTAATAATTTATTAGTAGTATCTTCAAAACGTTTCGGTCTTGGTGACCTTCATCAGTAACTACTTATATGTATATAGAAAATGGTTCTTAGAGAGACAGGTGCCCCAAGTGAAGAATGCTGCATAAAAATAAGCGTGGCTTATGACAAAGCTCTGTGGTAATGCCGAATGTCTAATAGTGCGGTATCCACCGCTATGAAGACTGGGGCTGAACCAGGACGCTATCTGCGCAGTCTAGATGTCTTCCCTTAGATGTGAGAGGCGGAAGTCTTCTAAGGGAAGACATCTAGACTGCGCAGATAGCGTCCTGGTTCAGCCCCAGTCTTCATAGCGGTGGATACCGCACTATTAGACATTCGGCATTACCACAGAGCTTTGTCATAAGCCACGCTTATTTTTATGCAGCATTCTTCACTTGGGGCACCTGTCTCTCTAAGAACCATTTTCTATATACATATAAGTAGTTACTGATGAAGGTCACCAAGACCGAAACGTTTTGAAGATACTACTAATAAATTATTAAGTTGAGTGCTTAGTCTTTTCTTTATTGTAACTGATGAAGGTCAAAGCGACCGAAACAGTTGGATGTTTGTACTTCAAACCTGAACTTCATTAAAATTCACTTCATCTATCCATAATTTGAGTGCTGGGTTTATATTATACAATCCTAAGGAATGGACTCCTGATGCAGAAGATCCCTTTGTATCCCTCAAGCAGGCATTCTCCTCGGCTCCGATGCTGCATCGTCCAAACCATAACAAGCAGTTCTTCCTGGAGGTGGATGCATCTTCCACAGGGGCCTGAGCAGTCCTCACTCAGAAGTCTTCATCCGGTCGCATGATGTCCTGTGGCTTTTTCTCAAAACTCTTCTAGACACCAGAACATAATTACTCTATTGGCGATAGAGAACTGCTTGTGATCAAGCTGGCTCTGAAGGAGTGGCGGTACTTGCTGGAAGGAGTGTTGCACCCTGTGGCGGGCCATGTCGGACAGAAGAAGACTACTCCACCAGGGGATGCTGGTGAGGGAAGAGAGGTTGCACACACAGCGTAATACCACAGAGCAGCAGCACAAGCGCCACCCGGTGGTGAAACAGTTGTCTGACGAGCCAAGTCAGCAACAGTCAGAACAAGAAGTACCAGAGGTCACAGCAACACATGTGGTCAGAGACAAGCCAGAAGTCGGAGCCAGACGGGAACGTGGTATCCAAAACGTGAGACAGAAACGGGAGTCAGGGTAAGCCAATGAGTCAAAAGCCGGTCGGTAACCTGGTATCAGAAACAGAAAAACAGGAGGCGGGGTTCAGAGTTCAAGCTGAATCATACACTGTAGGGAAACAACCAAACGTACACAAAGTCAGGGATAGGGAACGGGTCAGACACTAATACGGGAAGTCAGAAGGAGAAGGATCACTAGTGTATATGGGTCAGCTGCTCTAGCCTGGAAGCATGAACTAACACTTACGTTGCCTGCAAGCCACAGTGAACTGAAATAGCAAAAACAGATCAAAAACGAGGCAGAGGGGATTAACCCCCACATGATCAGTCCAGGGAGGGGATAGCAGAGAACAAACCCTGGACTGGACACTTTCTATTTGGAGTGTGTCTGACTGAACAGAGTGCAAGGGACAAGCACTCTACCCAGTTCTTTCTTGTCTTTGTCATGGCCTTTTGAATTTTTAAGTTTAAGTGTCATTTTAGCACATTTTACAGGATACGATTCCAGCCAACCAGAGGAGAAATCTACACACACAGGACATATTCATACACTTGTATGTAGTCAATCTGCAGTCTCTGAAACAGGTAGAGAGACCTGGGTGTCGCTTTCTTAGGGAATTTTACTGTTTTTACTTTACCTCAGTTGTACTGTGCACAGATAAGGCAGGATTGCACGAGTTTCGCTACTGCGTAACTGAAACCAGAAGCGATCAAGAAGGCATTTACCATGGTTAACATGTGGCTTTTCGAGGCATGAGTGGGGCCATGTGTTGCTTGAGCCATTTCTGGGAACAGGAAATAAAAAATAAATCCGGCACTCAACAAAGTATGCTAGTGAAAATTTGTTTTATTCGTGTACAATCCAATTGTTATTATGACGTTTCGGTCAATCACCTGACATTCTTCAGACTAAAGAATATAAACAGATATATCACAAGATTACACTAATATTCACATTGTCACATGAGAATAATCGCATGATATTAAAATAATAAAACTAGAAAACGAAAAAACTGCAAAACTGCAGAACTGCACTATATGGCGGAGTAAACATAACACTGGTGTATTTCTATTGACAGAATGCAAGTACCAAACGCAAGTTTTGATATATCAAGTGTATATAGGATCATATTAAATATAGGATCATGTTGAATATATATCCACAAACTACAGGACCTCAGGAATCACATAAAATATAGTGCTTGTATGAATAAACAATAATACCCCTCCAGGACAAAAGGTAAGCATAACAACATTATAACAATATGGTGCAGATAAAGTAGTCTGGTGAATAGTCTTACCGGATTGTAGTGGAATTAGAGAAAACATATCTGTGAGAAAGAGGGAAATAGATCGCTCTAGTAAGTGTCCACATGGTATAGGCGCTCACATACATACTATCCAGAAAGTGTCCATAGTTGTTGGTGAGAAGAAGTCTTACCATAGATGTCCAACCTGAGTCTTAAGGTACTGCCACACTAAACGCTCCCGCTAACGATCACAATAACGATGCATACTAATGCGATCGTTTTTGTGATCGTTTTAATGTCGCTAGTAGCTGCCACACTTAGCGATCTCGTTAACGACGCATAAGCGGTTAGCGATCTCATTAACGACTTTAACGGTCATTGCGATGTAAAAAACAGCGCACATCGCTCACAAAAGGTGCCAGACACAGCGATATAGCGTCACCAGCGGGACGCCAACGATCTAAATACGGTCCAGAACTCTAGTGAACGATCAGCGAGATCACAGCAGGGGCCACGTCGTTGCTACATGCCACACACAACAGCATCACTAACGAGATCGCTAAATAGTGACGTTTTTTAGCGATCTCGTTAGCAACCTTGTTTAGTGTGGCATACCCTTTAGTGAGGCAGAACGGCACTGTGAGAGTGACTTGCAAGGGGAATAGCGCTAGTGGGCAGTGGTGCACGTATGTGCTGAAATACACTGGCGTTACCGGAAGTGACGTTAACAGACAAGGACACTGCTGGTGGAACGCAGGTGGAACACTGTAAGAACGGCCGACCGAAAGTGAGTCACAGTCTCGCTCCCCTGGGCGGAGACAAGCTGTGAAACGCTCTAGGAACGCAAACAGGAAGTGCAGGGTGATCCAAACATTAGTATACTGCAATTTAGAGCAGCGCTGGAACGATTAGGAAGGTGAGTATCTGTGAGATAAGAATTTAGTGATTTGCCTAGAAAAAAAAAGAAACAGTCAATTAAACCATGAGCACAAATGAGCAAATAATGTTAGAAATCATGAAGTAAGAGGGATAACATGATATATATGATTAACATAGTTAAAAAATATAATCAATAATTAATAGACCTTCAGTGGTACAATAATGAGAAATTAATGAAAAAAATAGAGGACAAAAATGGACAAAAGACTGGTAACAATCCAAATGTGCTTAATACAGAGTCCGGATGGTTATATAACACATAGTATAACAGCGATACTATATAATTGCAATAAACGGTGGCTAATTACACATGGTCTATAAATAAGTATGGTACAGAGTAGTCGTATGGCATATAGTATATTACAGTAATATTACACAAAGGCAATAAACAAGTGTATAAGATGTATCAGATGTTGTATCAATATAGACCGACCTTATCATACTCCCTAGTTAAACCCTTAGGTTCAAGGGTTTGTAGTAAATGGATCCAGTATGCCTCTCTATAGTGTAATTTCTTGATTAGATTGCCGCCCCTTCTATTTAAATGTACATGCTCCAACACCAAAAAACGTAGCTGCGCTATAGTATGTCCTGTTGTATTAAAATGGTAGGGAATAGGAAGATGCTTCTTCTTACACCTTATGTCAGATTTATGGTGTGAAATCCTATCCTTAATCGCCTGGGTGGTCTCGCCTACATACATCATACCACAAGGGCATTTAATAGCGTAAATCACTGAGGTCGAATCACAAGTGTAAAAACCTGAAATCGGAATGTCAATGCCCGTATTTGGATGTGAAAATTTCGGCCCTTTGAGAACATTTGCGCATTGTGCGCACCGTAAGCAAGGAAAAGTGCCCTTCTTCTGGGTACGAAAAAATGATTGTTTTGAAATAGTCCTAGTGGGGCCTATATCGGCCCTAACAAGTTTGTTGCATAAATTACTTGGTCTCCTAAAGCACAGTAAAAAAGGGACTTGGAATTCCGGAACTTCAGGAAAACTGTCACGAAGGACGTACCAATGTTTGAGAATTTTGTGGTGAAGACCATACATCAGAGGATAGTATGTATGGACAAAAGGAATTCTATGGACTGATGTGGATGGCGAGGAAGAGATAGAAGATGAACGAGAATTATGGAGCAATGATCTGGGATAACCTCTATCCATGATTTTTTTCTCCATTTCGTTAAGACGTTGAGATTGTGTCTGGGGATCACTCACAATCTTAAGTACCCTCTCAAATTGGGACATAGGGACAGATTTTTTTACCACCTTAGGATGGCAACTTTGGAACAAAAGGAGACTATTACGATCTGTGCTTTTAACGTACAGATCCAGTGAGAGATTGCCACTACCGTCAGATAATACTGTAGCATCCAAGAAGCTAAGGTGGGGCCACATTGGACCCCATCGCAGTACCTTGTACCTGAAGATAAAAATTATCCTCAAAGATAAAGAAATTCTTTGCAAGGACTAGCTCAAGACATTCTAAAAGGAAAGTGATTACAGGACCAGTAAAGGAAGATCCCTCTAAAATTCGTTTAGTAGCATCAATGCCCTTGACATGTTGAATGGATGTATACAAATTGTTAACATCCAGCGTGACAAGTATTGTGTCTTTAGGTAGTGTACCCAGTCCTTTCATAAGCTGTACAAAGGAACCGGTGTCCAGCAGAAATTAAGGAACCTCTTTTATTAATGGTGTTAAAACCTTCTCCAGTAGAATGGACAAAGGAGAGAGGATCGAGTCTGTGGATGCGACAATGGGGCGCCCTGGAGGTTTATCCAATCTCTTGTGGATTTTGGGCAAAATGTAGAACACTGGAATGAGTGGATCTGCTTTAGTGAGAAAGTCCAGTGTCTTAGAATCGATGATGTTGGATTGTATAGCCCTCGATAATACCCCTGATATGAGTTTCCTTAACTCCAATGTAGGATTATGGGGGAGGGGCAGATATACCTCTCGATTGGCTAATTGTGATAATATCTCACCGACATAAAAGGAGCGATCCATTACCCCTGTCGCACTCCCTTTATCCGCCGGTTTGATGATGATATCCTTGTCATCAATCAGTGTTTTTAAAGCGGTATGATCTTCTAAACTGAGGTTGGAGCGGAATACGAGGTCTCCCTAGAGATCTATTTAGAATAATCTGTAACTTCCCTGTTAATGAGTGAAACAAAGGTCTCCACCGAATGGCTATCTTAGGTGGTAAAAAGGTACTGCGTAGTCTAATGCCCAAGTCTGCTATATTGATTGGTGTTGGTTGTATCATAGGTACTGGTGTTGATGATCTGTTATTAAAGTATGCCTTTAATCTTAGGTTCCTGTAGAATCTCTGTAGGTCAAGATCTAATTGGAATGTATTAAATCTATATGATGGGCAAAATGAAAGGCCCTTTTGTAATACATTCAGTTGTGAGTTACTCAGACATTTAGAAGAGATATTGATCACTAGGTTTGTATTAACTGGGATCTGGTGTGTACCCCTTGTCGATTTGTATCTGTGGCACTGGCCCCACCGCCGCGTCCTCTTCTTTGTTGGAATCTCTTGTTGGAGCCTAAAAAAGAAGAAGAAGAAGACGGCCGATTGAAGTAAACACGGTCGCTGTCGGAACTGGATGCCGAGGTGCCGTCTACATTCTTGTAGTAGTGATGATATGCACGGGAGGAGGAGCCCTGACACTGGCATCCCTTATCCGAGCACCTTATATAACCATGGAGTGACGTGTCTATCATATTCATTTCTGGGAACAGGGACCTCGGTAAGCACAATTTATCCATATTCTCCCATATTCCATTTGAGTTCAGCTCTGCTCCCATTTTCCCCCAGTGTTCCTTCTCTGAGGGAGAAGCCTGTGGCTTGAGGGATTTCAGGACATCTAGGCTCAGTGTGGATGGAATTTGCTGACTCCCCGCCACCGTCCTTCGCTCCCTAGGCAGCCTTGCTGCTACTTTAGCAGCCTCATCCACCCTTCTGTTGCCCTCTACCTCCAGGGAGCCACCTTTTGTGTGTGCTTTCACCTTGATTATGTCAACCTGGACTGGTAACATCAATGCCTCCATTATTTGTTTTACCAGCTCTGCATATTTAATGGGCTTACCAGCTGATGTAAGAAAAGCTCTGCGTCTCCAGATAGGGCCACAATCATGGGATACTCCCCATCAGGGCTGCCACTAGGAATTTCGGGGCCCCATACTGGCAAAATTTTCGGGGCCCCCTTGAGACTCCGCCCAGGATCCACCCCAGCCCCGCCTCCACCCCTCGAACTGTCCACAGTCCCACCACTCTCTCTTGGAAAAACTCCACTTCTCACCAATCACACATTAACAGTTCCCATCACCAGATCACACATATAGCCAGCAGATCTAGTTTTGGCCAAAAGATTTTTTAAGCCGCCACCATAACACGATGGACACTTTTGGCCGGGCTCTACTCTACTGTAACCTATTAAATATTTGTTAAAATATCCAATACAATTTAGGTATATTTTTATTTATTTTTCAATTTTTAAAATGACCAATAACACCACATACAAGGGACAAATACCACCTGACCACATATTACCACGACAGTGATCGAATAATATCACCTACAAGGAACAAATACCACCAGACCATATAATACCACCACAAAGTGACCAAATAATATCACATACAAGGAACAAATACTGCAACACCATGACCAGACCACATATTGCCACCACACAGTGACCGAATAATAGCACATACAAGGAACAAATACCGCCACACCATGACCAGACCATATATTACCATCACATAGTGACTGAATACTACAATACTGATCAGTAATAAAAAAAAAAACAATACTATCACCATAAGTGCCATTCTACACAGGAGATCTGTACTTAGTATGCAGTGTCTGTGTACAGGTAATACAGTAATCACCGGTGACATTGTACACAGGAGCTCTGTATACAGTGTATAGTGTCAGTGTACAAGTAACACTGACTCACCAGTGATGTCTCTAGGTGAAGTCCTTCATCTTTGCTTTTCATCTTTCATCCAGCATAGACCGCCATCACTTCTTCCTGCCAGGGCTCGTCTCTGCAGGAAATAACACAGTTATCTAGAGCTCCGATTGCAGAACACATTACTTATTTTTTTCCCAACTTCTAAACTACACCAGATGAAAAAAAAAGGTGACATAGTGTCACTCTGCACAGTAACAGGACCTTCCCCCATTTAAAACAGTATACTCAAAAAAAATAAAATACATCACTGCAGTAATAATATCCCTTAATTAGCCCCTATTGTAATAATATCCCCCATCCTGGCCCTGTGTGTCTCATTCCTGGCTTCAGCCATATGTTCTCCCATCCCGTCCTCATGAGTATCCATTCTGCCCCATCTGTCTCCAACCCTGCCTCCATGTCTTTTATCCTGCCCCCAGTGTCTCCAATTCTGCCACCAGTGCCTCCAATCCTGCCCCCAGTGTCTCCAATCATGCCCCCAGTGTCTCCAATCATGCCCCCAGTGTCTCCAATCATGCCCCCAGTGTCTCCAATCATGCCCCCAGTGTCTCCAATCATGCCCCCCAGTGTCTCCAATCATGCCCCCAGTGTCTCCAATCATGCCCCCAGTGTCTCCAATCATGCCCCCAGTGTCTCCAATCCTGCCCCTTTTCCATCCTGCCCCCAGTGTCTCCAATCCTGCCCCTTCTCCATCCTGCCCCCAGTGTCTCCAATAATGCCTCCATGACTTTCATTCTGCCCCCAGTGTCTCCATTCTGGCCTCATGTCTTTCATTCAGCCCCCTGTCTGTATGTCCAATCCTGCCCCAGTGTCTCCAATCCTGCCCCGTCTCCATCCTGCCCCCAGTGTCTCCAATCCTGCCCCATCTCCATCCTGCCCCATCTCCGTGCTGATTCCTGCCCAGTCTCCATTCTGCCCCGTGTCCATTCTGATTCCTGCCCAGTCTCCATTCTGCCCCATCTCCATCCTGATTCCTGCCCAGTCTCCATTCTGCCCCGTCTCCATCCTGATTCCTGCCCCGTCTCCATGCTGATTCCTGCCCAGTCTCCATCCTTCCCCGTCCAGTTTCCATTCTGCCCCCAGTCCTGCCCCGTCTCCATTCTGCCCCCAGTCCTGCCCCGTCTCCATGCTGATTCCTGCCCTGTCTCCATCCTTATTCCTGCCCAGTCTCCATCCTTCCCCATCCAGTCTCCATTCTGCCCCCAGTCCTGCCCCATCTCCATTCGGCCCCCAGTCCAGCCCATCTCCATTCTGCCCCCGTCCTGCCCCGTCTACATTCTGCCCTTTCTCCATCCTGATTCCTGCCCAGTCTCCATCCTTCCCCGTCCAATCTCCGTTCTGCCCCCAGTCCTGCCCATCTCCATTCTGCACCCAGTCCTGCCCCGTCTCCATTCTGCCCCAGTCCTGCCCCGTCTCTATCCTGCCCCGTCTCTATGCTGATTCCTGCCCAGTCTCCATTCTGATTCATGCCCAGTCTCCATCCTTCCCCATCCAGTCTCCATTCTGCCCCCAGTCCTGCCCTATCTCCATTCTGCCCCCAGTCCTGCCCCATCTTCATTCTGCCCATCTCCATTCTGCCCAGTCCTGCCCATCTTCAGTCAGCCCCCAGTCCTGCCCCGTCTCCATTCTGCCCCAGTCCTGCCCCATCTCCATTCGGCCCCCAGTCCAGCCCCATCTCCATTCTGCCCCCGTCCTGCCCCGTCTACATTCTGCCCTTTCTCCATCCTGATTCCTGCCCAGTCTCCATCCTTCCCCGTCCAATCTCCGTTCTGCCCCCAGTCCTGCCCATCTCCATTCTGCACCCAGTCCTGCCCCGTCTCCATTCTGCCCCAGTCCTGCCCCGTCTCTATCCTGCCCCGTCTCTATGCTGATTCCTGCCCAGTCTCCATTCTGATTCATGCCCAGTCTCCATCCTTCCCCATCCAGTCTCCATTCTGCCCCCAGTCCTGCCCCATCTCCATTCTGCCCCCAGTCCTGCCCCATCTTCATTCTGCCCATCTCCATTCTGCCCAGTCCTGCCCCATCTTCAGTCAGCCCCCAGTCCTGCCCGTCTCCATTCTGCCCCAGTCCTGCCCCATCTCCATTCTGCCCCCAGTCCAGCCCGGTCTTCATTCTGCCCCGTCTTCATTCAGCCCCCAGTCCTGCCCGTCTCCATTCTGCCCCCAGTCCTGCCCCATCTCCATTCTGCCCCCAGTCCTGCCCCATCTCTATCCTGCCCCGTCTCTATGCTGATTCCTGCCCAGTCTCCATTCTGATTGATGCCCAGTCTCCATCCTTCCTCATCCAGTCTCCATTCTGCCCCCAGTCCTGCCCCATCTCCATTCTGCCCCCAGTCCTGCACCATCTTCATTCTGCCCATCTCCATTCTGCCCAGTCCTGCCCCATCTTCAGTCAGCCCCCAGTCCTGCCCCATCTCCATTCTGCCCCAGTCCTGCCCCATCTCCATTCTGCCCCCAGTCCAGCCCGGTCTTCATTCTGCCCCGTCTTCATTCAGCCCCCAGTCCTGCCCCGTATCCATTCTGCCCCCAGTCCTGCCCCATCTCTATCCTGCCCCGTCTCTATGCTGATTCCTGCCCAGTCTCCATTCTGATTGATGCCCAGTCTCCATCCTTCCCCATCCAGTCTCCATTCTGCCCCAGTCCTGCCCCATCTCCATTCTGCCCCCAGTTCTGCACCGTCTTCATTCTGCCCATCTCCATTCTGCCCAGTCCTGCCCCATCTTCAGTCAGCCCCCAGTCCTGCCCCATCTCCATTATGCCCCAGTCCTGCCCCATCTCCATTCTGCCGCCAGTCCAGCCCGGTCTTCATTCTGCCCCGTCTTCATTCAGCCCCCAGTCCTGCCCCGTCTCCATTCAGCCCCCAGTCCTGCCCATCTCCATTCTGCCCCCAGTCCTGCCCCGTCTCCATTCTGCCCCCAGTCCTGCCCCATCTCTATCCTGCCCCATCTCTATGCTGATTCCTGCCCAGTCTCCATTCTGATTCATGCCCAGTCTCCATCCTTCCCCATCCAGTCTCCATTCTGCCCCCAGTCCTGCCCCATCTCCATTCTGCCCCCAGTCCTGCCCCGTCTTCATTCTGCCCATCTCCATTCTGCCCAGTCCTGCCCCATCTTCAGTCAGCCCCCAGTCCAGCCCGGTCTTCATTCTGCCACGTCTTCATTCAGCCCCCAGTCCTGCCCCGTCTCCATTCTGCCCCCAGTCCTGCCCCGTCTCCATTCTGCCCCAGTCCTGCCCCGTTTCCATTCAGCCCCCAGTCCTGCCCGTCTCCATTCTGCCCCCAGTCCTGCCCCATCTTCATTCTGCCCCCAGTCCTGCCCCGTCTTCATTCTGCCCCTAGTCCTGCCCCGTATTCATTCTGCCCCCAGTCCTGCCCCGTCTTCATTCTGCCCCCAGTCCTGCCCCGTGTTCATTCTGCCCCCAGTCCTGCCCCGTATTCATTCTGCCCCCAGTCCTGCCCCGTCTTCATTCTGCCCCCAGTCCTGCCCCGTCTTCATTCTGCCCCGTGTTCATTCTGCCCCCAGTCCTGCCCCGTCTTCATTCTGCTGGGGCTCCAGCTTTGCCGCTTGCAACATTAAAAAAAAAAAAAAAAAAAAACCTTTCTCCTTACCTTGCCGCGTTCCAGCGGCGAGGGATCCACACTGAAGAGAAAGCGCGCACTCGCCGGCAACTGACAATGACGTCAGGTGCCGGCGACGTGCATGCTAACGTGACTGCCAGCCTCCGATTGGCTGGCAGCGTTAACTATTACCGTGCGGGCCCTCACGGTAATAGAGTAACTGAACCTGCGTCCTGGATGCAGGTTCAGTTACTTGAGCGGCAGAATCCTGCCGCTGGGGGCGGGGCTGTGGGGCCCGATCGGTAGGTGACGGGGCCCGGTGGGGGCCCCCCTCTGCTGATCGGGCCCCATACGCCAGTCAGGGCTGTAATGCCCTGATGGCGGCCCTGCTCCCCATGCATAATTTGAATCTGTGTAAATATTAGCGACTTTACCTGCAGTACCTCTACATGCCTCAGTGAATGTCTTCAACTCTGCCTCATGCAGTGCTGACAGGTGAGGAGGGAGTGGTTCAGCTCTGATTACCTCATGTCAGGATTCTACTGCATATCCAGTGTAGAATCGCCCATCCTGGCGCCATCTACAAAAAGCTCAAAATCTGCATTAGGAACAGGTTTTTCATGAACATGTGCACAACCCACTGTCCCCTGACTCATCAGTTCTTTGCAGTCATTTTCGTGCGTCACGTCAAAATACTTTTCCTCACTTGCTAATACTTTCACCAATTCCCCCTTTTCTGGATTCACAGGCAGAAGGGTGGCTGGATTCAGTACATTACATCTTCTGAGGGTGACATATTCAGGAATTAGAGCACATTCAAGGGTCTGAATACTTATGACCATGTGATATTTCAGTTTTTCTTTTTCAATAAATTTACAAAATTTTCTACATTTCTGGTTTTTATCAGTCAAGATGAGGTGCAGAATGTACATTAATGAGAAAAAAATGAACTTTTTTGCATTTACCAAATGGCTGCAATAAAACAAAGAGTGAAAAATTGAAAGGTGTCTGAATACTTTCCGAACCCACTGTATATAGTGACAGGGTTACCGGCGCCGTATGTGAGGGAGATGTGTCATAAAGGTTGCTTTCCTGTGTGATGTGAAAGCCATAAGTGTTTTCTCCAGCATGATATGTGCTGAGGGCAATCCAGTCTCTATATGGGCCTGGATTTTATGGTGGGTAGGCCAAAGATGAGCGGGAAGCCTGCCCACCATATCTCCACCTCCAGGGCGTGGCTGGAGGGAGTTAAATGTCCAGCCGTTTTTTTCTCTGTCTGTGTTGTGTGGAGTAGAGGAAGCCTCCAGACCTTCAGCTCCTGCAAGAGCTGCCATATGTGTTGTCCCATAGGAACTGGGCAGGACTGTATATGAACTTTTCATTTTAATATGAGCCAGACAGGCTGTTTTTCTGTTACCAGTTTGGGTTTTTGGTTTATGATGCAATAAACTATCCAGAGTCTTTAACCACACGTGTGTCTGTGTCTACCTCGAGGAGCAGCTAAGTCATCCTACCTTCCACAAGTGGTGTTTTGGATGCAGGCAACGTTACAGGAACACGTGTAGCAGCGGTGGATAAACTCTATGTCCTGGGTGAAGGCGGCTACAGGGATGGAACAACGGTTGGACAAAATGGAGGAGCTAATCAAGCACCTGATTTTGAGCCAACAGCAGCAGCACCAGGCGCAACAGGAGACAAACGCAGATGGAACTCCTGGTGGGAGATGTCCGCAGCAGAGAATCTGCCCCTCCCCCACATCAAGGTGATGACTCATGTGTCCGGAAAGCGGTAAGATGAACCATGCAAAAGATGACCCCAGAGTACGATGTGGAGGCATTTTTGACTGTGTTTGAGTGGGTGGCGGAGCATGAGAAGCTATCACCAGAGCAGTGGGCAGAGGTGCTGGTCCCCTATTTGACTGGTGAGCCCCAGAAGGCCTATTATAAATTGGTGTTACAGGATGCACAGGAATATGCCAAGTTGAAAACGGAGATATTGGCACGCGCAGTGGTCACTATGTCTGTTAGAGCCCAAAGGGTTTATCACTGGGCGTATTATGGTGATTAACCTCCCCGCTCACAAATGTGTAACTTATTGCATTTGGTCCAGAAATGGTTGCAGTCGGAGTCCTCCACTCCAGCCCAAATGGTCAAGCAGGTGGTCATGGACAGGTTTATTCACTCCCTCCCCAGGCCATTCCAGAGCTGGGTTGCCCAGGGAGTATAGTGAAAATATTCTAAATCTCCGTATATATTTCAGGAGGAAGACACTGACGCTCTCAGGCTCAGAATGTATTACACAATAATATAAAAAGATGAAAAAGGGTTACTGTATCACCAGATACCAGGTATATATAGTCTACGTAAAATATTGGAAGTTGCCGTATATATTTCTGGAGTCAGACAATGACGGTCTCAGGCTCAGTATGTGTTAGAGGTCGAGTTCCCGCTTCTGCACAGGGGGAATCTCGAGCCATTCCCGCTGCGGTCCCCCATCCGTCTCCGGCTGCAGTGGAGTCTCCTCAGCAGAGACGTCGGTCCCAGCGTCTTGCTCAGCCTAGTACTGTGCAGAGGTTTACTGCTGCCTCTCAAGGTTATGCTATTGTGGCCAGTACTGGTCAGCGGCGAGCAGACGTCTTTAGGACTAAGTTCTGTGTTTCCCCTTCTGAGCATGCCCAGGGTAAGATCTCTCATTGGAGATCAGGGGTCACATGCTCAGGTACTGCAGCAGCTTCTATTGGTCCGCCAGGAAGGTCCTAAAACTACATGTGTTCTGAACAGTTTCTCATTGGTCCTTTTCTGGCAGGCCCTGTAGTTGCTACTATGAAAGGGTTGTATGGCCATGCGGCCATGCGCTAGTATCAATTGCATTATGTGCTTTGCGCCAGTGTGATCATGCACACATTTGGTTAGGGCTCGGCTGAAATAAGCCCCTAGAATACTGGCACCTCCGGTGAGGAGATTTGTGTGCACGTGGTTAGGGCTTGGCTGAAATAAGCCCCTAGAATACCGGCTTCTCCGGTGAGGAGATTGCTTGATTGCATTGCTGTCTGCATGATCACGGACTGCTATCCGCACAGCAGTTATCTGTGTTTCCCTGCGGAGTTAACAGGACCCAGTACCTATTTCTGCGTCTCTACCTCAGCGACTCTGTGGTGTAACAAGAGTTTGCTTATACCGCCATATTGTGCCACAGTATTTATATTTGTGATTCTGTGAAGTAACAGAGTTTGCCTATACCGCCATCTTACTAGCAGCAGGCTCTGCCTGCACGGTGGACCCCGGGCTGAGAAAGCACCCACTTATTTATATTTATCTGGTGTGTTCCGCAGACCCTAACAGTATGGACTACACAATAATCAAAAAAGATGAAAAAGGGGTACTGTATCACCAGATACAAGGTAGCATAGCGAAAATATTCTAAATCTCCGTATATATTTCAGGAGGCAGACAATGACGCTCACAGGCTCAGTATGGATTACACAAGAATATAAAAAGTTGGGGGGTGGAGGAGGGGGACAGCCCAGATAGGTAGGTGGCAAAAATAGCATATGTTGAGGTGTATAATGGACTTAAGCAGCTGCAAATGGATGAATTAGAGAAGTCAGAGGAAGAGGAGGACAAAAAAAGAGGTACTGTATCACCAGATACAAGGTAGTATAGTGAAAATATTCTAAATCTCTGTATATATTTCAGGAGGCAGACAATGACACTCTCAGGCTCAGTATGGATTACACAAGAATATAAAAAGATGAAAAAGGGGTACTGTATCAGCAGATACGAGGTATATATAGTCTAGGTAAAATATTGGAAATCGCCATATATATTTCAGGGGTCAGACAATGACGCTCACAGGCTCAGTATGGATTACACAAGAATATAAAAAGATCCACAAGAAATAATCACACATGTGGGCCAATGTTCCAGGTGTCAATGATGCACTTACGGTTGGGGGGAGGACGACTTTCTGCAAAAAGGTACTGTATCCCAAGCGTACAGATGTATACAGTCTAGGGGTTATTGTAAATCTCTGTATTTATTTCCGGAGTAACAGACAGACCCTCACAGGCTCTGTATGGATTAGACCAGAATGTAAAAACTAGAAAAAGGGTAATGTATTACAAGTGGCCAGCTGTATAAAGGGTTGGGGAAACAAAATCTCTGTATATTTTGCCAGAGTCAGACACTGTCTCACACAGGCTCAGTATTGATCACACCGGAATATAAAAACTAGAAAAAGGGTAATGTATTACAAGCGGTCAGCTGTATACAGGGTTGGGGAAATAGAAAATTTCCATATATTTTGCCAGGGTCAGACACTGGCTCTCACAGGCTCAGTATTGATCACACCAGAATCTAAAAGCTAGAAAAAGGGTAATGTATTACAAGAGGACAGCTGTATACAGGGTTGGGGAAATTATAAATCTCCGTATATTTTGTCAGAGTCAGACACTGGCTCTCACAGGCTCAGTATTGATCACACCAGAATCTAAAAGCTAGAAAAAGGGTAATGTATTACAAGAGGACAGCTGTATACAGGGTTGGGGAAATTGTAAATCTCCGTGTATTTTGTCAAAGTCAGACACTGGCTCTCACAGGCTCAGTATTTATCACATCAGAATATAAAAGCAAGAAAAAGGGTAATGTATTACAAACGGCCAGCTGTATACAGGGTTGGGGAAATAGAAAATCTCTGTATATTTTGCCAGAGTAAACACTGGCTCTCACAGGCTCAGTATGCATCACACCAGAATATAAAAAGTTGGGGGTGGAGGAGTAGGAGGGGGGGTAACAGCCCAGATAGGGAGGTGGCAAAATTGGCATATGTTGAGTTGTATAATGGACGTAAAGCAGCTGCAAATGGAGGAATTGGAGAAGTCCGAGGAAGAGGAGGACAAAGCGAGCCATTTTGCTGGCAACCTTTGTGTCATCAGGGGAAGGTGGGACAAAATCCTTTGCAACCCATGCATGGTTCATTTTAATGAAGGTTAGATCATCAACATTTTGCGTGGACAGACGGGTCCTTCTTTCTGTCAGGATTGATCCAGCAGCACTGAAGACTCTTTCTGATAGCACACTACCAGCAGGGCAAGCGAGCTCCTGTAAGGCATATTGTGCCAATTCAGGCCAGGTGTCCAGTTTACAGGCCCAGTAGTCAAAGGGGAATGACAGGTGAGTGAGAACATCAATAGGGGAGGAGAAGTAATTTTTAACCATAGTTGACAACTGCTGTCTCCTGTCTGTTGCTATAGATTCACTATTACCAGGTGTGTGAGCTGTCCTGGAGAAATCAGTCCACAACATGGTCATGAAACCCTGTCTCCAACGCCACTTCGGCTATGTGCACCACGAACACCTCTTCCATTTGGCCCAGTACGGCTCGTGGTAGAACATGCACCGCTGCTGTTTGCTGGGAATGCCTCTAACAAACGGTTTACCAGAGTTGCTTGCTTGTTCGCCAATATTAGCTCTAGGTTCTCCTGTGGCATGATGTTCTGTAATTTGCCTTTATAGCATGGATAGAGGATGCTGGCCAACCAGTAGTCGTCATCCTTCATAATTTTGGCAATGCGGGGGTCCCTTTTTAGGATCCGCAAGGCATAATCACACATGTGGGCCAATGTTCCAGGTGTCAGTGATGCACTGCCAGTGGTGGGTGGAGGAGCACTTTCTGCCAAAGCCACATCCCTCCAGTCACGCACAAACCCTGGACCTGTACTTGGCAAGCCAACACTTTCTCTTGCCCCCTGAGAAGCATCCTCCTCACCAAAATAATCATCCCCCTCCTCCTCCTCTTCTTCCTCCACCTCGTCCAGGACAGTTCCCTGAGCAGACAATGGCTGAATGTCATCATGGCTTCCCTCTTCCTCCTCCGCTGCAGACGCCTGATCCTTAATGTGCGTCAAAGTTTGCATGAGCAGACGCATAAGTGGGATGCTCATGCTTATGATGGCATCGTCTGCGCTTACCAGCCTTGTGCATTCCTCAAAACACTGAAGGACTTTACAGAGGTCTTTCAGCTTTGACCACTGCACACCCGACAACTCCATGTCTGCCTTCAAACTGCCTGCCCATGTATCCTCCCATAAATGCATTACAGCCTGCCTCTGTTTGCACAGCCTCTCAACCATGTGCATGGTGGAGTTCCACCTTGTTGCAACGTCTATGATTAGGTGGTGCTTGGGGAGGTGGAGCTATCGCTGCAGCCTCTGCATCCGACTGGAGTCTACGGGCGAGCGACGGATGTGCGAGCACAGTCTTCGCACTTTATGGAGCAGGGTGGTTAACTCCGGATAATTATTTAAGAAGCACTGCACTACCAGGTTCAAGGTGTGAGCCAGGCAAGGTATGTGTCTGAGTTTTGCCAGGGCTATGGCCGCCACAAAATTACGGCCGTTATCACTGACTACCTTGCCTGGTGCAAGATGTAGACTGCCCAGCCATGACTCGCTGCAAGTAGTCGGCCAGTACCTCCGCGGTGTGTCTTTTGTCGCCCAAAGACATCATTTTTAAAACAGCCTGCTGACGCTTACCACTAGCTGTTCGATAGTGGGACACCTCGTGTGCAACACTGGCAGCTGCGGATGGAGTGCTCGTGCGACTGCGCTCTGTTGACGAGCTTTCGCTTCTGGAGGAGGAGGAGGGTGGAACGCCTACAGCCAACTGTTGCCTATACCGTGGGCTAGGCAGCACTGTCCCACCGCCGTTGTCCCCTGTGGACTCTGTATCCACCACATTAACCCAGTGCGCAGTGATGGACATGTAACGGCCCTGGCCATGCCTACTGGCCCATGCATCTGTTGTGAGGTGCACCTTTCCACTCACTGATTGTTTGAGTGCATGGACATGTGGTCTTTCACATGCAGGTGGAGGGGAGGGATGGCATTTCTACAAAAGAAGTGCCGACTGGGTAGGTCATAGCATGGGACAGCGTAAGCCATGAGGTCTCTGAACGCTGCGCTTTCAACCAAACGGAAGGGTATCATCTCTAATGAGATCAGTTTGGCAATGTAGGCTGTTATGTTTTGGTAGCGGAGGAGGGCAGGAGCAAAAAAACGCAAAGGCAGCCAAACACCAGAGAGGTTGGGATCTAATAGGTTGCAGACCCCTAAACTAACCGCACAACTAGAAGTAGCCGTGGGACGTTCCTACGGTGCTCTAGATGCCTCGTCACAGCCAGAGAGATAGCTACCCCTGAAGATGGAAAGAGGAAAGCTAACTGCCCGGAGTAGAGCCCCAAAGAAATAGGAAGCCCCCAAACATATAATGGCGGTTAGACAAGATGAAAACACGAACACAGACAGAAAATAGATTGAGCAAACGCTGGGGCCCAAACTGACTAGATAGGATAGTACAGGAGAGAACACTGTCTGCAACCCAACAAAACCCTAGAAAAAACTCCAACACTTCTGATTCCAAAAATGCTGAGACCACACGGTCTCGACCACCTATATCAGATCTCTGGTGTGAACACACAGCTACCCAGCAGTAAAAAATCACAGGAACAGAGCAAATGAACAAATACAAAAAGAGAACAGAGACCAGCACAAGCCCCAAAGGAGACCCGGCTGAACTCAAAAGCAAGGCAGCAAAAAACAAGGAAAATCAAACCACAGAAAAAAAATCAGAAAGTAACTGTTAGGGATCGAGTTCACAATGCTGCACAAGGGGAATCTTGAACCAGTCACGCTGCGGTCCCCATCCATCTCCGGCCGCAGTGGATCCTGCTCAGTGGAGACGTCGGTCCCAGCATTTCGCTCAGTTTAATACTGTGCAGAGGCTTGATGCTGCCTCTTCTGGTTCCTCTATTATAAAAAGTGCTGGAGCAGGCAGTCTTGGGACTAAGTCCTGCGTTTCTCCATCTGAGCATGCCCAGGACAAGATCTCCCATTGGAGATCAGGGATCACATGCTCGGCTACAGCAGCGACTCCCATTGGTCCTTTTCTGGAAGGTCCTGTAGCAGCTACTAAAAAAGGTGTGCATGTCCGCTCGGCCATGCGCTAGTATCAAATCTGTTACGTGCTTGCGCCAGTGTGGTCATGTATGCATGTGGTTAGGTCCGGCTGAAATAAACCCATAGAATACCGGCACCTCCGGTGAGGAGTTTTGTATGCACGTGTTCAGAGTTCGGCTGAAAACGCCATTAGAATACCAGCTACTCCGGTGAGGAGATTATTGCTTGTGTTTTGATTGCATGACTACAGACTGCAATCCGCTTAGCAGTCATCTGTGTCCCCTGTGAGTCTGACAGGACACAGTCTTTGTCACAGCGGCTCTGTGAATTAACAGAGTCCGCTTATATCGCCATATATCGCTACAGCATTTTAGTTAGCGACTCTGTGGAGTAACAGAGTTCGCCCATACCGCCATATAGTGCTACGGCGTTTACATCTGCGACTCTGCGGGATAACAGAGTTCGCTCATACTGCCTATTTGCGCCATCTTACTAGCAGCAGGCTCTGCCTGCACGGTGGACCCCTTAATAACCTCTCCTTAATATCTATTAGGTGATTTCCGCAGGCCCTTAACATAATACTAGCGCCAGGGTCTGGCTAGTAAAATGGCGGACGACCAGCACCTAGGGCAGTTCATCCAGCAGCTGGAAGGTAGGTTGGCGGCTCTCGAGCGCACAACCTCAGCTGTGGATGTTACTGCAGTCACTGTTCAGGCTGCTAGCGCATCGGCAGCCAGTTTGTCCTCCGCCACCTCTGCCCTGACCTTATCCCATCTCTCGCTTCCAGACAAGTTTTCTGGTGCCAGTAAACATTGTCCGGGATTCGTAAGCCAGTGCTCTATACAGCTCGAGCTTCTGGCTGCACGTTTTCCCACGGAGTGGGCAGAAGTCAGTTTCATAGTATCACTTCTGTCGGGCAGAGCGTTGGAATGGGCAATGCCGCTGTGGGAGCACGACGATTGTGTGGTGCGGAGTGCTCCTCGGTTTCTGGAGGCTCTTAAAAAGGTCTTTTTAGGCCCTCAGGTCACCCACGATACGGCGCTCCAACTGCTGGCAATGTCACAGGGTTCGTCCATGGTCAGCCAGTTTTCGGTCCAATTTCGGACTCTGGCCTCCGAGTTAGAGTGGCCGGATAAAGTCCTCATTCCGGTATACTGGAGAGGTCTGGCTGACCATGTAAAGGACGCTTTAGCCACCAGGGAGATTCCTGCCTCACTGGAGAAGCTTATCTCCATATCTACCCGCATCGACCTTCGTTTTCACGAGCGGAGGTTGGAGCGTGCCAGTGTAGGCAGAGGTTCCGGCTGGCTCCCACCTTTGCCAAACCTCTAGAATCTCCCATTCAGGCGTCCGACTTCCAGGAGGCCATGTGTTATGTTTCGGTAGCTGAGGAGGACAGGAACAACAGCAGGGCAGCCAAACACCTGAGATGTTGGTAACTGATGGGTTGCAGATTCCTAAACTAACGACACAGCTAGAGGTAGCCGTGGAGCGTTCCTACGTTGATCCTAGACGCCTCGTCACAGCCTGAGATATAACTACACCTAAAGGCAGAAAGATGAAAGCTATCTGCCCGGAACAGATCCCCAAAGAAAATAGGAAGCCCCCAAACATATAATGGCGGTTAGACAAGATGAAAATACAAACATAGGCAGAAAATAGACTGAGCAAACACTGGGGCCACAAGCTGACTAAATAGGATAGGACAGGAGAGATTACTTTCTGCAACCCAGAAAACCCCACAAAAATCCAACAATTCTGATTACAAAAATACTGAGATCACACGATCTCGCTACCCACTAAATCAGATCTCAGTGTGAACAAAAACCAAGCCGCAGCCGCTGAAAAAACAGGAAAAAGCAAATGAGCAAATAACAGTGGCTGCAGAAAAACTGTGAGGAGCCCAGGCCCCAGGAGAGGACCTGGCTGACCTCCACAAAATTGCAGAAAACAATGCAAAGAGCAAGCACAAAAAGAAAAGCAAAAAATATCTTATCTGAAAGCAGGAGATGCAGGCAAGACTCCAGCAAAATTCCAAATGAACCAGGAACCACAATTGAGACAAGAACAATTGATCACCGGCAACGATCATGGGAGGGAACCTCCCTTATATCAGACCAGTCCGTAATTCCAGATTGCCACTCCTCGCTGAAAGGTTTAGCACTGTCTGTAACCACAAGAGGGAGCCCCCGCTCAGAAACCATCTCCAGCACATTCACAACAGTACCCCCCCCTTGAGGAGGGGTCACCGAACCCTCACCTGTGCAACTAGGCCGATCAGGATGAGCTCGGTGATAGGCACGGATCAGTCTCTTAGCATGGATGTCCGAAGCAAACACCCAAGAATTGTCCTCCTGACCATAACCTCTCCACTTAACCAAATACTGGAGTTTCTGTCTAGAAAAACGAGAATCCAATATTTTCTCGACCACATACTCCAGATTGCCCTCAACCAAAACAGAGTCAGGAGGTGCAGCCATAGGAACCACTGGCTCGACAAACCTCTTTAATAAGGACTTGTGGAACACGTTATGGATCTTAAATGTCCCTGGAAGAAACAAACGGAAGGAAACAGGATTAAGAATCTCCATGATCTTATAAGGTCCAATGAACCTGGGCTTAAAATTTGGAGATGCAACCCTCATAGGGATATTTCTTGAGGACAACCAAACCAAGTCCCCCACTTTAAACCGAGGACCATCAGTCCTATGCCGGTTGGCAAACCATTGGGCCTTCTCCTGAGAGAGAGACAACCTCTCCACTACCTGGTCCCAAATCTGCTGCATTCGCTCCACAACAGAGTCAACACCCGGACAGACAGAAGCCTCCGCCTGTCTCGAAGAAAATCGAGGGTGAAACCCAAAATTGCAGAAAAATGGAGACATCAAGGTGGCAGAGCTAGCCCTATTATTAATAGCAAACTCATCCAAAGGCAAAAAAGAGACCCAGTCATCTTGATCAGCAGACACAAAACATCTCAAATAAGTCTCCAAGGTCTGGTTTGTTCTCTCGGTTTGTCCATTGGTCTGAGGATGAAAAGCAGAGAAGAAAGATAATTGAACACCAAGTTTAGAACAAAATGTCCTCCAAAATCTGGAAACAAACTGGACTCCTCAGTCAGACACAATGTTCTCCGGAATGCCATGTAACCGAACCACGTGCTGAAGGAACAAAGGCACCAATTCGGAGGTGGAAGGTAACTTAGGTAATGGCACAAGATGTATCATCTTCTAAAACCTATCACAGATTACCCAGATAACGGTCATTCTCTGAGAAACAGGGAGGTCGGAAATAAAATCCATAGAGATATGGGTCCATGGCCTCTTGGGCACAGGTAATGGCATTAACAAACCACTAGAGCGAGAGCAAGGCTTGGAGCGAGAGCAAGTTCCACAGGACTGCACAAATTCCCTGACGTCACGAGACAAAGTAGGCCACCAAAAGGACCGACTCATCAAGTCTCTGGTACCAAAAATCCCGGGATGACCAGCCAACGCGGAACAATGAATCTCAGACATCACACTCTTCTTCCATTGGTCTGGGACAAACAATTTCCCAATAGGGCAGCGCTCAGGTTTATCCTCCTGACACCCTTCCAAGGCCAGTCTCAAATTGGGCGAGATGGCAGAAAGAACTACACCCTCTTTCAAAATTACAGTAGGATCAGATAACTCAGGAGAGTCTGCAAAGAAACTCCTTGAGAGGGCATCCACCTTAACATTCTTACTGCCAGGAAGAATAGAAACCACAAAATTAAAACGTGTGAAAAACAAGGCCCACCTGACCTGTCTAGGATTAAGTCGCTGTCACGCGGTCTTATGATATGTGTACGGTGTCAGTAAACTATTCTTAAAAGAACAACACTCTATACAACATATAGATTAGCAACATCAGCATGTAAATATAGAATAGATTTACCTGACACGATATCCGTTGAACTCAGGGTTAATCTTGAGGACTTGATACACTGTCACAGGAAAGAGGAGGACCGGGGGTCTAACCTGACCCTAAACTGGGGTCCTAACTAATCCCTCACCTTGGAGGTACTGATAATGGTTCAGAGGTCCAAGTCTCCAGCCTAACCCTGTCTCCTATCAGTCCCTGAACCCTGTAATCAGTCCTAAGAAGGATTCTGATTACCACCAAAGGGATATGGGCTGATCTCTGCTAAATACACAGATTAGACATATAAGACAGACTGGAGAAAACACAGACTTGCATACACACTCAAACACAGAAGGAACATAAATGATCTGGGATATTAAACTCTAAGCAAGGTGAGCTTAAAACAACTAAGGAGCTCTTTAACTTAAGTCTATACAGATACAATCCTATCTGTGGTCTGCATGAAGAATTTCACTGGCAACTCCCAACACAGACAACCAGAGATTTAAAGGAAACCAATCAACAAATAATTAATTGCAGCCGGGAGAAAACTGCACCCAGTCCCAGAACTGAGCACAGACAGAATTAACTCCCTAACTGCCAAACACAAAGAAACAGCAACTCAGCTGTGAGAAGTCAGAATGTGCAACCGCGACGATCTTCGTGGCGATGCACACATGACAGTACCCCCCCTTCTACGAGGGGCCTCCGGACCCTCAGGGCCAGGTTTGCCCGGGTGAGTTCTGTGGAAGGTCCGCACCAAACGATCTGCGTTAATGTCAGACGCAGGAACCCACGTCCTCTCCTCTGGACCATACCCCTTCCAATGCACCAAGTACTGAAGGGACCGGCGATTCAGACGTGAGTCAATGATCTTTGACACTTGAAACTCCAAGTTACCATTGACCACCACTGGAGGAGGAGGTAGAGGTGATGGTATGACTGGTGCCACGTACCTCTTAAGTAATGACTTGTGGAACACATTATGAATTTTAAACGTAGGAGGGAGGTCGAGACGAAATGCCACAGGATTAATTATGGAACTGATCCTGTACGGCCCGATGAATCTGGGGCCCAGCTTCCAGGAGGGAACTTTAAGTTTTATATTCCTGGTAGACAACCATACCAGATCGTTCACATTAAGATCTGGACCAGAAACTCTCCTCCTATCAGCCATACGTTTATAACGGTTCCCCATAGCACTCAGATTATTCAATACACCTCTCCACACTGAAGCAAGTGACGACGAGAAACACTCCTCCTCAGGAACCCCAGAAGGGCCCCCCCCATTGAATGTACAAAACTGGGGATGAAAACCATATGCCCCAAAAAACGGGGACTTACCAGTGGACTCGCTCCGCCTGTTGTTAAGAGCGAACTCTGCCAGAGGCAAGAAAGAAGACCAGTCCTCCTGGTTCTCTGAGACAAAACACCGAAGATAAGTCTCTAGGCTTTGATTCAGACGCTCTGTCTGACCATTGGTCTGCGGATGAAAAGCCGAGGAAAATGACAATTGCATCCCCCGACGTAAACAAAATGCCCTCCAAAACTTGGACACAAACTGAGACCCCCTATCTGACACCACATCAGAAGGCAACCCATGAAGTCTCACAATCTCCCCAATGAACACCTGCGCCAGAGTTTTAGCATTAGGGAGGGCAGGAAGAGCAATGAAATGTGCCATCTTACTGAACCTGTCAACAACCACCAGTATGACAGTCTTCCCTGACGACTGAGGAAGGTCCGTGATGAAGTCCATAGACAAATGAGTCCATGGACGCTCCGGAAGTTTCAAGGGTAAGAGGGTCCCAGACGGACGGGTATGAGGGGTCTTAGAGCGAGCACAAACCCCACAGGACGCGACAAAAGTTAAAACATCTTTATTAACGTTAGGCCACCAAAACCGGCGAGAAAGGAGATCTAAAGTAGCCTTACTCCCTGGATGTCCTGCTAAAGCAGAATTATGATGTGCCTCAATAACCTTTTGTCTCAACTGATTTGGGACAAACAGTCTCCCTGGAGGTCCTGCAGGGGCGTCCCCCTGAGCCTCTAACACCTCCTCCTCAAGCTCAGAACATACAGCCGACACTAAGGATAGGAATCGGGTCATCCATTTTCCCGGCCCCTGGGAAACTGCGAGACAAGGCATCCGCCTTAACATTCTTAGATCCAGGGCGATAAGTGACAACAAAATTAAACCTGGTAAAAAACAACGACCATCGAGCTTGTCTGGAATTCAGACGCTTAGCAGATTCCAAATACAGCAGGTTCTTGTGATCAGTAATGACGGTGACCGGGTGGACTACCCCCTCCAAAAAGTGACGCCATTCTTCAAAAGCCAACTTAATGGCCAAAAGTTCCCTATTGCCGATATCATAATTCCTTTCGGCGGACGACAATTTTTTAGAAAAGAAAGCGCACGGATGCCATTTACCAGGGGACGGACCCTGGGACAATATTGCACCCACCCCTACGTCAGACGCGTCCACCTCCACAACGAACGGCTGTGATGCATCTGGTTGGATGAGAACGGGTGCCGAAGCAAAACATTTTTTCAAAGAGGAAAAAGCTTGGCAAGCTTTGTCCGACCATTTAGAAAAATCCGTCCCTTTTCTTGTCATGTCAGTGAGAGGTTTGACAACAGATGAGAAATTACAAATAAATTTCCGGTAGTAGTTAGCAAACCCCAGAAAACGCTGCAGAGCCTTAAGATCCTCTGGCTGATCCCATTCAAGCACTGCTCTCACCTTTTCAGGGTCCATACGGAAACCGGAGGCTGACACCAAGAAACCCAAAAACTGAAGTTCCTGTACGGCGAATACACACTTTTCCAGTTTGGCGTATAGTTTATTGTCTCGCAAGATCTGCAACACCTGTCTCACATGCTCCTGGTGAGACACAAGATCTGGTGAGTAAATTAAAATGTCATCCAAATATACGACCACAAACAGCCCCACCAGATGACGAAAAATGTCATTAACAAAATGTTGGAATACTGCTGGTGCAGTAGTCAGACCAAAAGGCATGACAAGGTTCTCATAATGTCCCTCCGGCGTGTTAAACGCCGTTTTCCACTCATCCCCCTCTTTTATCCTAATCAGATTATACGCCCCCCTGAGATCCAATTTAGAGAACCATTTGGCGCCAACAATTTGATTGAAGAGATCAGGAATCAGAGGGAGTGGATACGGATCTCGAACAGTAATCCGATTAAGTTCGCGGAAATCCAAGCAAGGGCGTAGGCCTCCATCTTTTTTCTTCACAAAGAAGAACCCCGCGGCCACTGGGGAAGATGAAGGTCTAATATGCCCTTTGGCCAGACTTTCCGAAATATAATCTTTCATAGCCTGCCTCTCAGGACCAGAAAGGTTATATAACCTAGCTTTAGGTAACTTAGCATCAGGAAGTAAATTAATAGAGCAGTCATACACGCGATGAGGAGGCAACTCCTGACACCCCTCCTCAGAGAACACATCCCCAAAGTCCTCCAAAAAAGGAGGCAAAGTACTAGGCACGACCGCACTGATGACTGTGTTCATGCAGTTACTTTTGCAAAACTCCCCCCATTGGCTTATATCTCTGGACTGCCAATTAATCACAGGGTTATGTTTAACCAACCAAGGAAGTCCCAACACAATAGGAGTAGGTAGACCCTCCAACACATAACAAGATAATAGTTCCCTATGTATTGCCCCTACCCGAAGGTCAATGTTATGAACCTCATGAACAAAGCTACCTTGGCCGAGAGGCCTGGCGTCAATGGAGAATATAGGGATCGGTTTGACCAATACACTCAGATGCATACCTTGAGCCTGAGCAAACTGAGCGTCAACCAGATTAGCCCCGGACCCACTATCAAGAAGAACAGAAAATCTCTCCACTCTCATACCAACCACCACCTCCACTGGTACAAGGAACTGAGAAGAACTAGCGGACGAAATACATACTCCCAGGTTGTCGTCCACCACACAACCTGGGATTAACAGTTTTCCGGCGACTTTTTGCTCAACAAGGCACGGGATGGACATCCCCCAACAAAATGTCCCTCTTTCCCGCAGAAGAAACACCTTCTAGTCCTGCGGCGTACCGCCAATCCCCTCCTACGAAATGATGTCCCTCCCAACTGCATAGGCTCCTCCGAACAGACAAGGGGAACCTCAACATAAGGGACTTTAGTAGTAGGTGGAGTAACAACAGGGGGCGGAGTTACCTCGCACCTCTCCCGGAGCCGTCTATCAGTACGGATAGCTAGGGCCATAGCAGCCTCCAGTGATGGAGGAGAATCATACTGAGCCAAAACGTCCTTTAATTTGTCAGAAAGCCCATGACAAAACTGGCTCCTAAGAGCTGGGTCATTCCACTGAGTATCTGTGGCCCATCTACGGAACTCAGAAGCAAATTCCTCCGCCGGACGATCTCCCTGCTGTATCTTTTGTAATTTTGTCTCAGCAAGAGAGACCCGATCTGGGTCATCATATACCAAACCCAGGGCAGTAAAAAATCGATCTACTGACTGTAGAGCCGGGGATCCCGGAGGAAGGGAGAAGGCCCAGGATTGAGGGTCCCCTTGTAGGAGCGAGATAACAATTCCCACTCTCTGCTCTTCACTCCCTGATGATCGAGGCCGAAGCCGAAAATACAATTTACATGCTTCCCTGAAGGTAAAAAATTTGTCTCGCCCACCAGTGAACCTGTCCGGGAGAGCTACTTTAGGTTCAAATCTGGTTTGCTCCGAGGGAGACAAAACTTTGGACTTAATGTCCGTCAGCTCCATGGATAATCCCTGCAACTGCAGAGCCAGCTGGGCTACTGGATCCATGGCAACTGGGAATAATTTTATGGGCCAGTGAAAATGTCACGCGGTCTTATGATATGTGTACGATGTCAGTAAACTATTCTTAAAAGAACAACACTCTATACAACATATAGATTAGCAACATCAGCATGTAAATATAGAATAGATTTACCTGACACGATATCCGTTGAACTCAGGGTTAATCTTGAGGACTTGATACACTGTCACAGGAAAGAGGAGGACCGGGGGTCTAACCTGACCCTAAACTGGGGTCCTAACTAATCCCTCACCTTGGAGGTACTGATAATGGTTCAGAGGTCCAAGTCTCCAGCCTAACCCTGTCTCCTATCAGTCCCTGAACTCTGTAATCAGTCCTAAGAAGGATTCTGATTACCACCAAAGGGATATGGGCTGATCTCTGCTAAATACACAGATTAGACATATAAGACAGACTGGAGAAAACACAGACTTGCATACACACTCAAACACAGAAGGAACATAAATGATCTGGGATATTAAACTCTAAGCAAGGTGAGCTTAAAACAACTAAGGAGCTCTTTAACTTAAGTCTATACAGATACAATCCTATCTGTGGTCTGCATGAAGAATTTCACTGGCAACTCCCAACACAGACAACCAGAGATTTAAAGGAAACCAATCAACAAATAATTAATTGCAGCCGGGAGAAAACTGCACCCAGTCCCAGAACTGAGCACAGACAGAATTAACTCCCTAACTGCCAAACACAAAGAAACAGCAACTCAGCTGTGAGAAGTCAGAATGTGCAACCGCGACGATCTTCGTGGTGATGCACACATGACAGTCGCTTGGCTGATTCGAGATAAACCAGATTCTTATGGTCTGTGAGGACCACCCCCTGATGTTTGGCTCCTTCCAGCCAATGTCTCCACTCTTCAAAGGCCCACTTCATGGCCAATAACTACCGATTACCCACGTCATAATTACGTTCAGTTGGAGAAAATTTTCGAGAGAAAAAGGCACAAGGGTTACTCTTAGAGGTCTCTGGATCTCTTTGGGACAAAACAGCGCCTGCCCCAATTTCAGAGGCATCAACCTCCACCTGAAATGGTAGAGAGAACATCAAGCTGCCGTAGAACAGGAGCAGAAGTGAATCTCTGCTTAAGTTCCTGAAACGCAGAGACTACCTCAGTAGCCCAATTCACCACATCAGAACCCTTTTTGGTCAAATCAGTCAATGGTTTAACAATACCGGAGAAATTACCAATAAATTTACGATAAAAATTGGCAAAACCCAAAAATCTCTGAAGAGCCTTTAATGAAGTAGGTTGGACCCAATCGCAGATGGCCTGAACCTTGACCGGGTCCATTTCAATAACAGACGGAGGCAAAATGAATCCCAGAAATGAGACCTTCTGTACGCCAAAAAGACACTTTGATCCCTTCACATACAGTGCATTCTCTCTCAAAATCTGGAACACAGTCCGAACATGTTTCACATGAGAGTCCCAGTCATTGGAAAAAATCAAGATATCATCCAAATAAACAATCAGAAATTTATCCACAAAATCCCTGAAAATATCATTCATGAAGGACTGGAAGACGGAAGGAGCATTAGTGAGCCCAAAGGGCATCACTAGGTACTCAAAATGCTCCTCTGGGATATTAAACGCCGTCTTCCATTAATCCCGTGCTTAATGCGAATAAGGTTATACGCCCCCCTGAGATCAAGCTTGGTAAACCAACTAGCACTTTTCACCCTGGAAAACAGGTCAGAAACCAAGGGTAACGGATATTGATACTTCACAGTGATCTTATTCAAGAGACGATAATCAATACACGGCCTCAATGAACCATCCTTTTTGGCCACAAAGAAAAAACCGGCACCCAAGGGTGAAGAGGATGGTCTGATATGACCCCTCTCCAATGACTCCTTGATATAAGATCGCATAGCATCGTGTTCAGGTACAGACAAGTTAAAAAGGCGACCTTTAGGAAATTTACCACCAGGCACTAATTCAATAGCGCAATCGTAGCTCCTGTGAGGGGGCAAAGATGCAGATTTACTTTCGCTAAATACATCAGAAAAATCAGTCAAAAAGTCAGGAACATCCTGAGACTTGGGAGAGGCAGAAAAAACAGGAGTGTCGGCATTAACACATTGGCAGCCCCAACTGGTCACAGACACGGATTTCCAATCCAAAACAGGATTATGAGACTGTAACCAAGGGAAACCCAGTACAATAATGTTATGCAGTTTATACAGCACCAGAAATTTGCAACTCTCCTGATGATCTGGTTCAACCCTCATTATCACCTGAGTAGAAAACTGCGGTTTATTCTCCGCCAAAGGGGTAGAATCAATGGCCAGTAGGGGATAGACTTCCGCAGGGGTATCATGGGAAACCCACAACGTTTGGCAAAGTCAAAATCCATCAGGTTAATAGCTGCTCCCGAATCAACAAAATCCTGAGCAGAAAATGTGGACAGGGAGCAAATCAGGGTAACAGTCAACAGAAATTTAGTCTGAACACTACCCAAGACAACTGAGCATGCAAAACGTCTTCGCCGCTTAGGGCAGACTGAAATAGCATGAGAGGCATCACCACAGTAGAAACATAACCCATTGCGCTTTCGAAACTCATGACGCTGAGCCCCAGAAGTCACTCTATCACACTGCATGGGCTCAGTGTCATGTGTGCATCGCCACGAAGATCGTCGCGGTTGCACATTCTGACTTCTCACAGCTGAGTTGCTGTTTCTTTGTTTTTGGCAGTTAGGGAGTTAATTCTGTCTGTGCTCAGTTCTGGGACTGGGTGCAGTTTCTTCCGGCTGCAATTAATTATTTGTTGATTGGTTTCCTTTAAATCTCTGGTTGTCTGTGTTGGGAGTTGCCAGTGAAATTCTTCATGCAGACCACAGATAGGATTGTATCTGTATAGACTTAAGTTAAAGAGCTCCTTAGTTGTTTTAAGCTCACCTTGCTTAGAGTTTAATATCCCAGATCATTTATGTTCCTTCTGTGTTTGAGTGTGTATGCAAGTCTGTGTTTTCTCCAGTCTGTCTTATATGTCTAATCTGTGTATTTAGCAGAGATCAGCCCATATCCCTTTGGTGGTAATCAGAATCCTTCTTAGGACTGATTACAGGGTTCAGGGACTGATAGGAGACAGGGTTAGGCTGGAGACTTGGACCTCTGAACCATTATCAGTACCTCCAAGGTGAGGGATTAGTTAGGACCCCAGTTTAGGGTCAGGTTAGACCCCGGTCCTCCTCTTTCCTGTGACAGTGTATCAAGTCCTCAAGATTAACCCTGAGTTCAACGGATATCGTGTCAGGTAAATCTATTCTATATTTACATGCTGATGTTGCTAATCTATATGTTGTATAGAGTGTTGTTCTTTTAAGAATAGTTTACTGACATCGTACACATATCATAAGACCGCGTGACATTTTCACTGGCCCATAAAATTATTCCCAGTTGCCATGGATCCAGTAGCCCAGCTGGCTCTGCAGTTGCAGGGATTATCCATGGAGCTGACGGACATTAAGTCCAAAGTTTTGTCTCCCTCGGAGCAAACCAGATTTGAACCTAAAGTAGCTCTCCGGACAGGTTCACTGGTGGGCGAGACAATTTTTTACCTTCAGGGAAGCATGTAAATTGTATTTTCGGCTTCGGCCTCGATCATCAGGGAGTGAAGAGCAGAGAGTGGGAATTGTTATCTCGCTCCTACAAGGGGACCCTCAATCCTGGGCCTTCTCCCTTCCTCCGGGATCCCCGGCTCTACAGTCAGTAGATCGATTTTTTACTGCCCTGGGTTTGGTATATGATGACCCAGATCGGGTCTCTCTTGCTGAGACAAAATTACGTAAGATACAGCAGGGAGATCGTCCGGCGGAGGAATTTGCTTCTGAGTTCCGTAGATGGGCCACAGATACTCAGTGGAATGACCCAGCTCTTAGGAGCCAGTTTTGTCATGGGCTTTCTGACAAATTAAAGGACGTTTTGGCTCAGTATGATTCTCCTCCATCACTGGAGGCTGCTATGGCCCTAGCTATCCGTACTGATAGACGGCTCCGGGAGAGGTGCGAGGTAACTCCGCCCCCTGTTGTTACTCCACCTACTACTAAAGTCCCTTATGTTGAGGTTCCCCTTGTCTGTTCGGAGGAGCCTATGCAGTTGGGAGGGACATCATTTCGTAGAAGGGATTGGCGGTACGCCGCAGGACTAGAAGGTGTTTCTTCTGCGGGAAAGAGGGACATTTTTTTGTTGGGGGATGTCCATCCCGTGCCTTGTTGAGCAAAAAGTCGCCGGAAAACTGTTAATCCCAGGTTGTGTGGTGGACGACAACCTTGGAGTATGTATTTCGTCCGCTAGTTCTTCTCAGTTCCTTGTACCAGTGGAGGTGGTGGTTGGTATGAGAGTGGAGAGATTTTCTGTTCTTCTTGATAGTGGGTCCGGGGCTAATCTGGTTGACGCTCAGTTTGCTCAGGCTCAAGGTATGCATCTGAGTGTATTGGTCAAACCGATCCCTATATTCTCCATTGACGCCAGGCCTCTCGGCCAAGGTAGCTTTGTTCATGAGGTTCATAACATTGACCTTCGGGTAGGGGCAATACATAGGGAACTATTATCTTGTTATGTGTTGGAGGGTCTACCTACTCCTATTGTGTTGGGACTTCCTTGGTTGGTTAAACATAACCCTGTGATTAATTGGCAGTCCAGAGATATAAGCCAATGGGGGGAGTTTTGCAAAAGTAACTGCATGAACACAGTCATCAGTGCGGTCGTGCCTAGTACTTTGCCTCCTTTTTTGGAGGACTTTGGGGATGTGTTCTCTGAGGAGGGGTGTCAGGAGTTGCCTCCTCATCGCGTGTATGACTGCTCTATTAATTTACTTCCTGATGCTAAGTTACCTAAAGCTAGGTTATATAACCTTTCTGGTCCTGAGAGGCAGGCTATGAAAGATTATATTTCGGAAAGTCTGGCCAAAGGGCATATTAGACCTTCATCTTCCCCAGTGGCCGCGGGGTTCTTCTTTGTGAAGAAAAAAGATGGAGGCCTACGCCCTTGCTTGGATTTCCGCGAACTTAATCGGATTACTGTTCGAGATCCGTATCCACTCCCTCTGATTCCTGATCTCTTCAATCAAATTGTTGGCGCCAAATGGTTCTCTAAATTGGATCTCAGGGGGGCGTATAATCTGATTAGGATAAAAGAGGGGGATGAGTGGAAAACGGCGTTTAACACGCCGGAGGGACATTATGAGAACCTTGTCATGCCTTTTGGTCTGACTACTGCACCAGCAGTATTCCAACATTTTGTTAATGACATTTTTCGTCATCTGGTGGGGCTGTTTGTGGTCGTATATTTGGATGACATTTTAATTTACTCACCAGATCTTGTGTCTCACCAGGAGCATGTGAGACAGGTGTTGCAGATCTTGCGAGACAATAAACTATACGCCAAACTGGAAAAGTGTGTATTCGCCGTACAGGAACTTCAGTTTTTGGGTTTCTTGGTGTCAGCCTCCGGTTTCCGTATGGACCCTGAAAAGGTGAGAGCAGTGCTTGAATGGGATCAGCCAGAGGATCTTAAGGCTCTGCAGCGTTTTCTGGGGTTTGCTAACTACTACCGGAAATTTATTTGTAATTTCTCATCTGTTGTCAAACCTCTCACTGACATGACAAGAAAAGGGACGGATTTTTCTAAATGGTCGGACAAAGCTTGCCAAGCTTTTTCCTCTTTGAAAAAATGTTTTGCTTCGGCACCCGTTCTCATCCAACCAGATGCATCACAGCCGTTCGTTGTGGAGGTGGACGCGTCTGACGTAGGGGTGGGTGCAATATTGTCCCAGGGTCCGTCCCCTGGTAAATGGCATCCGTGCGCTTTCTTTTCTAAAAAATTGTCGTCCGCCGAAAGGAATTATGATATCGGCAATAGGGAACTTTTGGCCATTAAGTTGGCTTTTGAAGAATGGCGTCACTTTTTGGAGGGGGCAGTCCACCCGGTCACCGTCATTACTGATCACAAGAACCTGCTGTATTTGGAATCTGCTAAGCGTCTGAATTCCAGACAAGCTCGATGGTCGTTGTTTTTTACCAGGTTTAATTTTGTTGTCACTTATCGCCCTGGATCTAAGAATGTTAAGGCGGATTCCTTGTCTCGCAGTTTCCCAGGGGCCGGGAAAATGGATGACCCGATTCCTATCCTTAGTGTCGGCTGTATGTTCTGAGCTTGAGGAGGAGGTGTTAGAGGCTCAGGGGGACGCCCCTGCAGGACCTCCAGGGAGACTGTTTGTCCCAAATCAGTTGAGACAAAAGGTTATTGAGGCACATCATAATTCTGCTTTAGCAGGACATCCAGGGAGTAAGGCTACTTTAGATCTCCTTTCTCGCCGGTTTTGGTGGCCTAACGTTAATAAAGATGTTTTAACTTTTGTCGCGTCCTGTGGGGTTTGTGCTCGCTCTAAGACCCCTCATACCCGTCCGTCTGGGACCCTCTTACCCTTGAAACTTCCGGAGCGTCCATGGACTCATTTGTCTATGGACTTCATCACGGACCTTCCTCAGTCGTCAGGGAAGACTGTCATACTGGTGGTTGTTGACAGGTTCAGTAAGATGGCACATTTCATTGCTCTTCCTGCCCTCCCTAATGCTAAAACTCTGGCGCAGGTGTTCATTGGGGAGATTGTGAGACTTCATGGGTTGCCTTCTGATGTGGTGTCAGATAGGGGGTCTCAGTTTGTGTCCAAGTTTTGGAGGGCATTTTGTTTACGTCGGGGGATGCAATTGTCATTTTCCTCGGCTTTTCATCCGCAGACCAATGGTCAGACAGAGCGTCTGAATCAAAGCCTAGAGACTTATCTTCGGTGTTTTGTCTCAGAGAACCAGGAGGACTGGTCTTCTTTCTTGCCTCTGGCAGAGTTCGCTCTTAACAACAGGCGGAGCGAGTCCACTGGTAAGTCCCCGTTTTTTGGGGCATATGGTTTTCATCCCCAGTTTTGTACATTCAATGGGGGGGGCCCTTCTGGGTTTCCTGAGGAGGAGCGTTTCTCGTCGTCACTTGCTTCAGTGTGGAGAGGTGTATTGAATAATCTGAGTGCTATGGGGAACCGTTATAAACGTATGGCTGATAGGAGGAGAGTTTCTGGTCCAGATCTTAATGTGAACGATCTGGTATGGTTGTCTACCAGGAATATAAAACTTAAAGTTCCCTCCTGGAAGCTGGGCCCCAGATTCATTGGGCCGTACAGGATCAGTTCCATAATTAATCCTGTGGCATTTCGTCTGGACCTCCCTCCTACGTTTAAAATTCATAATGTGTTCCACAAGTTATTACTTAAAAGGTACGTGGCACCAGTCATACCATCACCTCTACCTCCTCCAGTGGTGGTCAATGGTAACTTGGAGTTTCAAGTGTCAAAGATCATTGACTCACGTCTGAATCGCCGGTCCCTTCAGTACTTGGTGCATTGGAAGGGGTATGGTCCAGAGGAGAGGACGTGGGTTCCTGCGTCTGACATTAACGCAGATCGTTTGGTGCGGACCTTCCACAGAACTCACCCGGGCAAACCTGGCCCTGAGGGTCCGGAGGCCCCTCGTAGAAGGGGGGGTACTGTCATGTGTGCATCGCCACGAAGATCGTCGCGGTTGCACATTCTGACTTCTCACAGCTGAGTTGCTGTTTCTTTGTTTTTGGCAGTTAGGGAGTTAATTCTGTCTGTGCTCAGTTCTGGGACTGGGTGCAGTTTCTCCCGACTGCAATTAATTATTTGTTGATTGGTTTCCTTTAAATCTCTGGTTGTCTGTGTTGGGAGTTGCCAGTGAAATTCTTCATGCAGACCACAGATAGGATTGTATCTGTATAGACTTAAGTTAAAGAGCTCCTTAGTTGTTTTAAGCTCACCTTGCTTAGAGTTTAATATCCCAGATCATTTATGTTCCTTCTGTGTTTGAGTGTGTATGCAAGTCTGTGTTTTCTCCAGTCTGTCTTATATGTCTAATCTGTGTATTTAGCAGAGATCAGCCCATATCCCTTTGGTGGTAATCAGAATCCTTCTTAGGACTGATTACAGGGTTCAGGGACTGATAGGAGACAGGGTTAGGCTGGAGACTTGGACCTCTGAACCATTATCAGTAACTCCAAGGTGAGGGATTAGTTAGGACCCCAGTTTAGGGTCAGGTTAGACCCCCGGTCCTCCTCTTTCCTGTGACAGTGTATCAAGTCCTCAAGATTAACCCTGAGTTCAACGGATATCGTGTCAGGTAAATCTATTCTATATTTACATGCTGATGTTGCTAATCTATATGTTGTATAGAGTGTTGTTCTTTTAAGAATAGTTTACTGACATCGTACACATATCATAAGACCGCGTGACACTCAGAAGCTGGCTCACAAGGCAACACTATCTCACGCATACCTCTGCGCTCACGCAAACGTCTGTCAATTTGAATAGCCAATGACATAGTATCATTGAGACCAGAGGGAGCAGGGAATCCCACCATAACATTCTTTACAGTCTCTGACATACCCTTCCGATAAAGGGCTGCCAAAGCATCATCATTCCATTTGGTCAGGACTGCCCACTTTCGGAATTTCTGACAGTACAACTCAGCGTCTTCAAGACCCTGATTTAATGCCAACAAGTTTTTTTCAGCTTGATCAGTGACATTAGGTTCATCGTACAATAACCCCAGAGCCAGAAAAAATACATCAATATCATTCAAAACAGGATCCCCAGGTGTCAGGGAAAAAGCCCAATCCTGAGGATCGCTGCGCAGGAGAGAGATGACAATTTGAACCTGCTGTGCTGCTTTACCTGAAGACTTAGGCTTTAAGGCAAAAAACAACTTACAGTTATTTTTGAAATTCAGAAATTTAGCCCGATCCCCCAAAAACAAATCTGGCATGGGAATCCTAGGTTCCACAACCGGCAACCCTGCAAGATAGGTAGCAATACTCCGAACCTCAGTGGCAAGCTGATCCACACGGCCAGACAACTGTGCAAACTCCATTGAGAGAAAAAAAAAATCCTCCTCAGCACCCAGAGAAAAAGAGGGAAAAAATGCAACAGACAGAAAAAAAAAAAAAATCTCTGACAACTCTGACAACTATTTTCGTTACACACTATTTTTCCCTTCTGTGAGTACCATATAATTTTCAGTTATGGCCGGTGATACTGTTATGTTTCGGTAGCTGAGGAGGACAGGAACAACAGGAACAACAGCAGGGCAGCCGAACACCTGAGATGTTGGTAACTGATGGGTTGCAGATTCCTAAACTAACGACACAACTAGAGGTAGCCATGGAGCGTTCCTACTTTGATCCTAGACGCCTCGTCACAGCCTGAGATATAACTACACCTAAAGACAGAAAGATGAACGCTATATGCCCCGGAGCAGATCCCCAAAGAAAATAGGAAGCCCCAAACATATAATGGCAGTTAGACAAGATGAAAATACAAACATAGGCAGAAAATAGACTGAGCAAACGCTGGGGCTACAAGCTGACTAAATAGGATAGGACAGGAGAGATTACTTTCTGCAACCCAGAAAACCCTACAAAAATCCAACAATTCTAATTACAAAAATACTGAGATCACACGATCTCGCCACCCACTAAATCAGAACTCAGTGTGAACAAAAACCAAGCCGCAGCCGCTGAAAAAACAGGAAAAAGCAAATGAGCAAATAACAGTGGCTGCAGAAAAACTGTGAGGAGCCCAGGCCCCAGGAGGGGACCTGGCTGACCTCCACAAAAGTGCAGAAAACAATGCAAAGAGCAAGCACAAAAAGAAAAGCAAAAAATATCTTATCTGAAAGCAGGAGATGCAGGCAAGACTCCAGCAAACTTCCAAATGAACCAGGAACCACAATTGAGACAAGAACAATTGATCACCGGCAACCATCATGGGAGGAAACCTCCCTTATATCAGACCAGTCCATGATTCCAGATTGCCACTCCTCACTGAAAGGTTCAGTACTGTCTGTAACCACCAGAGGGAGCCCCCGCTCAGAAACCATCTCCAGTCCATTCACAACAGCCATGGAGGTTGCTCGAGCGGGACCTAAGTCTCGGCCCGCTCAAGTCCCCGTGGTTTGTAACAATTGCCAACAGTTAGGACATTATGCCAATAGATGTCCCCAGCGATCGGGAACATGATCGCGTCTAGTAACCATGGGAGGAGGTTCATTAGATTCAGCGGCATTTGCCTCCAAGCTGTCCTTTAAAGGGACAATCTCTTCTGGTCCATCCACTCTAACAGTTGAGCTTTGTGTGGATTCTGGAGCAGAGGGGAATTTTATGTCCTTTGCCTTCGCTCTCCGCTACACAATACCTCAGGTGATGCTCGCCAAACCGGTGACTGTTCGAGTGGTGAATGGATCAATACTGCCCGCACAGATCACACATCAGACAATCCCTCTCACATTATCTATGTCTCCTTCCCATCAGGAGATTATCTCTTTCCTAGTCCTTCCTGAGGGTATAGATGAGGCTCTGCTGGGAGTACCCTGGCTTCGTCTTCACTCCCCACATATTGAGTGGTCCTCTGGGAGGAAACAGGGCTGGAGTGAATCTTGTAAAGGTAGATTTGTGAGGGAGAGTGTTCAGGTTGCTACTACAGGGATACCCGCAGATTTCACTTCCCTTCCCAAGTGTTATTGGTCCTATGGAGACGTGTTCTCCAAAAAGGCTGTGGAGACTCTTTCGCCTCACCGCCCCTATGACTGTCCTATTGACCTCTTGCCTGGAGCAGAACCACCCCGGGAAAGGGTTTATCCCCTCTCTCTCCCAGAGACAGAGGCTATGTCCCAATACATCCAGGAGAATCTGGCAAGAGGGTTCATTAGGAAGTCAGTGTCACCTGCAGGGGCGGGGTTCTTCTTCGTGCAGAAGAACGGAGAATTACGCCCCTGCATAGATTACAGGGGTCTTAACGCCATCACCGTTAAGAATTAATACCCGTTGCCCCTGATTTCTGAGCTCTTTGATAGGCTCCGGGGAGCAAGGGTATTTACCAAATTAGACCTGCGGGGTGCGTATAACCTGATTCGCATCCATGAGGGGGACAAATGGAAGACAGCTTTTAATACCAGGGATGAGCACTATGAATATCTGGTGATGCCCTTCGGGCTCTGTAATGCCCCAGCCGTTTTCCAAGACTTTGTCAATGACATCTTCCGGGATATGCTTTCCACCTCTGTCGTAGTCTATCTGGATGATATTCTCATCTTCTCTCCAGATATTGACTCCCACCGGAGAGATGTCTGCAGAGTCTTCGACCTCTTGCGGGCAAATTCCCTTTATGCAAAGTTGGAGAAATGTATGTTTGAGCAGGAGTCTTTACCATTCCTGGGCTACATCATCTCTGCCCAGGGATTGGCTATGGATCCTGCCAAACTACAGGCTGTGATGGACTGGCAAGAACTCCATTCCCTTAAAGCGGTGCAGCGCTTTATGGGGTTCATTAATTATTATCGCCAGTTCATTCCCCATTTCTCAACTTTGGTAGCTCCCTTGGTAGCCCTCACCAAGAAGGGAGAAAACCCCAAATTATGGTCCAAACAAGTCTCCAAGGCTTTCATTTCAATTAAGTCTCATTTTGCTAGCGCTCCCATTCTACACCGCCCTGATGTTGATAAGCCATTCATATTGGAGGTGGATGCCTCATCCGTTGGTGCTGGAACAGTCCTCTTTCAAAAGGATGCTCAAGGTCGGAAACATCCTTGCTTCTTCTTCTCCAAGACCTTCACACCAGCGGAGAGGAATTATTCCATCGGGGACAGGGAGTTGCTAGCAATGAAGTTGGCTTTCTCTGAATGGAGACATCTGTTGGAGGGGGTCGCTTTCCCTTCCAAGTCTTCACCAACCACAAGAATTTGATATATCTTCAGACAGCCCAGCGGCTTAATTCTCGCCAGGCCAGATGGTCCTTGTTCTTCTCCCGATTTCATTTCACACTCCATTTTCTCTTGGGAGAGAAGAACATTCGTGCCGATGCTCTCTCTCGCTCTGCGGTGTCCTCTGAGGAGGAGGAGCCTCGGCTTATTGTCCCCACAGAGAGCCTGAGACCAGTGGCCCCGGTTTCGCTAGAGTCTGTGCCTCTGGGCAAGACTTTTGTGCCTATCAATTTATGACCGGAGGTACTCTCTTGGGCACATTCATCCAGGGTGGGCGGACGCTTTGGGGCAAAAAGGACATCTGAGTTGCTGGCGAGGACAAACTGGTGGCCGCATATGGTCCGTGACGTTGGGGACTATGTTCGGGCATGTGTCTCCTGCGCCAAGAATAAGTCCCCTCGACAATGGCCAGCTGGGTTACTTTACCCTTTGCCGGTGGCAGACAGGCCCTGGGAGATGGTTGGGATGGACTTTGTGGTGGGCTTACCCAAGTCTCGGGGCTGCACCATCATTTGGGTAATCACCGACCATTTTTCCAAAATGGTGCATCTGGTGCCGCTACCACGGTTACCTTCTGCACGGGCTCTGGCAGCGTTGTTCGTTAGGCACATCTTCCGTCTACAAGGCATGCCGGACAAAATTGTCAGTGACCGAGGCCCGAGTTTGCGTCTCGGTTCTGAAGAGAGCTTTGTCGTCTACTCAGTATTGAGTTAAATCTCTCTTCAGCATACCATCCTGAGACAAATGGGTTGGTAGAGAGGGCCAACCAGACCTTGGTCACCTTTCTACGACATTTTGTCTCAGCCAGGCAGGATGACTGGGCATCCTTGCTACCGTGGGCTGAGTTTGCACTAAACAATGCTGTGGCTGACTCCACCGGACAGACTCCATTCCTCCTAAACTACGGTCAGCATCCGCGGGTTCCGGTGCCCATGCCCGTGTCTTCCGCCGACTCCAGGGTGGCAGACAGGGCTGTGGAGGCACGGGACATTTGGGACCATACCCAGGATGCCATTCCGGCGTCCAAGGAGAGGATGAGGTCCTCTGCCGACGCACATTGGCGCCCTGCTCCGACATTTGCTCCAGGGACTTGGTGCGGATCTCCGCCCGTAACATCAGGCTGCGAGTTGAGTCCACTAAGTTGGCACCCCGCTACCTGGGTACTTTCAAAGTCCTCGAGCAGGTTAACCCTGTGGTATACCGTTTGGCTCTTCCACCACGCCAGGGTATCTCCGACACCTTTCACGTATCCCTCCTGAAACCCGTGCTCATGTCCCGGTTTTCCGAGTCATCTGCCGGGACATCGGGTTCGTCTACGGACGACCATGAGGTGAACGCCATCGTAGGGTGTAAGGTGGTACGGGGCAAAAGATTTTATTTGGTGGATTGGAGGGGTTATGGGCCTGAGGATAGGTCCTGGGAGACTGCCGAGCACGTTCGTGCTCCGCAGCTCATCGTTGCCTTTGAACGCAGTGAGGCCCAAAGAAGGGGGGCCTTAGGAGGGGGGGTAATGTTAGGGTTTGAGTTCCCACTGCTGCACAAGGGGAATCTTGAACCAGTCCAGCTGCGGTCCCCCATCCATCTCCGGCCGCAGTGGATCCTGCTCAGCGGAGACGTCGTTCACAGTGTCTGGCTCAGTCTAATACTGTGCAGAGGCTTGTTGCTGCCTCTTCTGGTTCCTCTATTATAACCAGTGCTGGAGCAGGCAGTCTTGGGACTAAGTCCTGCATTTCTCCATCGGAGCATGCCCAGGGCAAGATTTCCCATTGGAGATCAGGGGTCACATGCTCGGCTACAGCAGCGACTCCCATTGGTCCTTTTCTGGAAGGTCCTGTAGCTGCTACTGTTGTGAATGTGCTAGAAATGAATTCTGAGCAGAAGCTCCCTCTGGTGGTTACAAACAGTACTGAACTATCCAATGAAGATTGTGAAGATTGGCGATCAGGTGTTACTGACTGGTCTTATATAAGGGAGGTTCCCTCCCATCAGGGTTGCCGGTGATCAATTGTTCTCGTCTCATCTTTGATTCCTGGTTCACTTTGTAGCTTGCTGTTTCGTGCCTGCATCTTCTGCTAACAGATAAGTCATTTTCTTCTTTTAGTTTTTTGTGCTTGATTTTTGCATTTTGTCCTACACTTCTTTGGGGGTCTGCCGGGTCCCCTCCGGGGGCTTGTGCTCCTCTCAGTTTAGTTCAGCTCTGTTGTTTGTTCATTTGCCTTTTCCAGTTTTTTCAGTGGCTGCTGTTTAGTTTTGTTACACCTGAGAACTAATTTAGGTGGTAGAGGTCGTGTGATCTCAGGTGATTTTGTAATTAGTAGAGTTGGTACTTTTCAGGGTTTTTTGGGATTGCAGTAAGTGTCCTTCCCATCCTTTTCTATTTAGGAAGTTTGGGCCCCAACGTTTGCTCATACTATTTTCTGTCTGTGTCTGTATTTCCTCTTGCCTAACCGCCATTACATGTTTGGGGGCTTTCTATGTTCTTTGGGGATCTGCTCCGGGGCAGATAGTTTTCCTCTTTCTGTCTTTAGGTGTAGTTAGCTTCTCAGGCTGTGACGAGGCGTCTAGGACCAACGTAGGTACGCTCCACGGCTGCCTTTAGTTGTGGTGGTTAGTCAGGGTACTGCAATCCCATAGATTCCAACCTCTCTGGAGTATTTCCTTTTTTGCCTGCTCTCCTCAGCTACCAAATCATAACAGTATCACCGGCCCAAAAACTGATATGTGTATGGTTTGTATCTGTATAACGCTAGCAGAGTACCACAGGCAGAATAAAATCCCGAGAGGTCTGAGGAGTAATCTCCGACCAACCCTCTTCTCTGAAAACACAGAATATTGTGAGAGATATAGAAGTATTCTCAACAAATGCTCCCTTGATATTATTATCCTGACGATTGAATATCTCCAAAAATCTATAACTGAGACAAAGCAAAACATACAGGCAATAGAGGCACAACTATCTACTGCTATTCCGGCCGCAGAGTGGACCGCACTGAAGACGAAGACAGACAAAATCCTATCTGATCATCAGAAAGTGCTTCAGGAAAGAAAGCGTCAGAAATTTCAGCGCGACCTTGATGACTATTCCTTAAATAGGATCTACAGATGGAGTGATACGTCCGGCACATGGCGCAGGCCTCAGTATCGACGAAACCAAGGATCATTCAGCTCAGGGAGCGACTCTTCAACTCATTCAGGAAAGAATCGTTTTTTATCCAGAAGTCAAAGGGGAGGACACACAGACCAACAAGGCGATCAAGGAGATCGAATGACAACCCGATCTCAGGTGAGAGATCGGATCTGGTGATCAATATCTCCGATTATCTTCTCTCCCCCGCTGAACTTTCGTTACTGCAGAAAGGGTTGTCATTTTGTCCAACCCCTAAGTGGAACTCATTTCAACTCGAAAAGGACTTGGAGAGATTCTACCGGACAATTAGACTGAAAACCCATTTTGGTCTAACACCTGTCCCCAGTGACGTGTTACCACCATGTGATATACCCACTTCTGAGCTGTCCATTTCAGCTCTTGTTCTCCGTAACCGGAGCAGATTCTCGCCTCCACATATCTATCACGCTACAGAAACTTTCATTTCTTTAGTTGATCGCGATATGAAATCATTATCTCACCAGGCACAGCTTGGCTTTTTTCCTCCACATCTCAATTTAACCACTCTAGAAAAACAGGCCCTTAACTCTCTCAGTAATAATAGGGATATAGTGATAAAACCAGCGGACAAGGGCGGAGCCATTGTAGTGATGAATCGCATTGACTATAATAAGGAAGTTAATAGACAGCTGTCTGATCAAGTTACTTACCTCTCTATTCCAAGTGACCCTGTATTTACAATTGCCAGTAAAATCAAAAATCTCCTAAGAATACACTGTGATCGTAATACCATAGACCAACAGACGGTTACTTTCTTAACTAATAGTCATCCCATCACGCCTGTCTTCTACATCTTGCCGAAAATTCATAAATCACTACACAATCCACCCGGCAGACCTATAGTAGCCTCCACAGATTCTATACTATCACCGCTATCTATCTTTTTGGAGAAGATTCTAACGCCATATATAAAATTGACAAGATCATACCTTCTAGATACAGGACACTTCCTGAGGGTCATCCAACAATTGGGGCCATTACCACCAGGCAGTGTTCTGGTCACTCTTGATGTTAATAGCCTATATACATCTATTGCTCATGATAAAGGAATTGAGGCAGTTAAGATCCTTTTGGAATCTTCAGATCTATCCACCAATGCAGTCCAATTGTGTCTTGATTTATTACACTTAGTATTGCATGAGAATTATTTCCTGTATGAAGACACCTACTACATACAGAAGTGCGGCACCGCAATGGGCGCTAATGTCGCGCCCGCCTATGCAAATGCATATATGAATTCCTTTGAATTAACATATGTATATCCAAATGATCTTTTTATTCACCATGTACTCGGATACCATCGTTACATAGACGATATATTCTTTGTATGG
>JARQOD010000001.1:548897724-548987409 GCA_033576555.1 Oophaga sylvatica | reverse complement strand
CCACATTTTCTGCTCAGGCTTTTGTTGATTGGGAGCAGCTATTAACCTGATGGATTTTTGATTTTGCTAAACGTTATGGGTTTCCCTTGATACCCCTACGGAAGTCTATTCTCCTACTGGGATCGATTCTACCCCTTTGGCTGAGAATAAACTCAGTTCTCTACTCAGGTGATAATGAGGGTTGAACCTGATCATCAGGAGAGTTGAAATTTTTGGTGCTGTTAATCTGCATGACATTATCGTACTGGGTTTCCCTTGGTTACAGTCTCATAATCCTGTTTTGGATTGGAATCTGTGTCTGTAAACCAGTTGGGGTGCCAATGTGTTAATACCAACACTCCTGTTTTTTCTGCCTCCCCCCAGGCTAGGATGTTCCTGACTTTTTGACTGATTTTTTCTGATGTGTTTAGCGAAAGTAAATCTGCATCCTTGCCCCCCTAGGAGTATGACTGCGCTATTGAATTTAGTGCCTGGTAGTAAATTCCCTAAAGGTCACCTTTTTAACTTGTCTGTACCTGAACATGACGTATGCGGTTTATTTCAGGAGTCATGGAGAAGGGTCATATCAGACATCCTCTTCACCTTGGGTGCCGTTTTTTTCTTTGTGGCCAAAAAGGATGGTTCATTAAGGCCGTGTATTGATTATCGTCTCTTGAACAATATCACTGTGAAAATATCAATATCGTTTACCCTTGGATTTCTGACCTGTTTTTCCAGGGTGAAAAGTGCTACTTGGTTTACCAAGCTTGACCTCAGGGGGGCATAACCTTATTCGCATTAAGCACGGGGATGAATGGGAAGACGGCATTTTTAATACCCCAGAGGGGCATTTTGAGTTACCTGTGATGCCCTTTGGGCTCACTAATGCTCCCTTCTGTCTTCCAGTCCTTCATGAATGACATTTTCAGGTTTTTGTGGAATAATTTCTGATTGTTTATTTGGATGATTCTTGATTTTTTCCAATGACTGGGACTCTCATGTGAAACATGTCGGACTGTGTTCAGATTTTGAGAGAGAATGCTCTGTATGTGAAGGGATCAAAGTGTCTTTTTGGCGTACGAGGAGCTCATTTCTGGGATTCATTTTGTCCCACTCTGTTATTGAAATGGACCCGGTCAAGGTTCAGGCCATCTGTGATTGGGTCCACCTACTTCATTAAGGTCTTCAAAAGATTCTGGGTTTTGCCAATTTTTATCGTAAATTTATTTGGTAATTTCTGTTATTGTTAAACCATTCACTGATTTGACAAAAAGGGTTCTGATGTGGTGAATTGGCCTCCTGAGGCAGTCTCTGCGTTTCAGGAACTTAAGCAGAGATTCACTTCTGCTCCTGTTCTACGGCAGCCTGATGTTTCTCTGCCATTTCAGGTGGGGTTGATGCCTCTGAAATTGGGGCAGGTGCCGTTTTGTCCCAAAGAGATCCAGAGACTCTAAAGTAACCCTTGTGCCTTTTCTCTCGAAAATGTTCCCAATGAACGTAATTGTGACGTGGGTAATCGGGGAGTTATTGGCCATGAAGTGGGCCTTTTGAGAGTGGAGACATTTGGCTGGAGGGAGCCAAACGTCAGGTGGTGGTCCTCACGGACCATAAGAATCTGGTTCATCTGGAATCAGCCAAGCGACTTAATCCTAGACAGGCCAGGTGGGCCTTGTTTTTTCCACGTTTTAATTTTCGGGGTTTCCTTTCTTCCTGGCACTAAGAATGTTAAGGCGGATGCCCTCTCGAGGAGTTTCCTTGCGGACTCTCCTGAGTTATCTGAACCTGCTGTTATTTTGAAAGAGGGTGTAGTTCTTTCGCCATCTCGCCCAATTTGAGACTGGCTCTGGAAGGGTGTCAGGAGGATAAACCCGAGCGTGCCCTATTGGGAAATTGTTTGTCCCAGACGGTGGATAAAAGAGTGTGATGTCTGAGATTCATTGTTCGCGTTGGCCGGTCATCCGGAATTTTTGGTACCAGAGACTTGGTTAGTCGGTTCCTTTTGGTGGCCTACTTTGTCTCGTGACGTCAGGGATTTGGCAGTCCTGCGGGACTTGCTCTCGCTCCAAGCCTTGCTCATGACCATGGACCCATATCTCTAGGATTTTATTTCCGACCTCCCTGTTTCTCAGAGAATGACGTTATCGGGGTGATTGTGATAGGTTTTCCAAAATGATACATCTTGTGCCATTACCTAAGTTGCCTTCCCTCTGAATTGGTGCCTTTGTTCCTTCAGCACGTGGTTCGGTTACACGGCATTCCGGAGGACATTGGTCTGACTGAGGAGTCCAGTTTGTTTCCAGATTTTGGAGGACTTTTTGTTCTAAACTTGGTGTTCAATTGTCTTTTCCTCTGTTTTCACCTCAGACCAATGGACAAACTGAGAGAACAAACCAGACATTGGAGACTTATCTGAGATGCTTTGTGTCTGCTGATCAGGGATGACTGGGTCTCTATTTTGCCTTTGGCTGAGTTTGCTTTAATATAGGGCTAGCTCTGCCACTTTGATGTCTCATTTCTCTGCAATTTCGGATTTCACCCTCGATTTTCTTCAGGACAGACGGAGGCTTCTGTCTGTCCAGGTGTTGACTCTGTTGTGGAGCGTTATGCAGCAGATTTGGGACCAGGTAGTGGGAGAGGTTGTCCCTCTCTCAGGAGAGGGCCCAGCGGTTTGCCAACCGGCATAGGACTGATGGTCCTCGGTTTGAAGTGGGGGGCTTGGTCTGGTTGGTCCTCAAGAAATATCCCTTGAGGTTGCATCTCCTAAGTTTAAGCCTAGGTTCATTGGACCTTATAAGATCATGGAGATTCTTAATCTGTTTTCCTTTCGTTTACTTCTTCCAGGGACATTTAAGATCCATAACGTGTTCCACAAGTCCTTATTGAAAAGGTTTGTCGAGCCAGTGGTTCCTATGGCTGTGCCTCCTGACCTGTTTTGGTTGAGGGCAATCTGGAGTATGTGGTTGAGAAAATATTGAATTCTCGTTTTTCTAGACGGAAACTCCAGTATTTGGTTAAGTGAGGGTTATGGTCAGGAGGACAATTCTTGGGTGTTTGCTTTCGGATATCCATGCTAGGAGACTCATCCGTGTATCACAGAGCTCATCCTGACGACCTGGTTGCTCAAATGAGGGGTTCGGTGACCCCTCCCAAGGGGGGGTACTGTGTGAATGTGTGCTAGAAATGAATTCTGAGCAGAAGCTCCTCTGGTGGTTACAAACAGTACTGAAACTATCCAATGAAGATTGTGAAGATTGGCGATCAGGTGTTACTGACTGGTCTTATATAAGGGAGGTTCCCTCCCATCAGGGTTGCGGTGATCAATTGTTCTGGTTTCATTCTTTGATTTACTGTTCACTTGTAGCTTGCTGTTTCGTGCCTGCATCTTCTGCAACAGATAAGTCATTTTCTTCTTTTAGTTTTTTGTGCTTGCTTTTTGCATTTTGTCCTGCACTTCTTTGGGTGTCTGCGGGTCCCCTCCGGGGCTTGTGCTCCTCTCAGTTTAGTTCAGCCATGTTGTTTGTTCATTTGCTTTTCCAGTTTTTTCAGTGGCTGCTGTTTAGTTTTGTTACACCAGAGAACTAATTTAGGTGGTAGAGGTCGTGTGATCTCAGGTGTTTTTGTAATTAGTAGAGTTGGTACTTTTCAGGGTTTTTTGGGATTGCAGTAAGTGTCCTTCCTATCCTTTTCTATTTAAGAAGTTTGGGCCCCCAACGTTTGCTCATACTATTTTCTGTCTGTGTCTGTATTTCCTCTTGCCTAACCGCCATTACATGTTTGGGGCTTTCTATGTTCTTGGGGATCTGCTCCGGGGCAGATAGTTTTCCTCTTTCTGTCTTTAGGTGTAGTTAGTTCTCAGGCTGTGACGAGGCGTCTAGGACCAACGTAGGTACGCTCCACGGCTGCCTTTAGTTGTGGTGGTTAGTCAGGGTACTGCAATCCCTTAGATTCCAACCTCTCTGGTGTATTTCCTTTTTTGCCTGCTTCTCAGCTACCAAATCATAACATGCTACTATAAAGGTGCGCATGTCCGCTCGGCCATTCGGTAGTATCAAATCTGTTACGTGCTTGCGCCAGTGTGGTCATGTATGCATGTGGTTAGGTCGGCTGAAATATAGCCCCTAGAATACCGGCACCTCCGGTGAGGAGGTTTTGTATGCACGTGTTCAGGGCTCGGCTGAAAACGCCATTAGAATACCGGCTACTCGGTGAGGAAATTATTGCTTGTGTTCTGATTGCATGACTACAGACTGCAATCCGCTTAGCAGTCATCTGTGTCCCCTGTGAGTCTGACAGGACACATTCTTTGTCACAGCGGCTCTGTGAATTAACAGAGTCCGCTTATATCGCCATATATCGCTACGCATTTTAGTTAGTGACTCTGTGGAGTAACAGAGTTCGCCCATACCGCCATATAGTGCTACAGCATTTACATCTGCGACTCTGCGGGATAACAGAGTTCGCTCATACTGCTATTTGCGCCATCTTACTAGCAGCAGGCTCTGCCTGCACGGTGGACCCCGAGCTGCGAACGCACCTCTCCTTAATATCTATTAGGTGCGTTCCGCGGCCCTTAACAGTAACTTATCTGAATGATGCAGGAGACAGCAGAAAAGCAAGCTGATTTCCAACCTAGACCAGGAAGAAAAATTGATCACCGGCGAGGATCATGGGAGGTCAGCTCACTTATATCAGGCCAGCCGTCCTCCTGATAAACCATTCATCAATTGCAGGTGGTGGACTTTTGCTGTTCAACATAGGTTCAATACCCTCAGCAACACCAGAGGGAGCCCCAGCCCCGAAGTCGTCTCCAACACGTTCACAACAGTACACCCCCTTGAGTAGGGGTCACCGAACCCTCACGTGCGCCACCAGACCTATCAGGATGAGCTTGGTGATAGGCACGGACCAGTCTTTCAGCAAGAATGTCAGAAGCAAACACCAAATAATTGTCCTCCTGACCATAGCCTTTCCACTTAACCAAGTACTGGAGTCTCCGGCTAGCCAAACGAGAATCCAATATCTTCTTAACCTCATACTCCAAATTTGCCCTCAACCAAAACAGGATCAGGAGGTGCAGCCATAGGAACCACTGGCTCGACAAACCTCTTCAATAAAGATTTGTGGAATACGTTGTGAATCTTAAATGTTCCTGGAAGAAGCAAACGGAAGGAAATGGGGTTTAAAAATTTCCACTATCTTATAAGGTCCAATGAACCTTGGCTTAAATTTTGGAGACGCAACCATCTTAGGGATATTTTTTGAGGACAACCAAACCAAGTCACCCACTTTAAACCGAGGACCATCAGTCCTATGCCGGTTGGCAGACGGTGGGCCTTCTGATGAGAGAGACAACTTATCACTACTTGATCGAAATCTGCTGCATTCTCTCCACAATAGAGTCAACACCCGGATAGACAGAAGCCTCACCTGCCCTGAAGAAAATCGAGGATGAAACCCGAAATTGCAGAAAAATGGAGACATCAAGGTGGCAGAACTAGCCTATTCAAAGCAACTCAGCCAAAGGCAAAAAAAGAGACCGAGTCATCTTGATCAGCAGACACAAAACATCTCAAATAAGTCTCCAAGGTCTGGTTTGTTCTCTCAGTTTGTCCATTGGTCTGAGGGTGGAACGCAGAGGAAAAGACAGCTGATCTCCCAGTTTGGAACAAAATGTCCTCAAAATATGGAAACAAACTGGACTCCTCTGTCAGAGACAATGTTCTCAGGAATGCCGTGCAACCAAACCACCTGTTGAAAAAATAAGGGCACCAACTCGAGGAGGATGGCAACTTAGGTAGTGGCACAAGGTGTATCATTTGGAAAACCCATCACAGATCACCCAAATAACACTCAATCTCTGAGAGACAGTGAGATCGGAAATAAAATCCATAGAGATATGGGTCCATGGCCTCTTGGGCACAAGCAATGGCATTAAAAAAACCACTAGAGAGAGAGCAAGGTTTGGATCGAGAACAAGTTCCACAGGAATGCACAAGTCACTGACATCACGAGACAAAGTGGGCCACCAAAAGGACGACTCACCAAATCTCTGGTACCAAAAATACTAGGATGCCCAGCCAATGTGGAGCAATGAATTTCAGACATCACATTCTTCCTCCACCGATCTGGGACAAACAATTTCCCAACAGGGCAGCGTTCAGGTTTATCCTCCTGAAATTCCTCCCAAAGCCAGTCTCAAATTGGGCGAGATAGTGGAAAGAACCACACTCTTCAGAATAAAGCAGGCTCAGTTACCTCAGGAGAATCCGCAAAGAAACTCCTCGAGAGTGCATCCGCCTTAACATTTTTAATGCCGGGAGAAAAGAGACCACAAAATTAAAACGTGTGAAAAACAAGGCCCACCTGGCCTGTCTAGGATTAAGTCGCTTGTCAGATTCAAGATAAACCAGGTTCTTATGGTCCGTGATGACACCACTGATGTTTGGCTCCTTCAGCCAATGTCTCCACTCTTTAAAAGCCCACTTCATAGCCAATAACTCCCAATTTCCCACATCATAATTATGTTCGCTGGGGAAAATTTTCGAGAGAAAAAGGCACAAGGGTTACTCTTAGAGGTCTCTGGATCCCTTTGGAACAAAAACGGCTCCTGCACCAATCTCAGAAGCCTCAACCTCCACCTGAAATGGTAGAGAAACATCACGTTGCCGTTAGAACAGGAGCAGAAGTGAATCTCCGCTTAAGCTCCTGAAACGCAAGAAACTGCCTCATGAGACCAATTAACTACATCAAAACCCTTTTTGGTTAAATCAGTCAGTGGTTTCACAATAGTAGAGAAATTACCTATAAATTTATGATAAAAATTACCAAAACCCAAAAATCTCTGACGAGCCTTCAATGTAGTGGGTTGATCTCTATCACAAACGGCCTGAAATTTGACCGGGTCTATTTCAATAACAGACGGAGACAAAATGAATCCAGAAATGAAAACTTCTGTACGCCAAAAAGACATTTTGATCCCTTCACATACAATGCATTTTCTCTCAAAATCCGGAATACAGTGCGAACATGTTCCACATGAGAATCCCAGTCATTGGAAAAAATCAAGATATCGTCCAAATAAACTATCAGAAATTTATTCACGAAATCTCGGAAAATATCATTCATAAAGGATTGGAAGATGGAATGTTAGCGTTTGCGGAATGCACCAAATAAATATAAATAGTGGGTGCGTTCGCAGCCAGGATCCACCGTGCAGGCAGAACCTGCTGCTAGTAAGATGGCGGTATAGGCGAACTCTGTTACTTCACAGAGTCGCAAACATAGATGCTGTGGCACTATATGGCGGTATAAGCGAACTCTGTAATACCACAGAGTCGCTGAGGTAGAGACGCAGAGATAGAGACTGTGTCCTGTTAACACCACAGGGATACACAGACAACTGATGTGCGGATAGCAGTCCGTGGTCATGCAGTCAGCAACGCAAACAAGCCATCCTCACGGAGAAGCCAGTATTCTAGGGGCTTATTTCAGCCAAGCCCTGAACACGTGCATACAAATCTCCTCACGGAGGTGCTGGTATTCTAGGGGCTTAGTTCAGCCGAGCCCTAACACATGCGTGCATGATCACACTGGCGCAAAGCACATAACGCAATTGATACTAGCGCACGGTCGAGCGGCCATGAGCACCTTTTATAGTAGCAGCTACAGGACCTTCCAGAAAAGGACCAATGAGAAACTGTTCCAGAACACAAGCAATTTCAGGACCTTCCTGGCAGACCAATGGGAGCTTGCTGCAGTACTGAGCATGTGACCCTGATCTCCAATGAGAGATCTTACCCTGGGCATGCTCAGAAGGGGAAACGCAGGATTTAGTCCAAAGACGTCTGCTCACGCTGACCAGTACTGGCTACAATAGTAGAACCTGGAGAGTAAATATCTGCACAGTACTAGGCTGTGCAAGACGCTGGGACCGACGTCTCTGCTGAGGAGGCTCCACTGCGGCCGGAGACAGATGGGGGACCGCAGCGGGAATGGCTCGAGATTACCCCTGTGCAGAAGCGGGAACTCGACCTCTAACATGGAAGGGGCATTAGTGAGCCCAAAAGGCATCACTAGGTACTCAAAATGCTCCTCTTCGGTATTAAATGCCGCCTTCCATTCATCACCGTGCTTGATGCAAATAAGATTATACGCCCCCCTGAGGTCAAGCTTGGTAAACCAACTAGCACCTTTTACTCTGGAAAATAGGTCAGAAATCAAGGGTAATGGATATTGATATTTAACAGAGATCTTATTCAGGAGACGATAGTCAATACACGGCCTCAATGAGCCATCCTTCTTGGCCACAAAGAAAAAGCCGGCGCCAAGGGTGAAGAGTATGGTCTGATATGACCCTTCTCTAAAGACTCTTTGATATAAGATCGCATAGCATCATGCTCAGGTACAGATAAATTAAAGAGCGACTCTTCGGAAATTTACAACCGGGTACTAAGTCAATAGCGAAATCATAACTCCTATGAGGAGGTAAGGATGCAGACTTACTCTCACTAAACACATCAGAAAAATCAGTCAAATAGTCAGGGACATCTTGAGACTGGGGAAAGGCAGAAAAGACAGGAGTGTCAGTACGAACACATTGACAATCCCAACTGGTCACAGACACAGATTTCCAATCCAAAACAGGATTATGAGTATAACCAAGGAAAACCCAGTACAATAATGTCATGTAAATTATGTAATACCTAAAATTTGCAATTCTCTTGGTGGTCCGGGTCAACCTGCATTATCACCTGGGTAGAAAACTGGGGTTTATTCTCTGCCAAAGGGGTAAAATCAATGCCCAGCAAAGGAATAGACTTCCGCAGGGGTATCATGGGAAAACCACAACGTTTGGCAAAATCAAAATCCATCAGGTTTATAGCTGCTCCTGAATTAACAAAAGCATGAGCGAAAATGTGGACATGGAGCAAATCAAGGTAACAGTCAACAGAAATTTAGTCTGAACACTACCCAAAACAACTGAGCGCGCAAAACGTCTTCCCCATTTGGGGCAGACGAATATAGCATGAGAAGTGTCACCACAGAAAAAGACAACTTCTTACGCTTTCGAAACTCATGACGCTGTGGCCCAGAAGTCACTACATCACACTGCATGGGCTCAGGGGCTGGCCCGCAAGGCATCTCAATCTCATGCATATTTCTACGCTCACGCAAACGGCTGTCAATTTGAATAGCTAATGACATAGAGTCATTGAGACCAGAGGGGACAGGGAATCCCACCATAACATCCTTTACAGTCTCTGCCAGACCCTTCCAAAAAGAGCTGCCAGAGCATTATCATTCCATTTAGTAAGGACTGCCCACTTTCTGAATTTCTGACAATACAGCTCTGCTGATTCTTGACCCTGATTCAATGCCAACAAGGTTTTCTCAGCTTGATCAGTAACATTAGGTTCATCGTACAACAACCCAGAGCCTGAAAAAAAACACATCAACATCATTCAAAACAGGATCCCCAGGTGTCAGGGAAAAGGCCCAATCCTGAGGGTCGCCGCGCAACAGGGAGATGACAATTTCAACCTGCTGCGCTGCGTTCCCTGAGGACTTAGGCTTCAAGGCAAAAAACAACTTACAGTTAGTTTTAAAATTCAAAAATTTAGACCGATCCCCAAAAATAAATCCGGCAGAGGGATCCTAGGTTCCACAACAGGCAACCCAGCAAGATAGATAGCAATACTCCGGACTTCAGCAGCAAGCTGCTCCACAAGATCGGACAAATGCTTGATTTCCATTGGGGAAAAAATTCCTCCTCAGCCCCCAGAGAAATAAAGAGGGAAACTATGTAACAAACAAACAAAAAAAATTCTGACAACTCTGACAACTTTTTTTTTTTTTTCTTTTTACTATTTTTTTCTTTTCCCTTCTGTTGAGTACCATAGAATTTCAGTAGGGCCGGTGATTCTGTTATGTTTTGGTAGCGGAGGAGGGCAGGAGCAAAAAAATGCAAAGGCAGCCGAACACCAGAGAGGTTGAGATCTAATAGGTTGCAGACCCTAAACTAACCACACAACTAGAAGTAGCTGTGGGACGTTCCTACGGTGCCCTAGACGCCTTGTCACAGCCGGAGAGATAGCTACCCTGAAGATGGAAAGAGGAAAGCTAACTGCCCGGAGTAGAGCCCCAAAGAAATAGGAAGCCCCCAAACATATAATCGCGGTTAGACAAGATGAAAACACGAACACAGACAGATAGATTGAGCAAACGCTGGGGCCCAAACTGACTAGATAGGATAGTACAGGAGAGAACACTGTCTGCAACCCAACAAAACCCTAGGAAAAACTCCAACACTTCTGATTCCAAAAATGCTGAGACCACACGGTCTCGACCACCTATATCAGATCTCTGGTGTGAACACACAGCTACCCAGCAGTAAAAAATCACAGGAACAGAGCAAATGAACAAATACAAAAAGAGAACAGTGACAGCAAAAGCAAGGCAGCAAAAAACAAGGAAAACCAAACCACAGAAAAAAAAAACAGAAAGTAACTTATCTGAATGATTGCAGGAGACAGCAGAAAAGCAAGCTGATTTCCAACCTAGACCAGGAAGAACAATTGATCACCGGCGAGGATCATGGGAGGTCAGCTCACTTATATCAGGCCAGTCCGTCCCACCTGATAACCATTCATCAATTGCAGGTGGTGGACTTTTGCTGTTCAACATAGGTTCAATACCCTCAGCAACCACCAGAGGGAGCCCCAGCTCCGAAGTAATCTCCAACACGTTTACAACAGTTGGCATTCAAACAGAGTGTACGCGGATGAGAGGATGAGTACTTTCTTGTCCTGCTCAGAGTGTCTGGTAGAGTGAGCTGGACTTGAGAGCTGCATATGGTGGAACTATCGGTGGACATGACTGACTGAGAGGGGGTTGGTGATGGTGGTGGTGATGGCCTAGATGCAGTCTTTCGTTGCATAAACATTGTGATTCCCTGACTGCTTTGGCCTTGAGACGACACCTCAACATTTCTTGCTGGTGGTGTGCCAACCGGTGGGCTTATAGTGGGGGAAGCAATGGAGCGTTGCTGGCTACCTTCAGTCGGAGCAGGTGCACATGTGCTACCTGAGGTTTTGTAGTCCGTCCACGCTTGCAAATTCACGTTCATTAAATGTCTAAGCATGCAACCGGTATTCAAATTTCTGAGATTTTTCCCTCGGCTAAAGGTCCTTCCGCACTCCTTACAGATAACCTTTGCCTCATCAATAGGATTTTGGTCAAAAAAGTGCCACACTGCACTCTTCCTACTATGGTATAAATTTTCAGGGCTTGCACGCTGTGCTAATTCGACCATCTGGCCAAGTTGTCCTGCAACTCTTTTTGTTTTTTTAACACCTTTTTGGACTGCTACGGGCCTGCCAGATAACCCCAGCTGTGATGTCGATGCCTGCTGCGGATCCTCCTCCGCTTCTGAGCTATTGCCAGCGGCACCATCTTCCCCCACTGGATGCCAATCAGGGTCAACAACTGGGTCATCCATCACCTCCTCTTCAATTTCATCTGCACCTTCCTCTGTGTCACCGTGTAAGGTGGTATAGTATGCAGGAAGGGGCACCTGAGTTTCATCAGGGTCACATTCTGGCTCAGTAGACTGCAAGGGCAATGTAGCGCTCTGGTTGAATGTACCAGCACAATCATATAGCAGTGAATGTGCATCAGTGCACTCCATGTCAGATTCATGTTGGACTGGGGAATTCAGGATTTGACTTGATAACCAGGCATGTTATGTGAAAAGAGCTCCATGGAGTAAGCTGAAGTGTGGCCTGCCACATCCTTCACTTTTGGTGGGGGTGAAGGATACAAGGAAAGGTGTTGTTCCTGACCAGGAGCCTGCACTGACGACTCAGTGCTTGGAGTTTTTGAAACTTCAGAAGAGGAGGCGATAGAGCTGGAGGCTGTTTCGGCAATGTAAGCCAAAACGTGTCCCTGATGCTCCGGCTTTAAAAGCGGTTTACGTAGTCCCAGAAAAGTGAGCCTTCCAGGCCTTCTGGAGCTAGACGATGACGCAGGCTCAACACCTCCTGCCTTAGATGCTATTGTGCTTTTGGCACTACCAGCAGATGCACCACCACCACCACCACCATCAGTACCAGGTGGCCCCCCACGCCCACGGCCTCTTCCGCCATACTTCCTCATGTTTCTGAAAATGTACCCAAAATACAAGCAGATATATGGTACTGTATCAGAAGCATACAGCTGTATATTGTGAAGGTGAAAAATTTTAATCTCCGTATATATTTGCGGAGTAACAGACACAGACTCTCACAGGCTCAGTATGGATTACACCAGAATATAAAAAGCAAAAAAGTGTACTGTATCAGAAGCGTACAACCGTATACAGTGCTGGGGTAATTTTAAATTTCCGTATATATTTCAGGAGTAACACACACGCTCACAGGCTCAGTATGGATTACACCACAATATGAAAAGCAGAAAAGTGTACTGTATCAGTAGCGTACAGCTGTATACAGTGCTGGGGTAATTTTAAATCTCCATATATATTTCAGGAGTAACACACATGGTCACAGCCTCAGTATGGATAAGACCAGAATATGAAAAGCAGAAAAAGTGCACTGTATCAGTAGCGTACAGCTGTATACAGTGTTGGGGTAATTTTAAATCTCCGTATATATTCCAGGAGTAACACACACGGTCCCAGGCTCAGTATGGATAACACCAGAATATGAAAAGGAGAAAAAGTGTACTGTATCAGTAGCGTACAGCTGTATACAGTGCTGGGGTAATTTTAATTCTCTGTATATATTTGAGGAGTAACACACGTTCTCAGGCTCAGTATGGATTACACCACAATATGAAATGCACAAAAAGTGTACTGTATCAGTAGCATACAGCTGTATACAGTGTTGGGGTAATTTTAAATCTCCGCATATATTTCAGGAGTAACACACACGGTCCCAGGCTCAGTATGGATAACACCAGAATATGAAAAGGAGAAAAAGTGTACTGTATCAGTAGCGTACAGCTGTATACAGTGTTGGGGTAATTTTAAATCTCTGTATATATTTCAGGAGTAACACACAAGCTTACAGGCTCAGTATGGATTACACCACAATATGGAAAGCAGAAAAAGTGTACCGTATCAGTAACGTGCAGCTGTATACAGTGTTGGGGTAATTTTAAATCTCCGTATATATTTCCAGAGTAACACACACTCACAGGCTCAGTATGGATTACACCACAATATGAAAAGCAGAAAAAGTGTACTGTATCAGTAGTGTACAGCTGTATACAGTGCTGGAGTAATTTTAAATCTCCATATATATTTCAGGAGTAACACACACTCTCACAGGCTCAGTATGGATAACACCAGAATATGAAAAGGAGAAAAAGTATGCTGTATCAGTAGCGTACAGCTGTATACAGTGCTGGGGTAATTTTAATTCTTCGTATATATTTCAGGAGTAACACACACGCTCACAGGCTCAGTATGGATTACACCACAATATGGAAAGCAGAAAAAGTGTACCGTATCAGTAACGTACAGCTGTATACAGTGTTGGGGTAATTTTAAATCTCCGTATATATTTCCAGAGTAACACACACTCACAGGCTCAGTATGGATTACACCACAATATGAAAAGCAGAAAAAGTGTACTGTATCAGTAGTGTACAGCTGTATACAGTGCTGGGGTAATTTTAAATCTCCATATATATTTCAGGAGTAACACACACTCTCACAGGCTCAGTATGGATAACACCAGAATATGAAAAGGAGAAAAAGTATGCTGTATCAGTAGCGTACAGCTGTATACAGTGCTGGGGTAATTTTAATTCTTCGTATATATTTCAGGAGTAACACACACGCTCACAGGCTCAGTATGGATTACACCACAATATGAAAAGCAGAAAAAGTGTACTGTATCAGTAACGTACAGCTGTATACAGTGATGGGGTAATTTTAAATCTCCGTATATATTTCAGGAGTAACACACACGGTCACAGCCTCAGTATGGATAAGACCAGAATATGAAAAGCAGAAAAAGTGTACTTTATCAGTAGCGTACAGCTGTATACAGTGTTGGGGTAATTTTAATTCTCCGTATATATTTGAGGAGTAACACACGCTCTCAGGCTCAGTATGGATTACACCACAATATGAAAAGCAGAAAAAGTGTACTGTATCAGTAGCGTACAGCTGTATACAGTGCTGGGGTAATTTTAAATCTCCGTATATATTTCTGGAGTAACAGACAGACACTCACAGGCTCAGTATGGCATAGACCAGAATGTGAAAAGCATAAAAAGTGTACTATATCAGTAGTGTACAGCTGTATACAGTGTTGGGGTAATTTTAAATCTCCGTATATATTTCAGGAGTAACACACACACTCACACGCTCAGTATGGATTACACCACAATATGAAAAGCAGAAAAAGTGTACTGTATCAGTAGTGTACAGCTGTATACAGTGTTGGGGCAATTTTAAATCTCCATATATATTTCAGGAGTAACACACACGCTCTCTCAGTATGGATTTGACCATAATACAGAAGGGATTAAAACAATACTGTATCAGAAGATACCAGCTGTATACAGTTTTGGGGAAAATTGAAATCTCTGTATATATTTCCGGAGTCACACACAGATAGTCAGCATGTATTTGTCCGTGATACCAGCCGGTACACGGTAGTGGTGAGGAGCGTACAGCTCTATACGTTGTGGGAAAAAATGAACGCTCGCTAACTGTGCAGAAAAAAATTAAAGTATTAGTGCTGTGTAGGTGCTGTGTTCAAAAGCAGTCTGCACAGGAGGGTACACACAGCAATACAGATAGCAGGCAGCCTAATAATCAGCTCTGCTCCTGCACACTAGAAATTCCTCATCTGTCACTGGCAGGCAGCCTAATAATCAACTCTGCTGCTCCACACAAGCAATTCCTCTCCTCTCACTGGTAGGCAGCCTAATAATCAGCTCTGCTGCTCCACACAAGCAATTCCTCCCCTCTCACTGGCAGCCAGCCTAAGAACCAGCGCTGCTGCACACAAGAAATTCCTCCCTGTCACTGCACACTAAGTGTACAGCTAATTGCTATCAGCACAAGCACAGAATTATTGTGGTTTTCCTACATAACGCTCTCCCTACTGAGAACCAGCGTCAGCAACCTCTCCCTACACTAAGGTCGGCAGAAGTAAAATGGCGGTCGGTGGTGAGGGCTTTTATGGGCACTGCGACGCCACACAATGCCCTTCTCTAAGATGGTGCTGGCCGCTGCCCATGTCATCGCGTTGCCCACAGTCTGCGTCCTTGCTCATTGGCCAAGAAAAGGCCCTTCAAGCATTATGGGAAAACAGACTTTGGTCGGGTCGCCGAACACGTGGCCGACCTCACGCTATGGTTGGGTTTCGCTCGGCGAAACCCGACTTTGGCGATAGTCGGTCTTTTTTGCTTTTTTGAAATTGACCGCCCTGTTTCGCTCAACTCTAGCCGAAACACAGTCAGGGAAACTAAGGAGTGGCTCTGTAAGAAGAATTTCAAGGTCCTGGAGTGGCCTAGCCGCCTCCAGACCTGAACCCAATAGAAAATCTTTGGAGGGAGCTGAAACTCAATGTTGCCCAGTGACAGTCCCGAAACCTGAAAGATATGGAGAAGAGGGCCAAAATCCCTGTTGCAGTGTGTGCAAACTTGGTCAAGTACTACAGGAAACATCTGACCTCAATATCTGAAATCTTTGTTTGCTATCACAAAGTAATGTGTTTCTATTGTATTGAATTGTAGCATAGTAACATAGTAACATAGTTATTAAGGTTGAAGGAAGACTTTAAGTCCATCTAGTTCAACCCATATCCTATCCTAACCTGCCCTAACATGTTGATCCAGAGGAAGGCAAAAAAACCCCAAGTGGCAAACAGTAAGCTTCACATTGGGGAAAAAAATTCCTTCCCGACTCCACATACGGCAATCAGACTAGCTCCCTGGATCAACGCTGTATCTAGGAAACTAGTGAATATAGCCTGTAATATTATACTTTTCAAGAAAGGCATCCAGTCCCCTCTTAAATTTTAGTAAGGAATCACTCATTACAACATTAGACGGCAGAGAGTTCCATAGTCTCACTGCTCTTACAGTAAAGAATCTGCATCTGTGATTATGGCTAAACCTTCTTTCCTCCAGACGTAGAGGATGCCCCCTCGTCCCCGTCACAGGTCTAAGAGTAAAAAGATCATTAGAAAGGTCTTTGTACTGTCCCCTCATATATTTGTACATTGTAATAAGATCCCCCCTAAGCCTTCGTTTTTCCAAACTAAATAACCCCAAGTGTAATAACCTGTCTTGGTATTGCAGACCCCCCAGTTCTCTAATAACCTTGGTCGCTCTTCTCTGCACCCGCTCCAGTTCAGCTATGTCTTTCTTATACACCGGAGACCAGAACTGCACACAGTATTCTAAGTGTGGTCGCACCAGTGACTTGTATAGAGGTAAAATTATGTTCTCCTCATGAGCATCTATGCCTCGTCTAATGCATCCCATTATTTTATTTGCCTTGGCAGCAGCTGCCTGACATTGGCCACTAAATTTGAGTTTGTCGTCCACCCATACACCCAAGTCTTTTTCAGTGACAGTTTTGCCCAGTGTTTTACAAATAAGCACATAATTATACATCTTATTTGTTCTACCCAAGTGCATGACCTTACATTTATCCCCATTAAAGCTCATTTGCCATTTATCAGCCCAAGCTTCTAGTTTACATAAATCCTCCTGTAATATAAAATTATCCTCCTCTGTATTTATTACCCTGCAGAGTTTAGTGTCATCTGCAAATATTGAAATACTACTCTGTATGCCCCCTACAAGGTCATTAATAAATATGTTAAAGAGAAGCGGCCCCAATACTGACCCCTGTGGTACCCCACTGCTAACCGTGACCCAGTCCGAGTGTGCTCCATTAATAACCACCCTTTGTTTCCTATCCATGAGCCAGTTCTTAACCCACTTACACATATTTTCCCCTATCCCCATTGTTCTCATTTTATGTATCAACCTTTTGTGTGGCACTGTATCAAAAGCTTTTGAGAAGTCCATGAACACCACGTCCACTGCATTCCCTTGGTCCAGTCCTGAACTTACCCTTCATAAAAGCTTATCAGATTAGTCTGACAAGAACGGTCCCTCGTAAACCCATGCTGATACTGTGTCATGAGGTTATTCAGCTTCAGATACTCCAAAATAGTATCCCTTAAAAAACCCTCCAGGATTTTACCCACAGTAGATGTTAAGCTCACTGGCCTATAATTTCCAGGTTCAGTTTTTGCCCCCTTTTTGAATATTGGCACCACATTTGCTATACGCCAGTCCTGTGGTACAGACCCAGTTATTATGGAATCTTTAAAGATTAAAAATAATGGTCTATCTATAACTGTACTTAATTCCTGCAGTACTCGGGGGTGTATCCCATCCGGACCCGGGGATTTGTCAACTTTAGTGATTTTTAGACGCCGCCGTACTTCCTGCTGGGTTAAGCATGTGACATTTAATGGAGAAATTTTTTTATCTCTGATCATGTTATCTGTCATGGGATTTTCTTGTGTAAATACAGTTGAAAAAAAGTCATTTAGCATATTGGCTTTTTCCTCATCCTCATCCACCATTTCACCCAGACTATTTTTAAGGGGACCAACACTATCATTTTTTAGTTTCTTGCTATTTATGTAGTTAAAGAATATTTTGGGATTATTTTTACTTTCTCTGGCAATGAGTCTCTCTGCCTCAATCTTTGCTGTCTTGATTTGCTTTTTACAGAATTTATTCAGTCTTCTGTATTTATTTAATGCCTCTTCACTACCTACTTGCTTTAATTCCCTAAACGCTTTCTTTTTGTCCCTTATTGCGCCCCTTACAGCTCTATTTAGCCATAGTGGTTTCCTCCTAATTCTAGCATGTTTATTCCCATAGGGTATATACTGTGCACAGGTCCTATTCAGGATACTAATAAACGTCTCCCATTTTCTTTGTGTATTTTTATGTCTCAGGATATCGTCCCAGTTTATTGCACCAAGATCATCTCTCATCCGTTGGAAATTTGCCTTCCTGAAGTTTAGTGTCCTTGTAACCCCTCGACTACACATCTTATTAAAGGATACATGAAAGCTTATTATTTTGTGATCACTATTACCCAAGTGACCCCCAACCCTTATATTTGATATGCGGTCTGGCCTGTTGGATAATATTAGGTCTAGCAGTGCCCCCCTCTTGTTGGGTCCTGAACTAGTTGTGAAAGGTAATTGTCTCTCATAGTTGCCAAAAACTTATTACCTTTGCTGGAACTACAGGTTTCTGTTCCCCAATATATTTCAGGGTAGTTGAAGTCCCCCATAATAATGACTTCTCCTTGAGTCGCTGCTTCATCTATTTGCTTTACGAGGATATTCTCTGTTGCTTCCATTATTTTAGGAGACTTATAACAAACCCCTATCAATAATTTATTATTTTTCCCCCCTCCCCTAATCTCCACCCACAGAGACTCTACATCTTCATTAGATTCACAGATATCACACAGGATGGGTTTTAAGGATGATTTTACATATAAACACACACCCCCACCTCGCTTATTTTTACGGTCATTTCTAAACAGACTATAGCCCTGTAAATTAACCGCCCAGTCGTGGCTCTCATCCAGCCAAGTCTCAGATATCCCCACCATGTCATAATTATGTTCCAACAAAATTAATTCTAATTCCGCCATTTTGTTGGTGAGGCTTCTAGCATTAGTATACATGCACTTTATGTATCTCTCTGAACCTCTATTCTTTCTTAAATTATTAACTGTTCTAACCCCACCCCCCATGCCACCCCCACCCCCAATTTCATTATTTGTGCCCTTGTCTCTATCTGTACTGCCTTCCCCTCCTATAAAATGAATACCCTCCCCCCCAGTCCCTAGTTTAAAGACTCCTCCAACCTTCTAGCCATTTTCTCCCCCAGCACAGCTGCACCCTCCCCATTGAGGTGCAGCCCATCCCTAGCATAGAACCTGTAGCCAACTGAGAAGTCGGCCCAGTTCTCCAGGAACCCAAACCCCTCCTTCCTACACCAATTCTTGAGCCACTTATTAACCTCCCTAATCTCCCGTTGCCTCTCTGGTGTGGCACGTGGTACCGGCAGTATTTCAGAAAATACCACGTTGGAGGTCCTTGCTTTAAGCTTGCAGCCTAATTCCCTGAAATCATCTTTAAGGACCTTCCACCTGCCTCTAACTTTGTCATTTGTGCCAATGTGCACCATGACCGCTGGGTCCTCACCAGCCCCTCCCAGTAATCTGTCAACCCGATCAGCGATGTGTCGGACTCGAGCGCCAGGTAGGCAGCACACTGTTCGACGATCCCTGTCTTTGTGACAGATTGCCCTATCTGTTCCCCTAATAATTGAGTCCCCCACTACCAGCACCTGTCTGGCCTGCCCTGCTCTCCTAATTCCCCCCTTACTGGAGCAGACACTCCCCCGGCTTTCAGAGGACATGCCTGGCTGCAGCAGTGCTACCCCTGTACTGACAACCCCCTCATCTGCCAACTTTGCAAACTTATTGGGGTGTGCCAGATCAGGACTAGCCTCCCTGGCGCTCTTCCCTCTACCCCGCTTTCTAACTGTCACCCAGCTTCCTACTTCAGTGTCCTGCAGCTCCACCCTAGCATCCCCCCTCATCTATCCCATTGAGCGTCTGCTCAGTGAGCAGAAGACTCCTTTCCATATTGTCTATGGATCTCAGTGTTGCCAGCTGCACATTTAGATCCAAGATTTGGGCTTCCAAATGCACAACTGCTCACATCTCACACAGCAGTATGCACCCTCGACCGGCTGTTCAAGGACTGCATACATGTGGCAAGATGTACACTGGATGGCATTGGCAATAGTGGAGCACATATCTAATGGGGATTTCACCAGACAGCAAAGATAAGTAAAAATAAATAAAAAGTATTAATAAAATATACAGTAACAGCAATTCAGTAAATCCTCCCTTGGAAACTCCCTGAATCCAAAGTCACTGAATCTCAAGTCACACTTACCACCGTTCACACTTGCGCACCGGTCACACTCAGCTCGCTCACACTCGCTGAAGCAGAAGATTTAAAGAGAGATTTTTTTTTTTTTTTTTTCTGTTTTTTTTCAAATCCTGCTTTGAGCAGGGGGTTGGACAAAATGACCCAGGAGGTCTCTTCCAACTCTACCATTCTATGATATTATATCAAATACTTATTTCATGCAATCAAATGCAAATTAAATACGCAAAAATCATACAATGTGATTTTCTGTTTTTGTTTTTAGATTCTGTTTCTCAGAAGTGAAGTGTACCTACAATATAAATTACAGACCTCCCCATTCTTTCTGGTGGGAAAACTTGCAAAATCGGCAGTGTATCAAATACTTATTTTCCCCACCATACTTGTGAGTGAAGCATCGTCACAGACTGCACAGCTCACCTCTTGTTTTCAAAATGGCAGATGATGGAGGAGTACGGGACCACACCTGTCTCTTAGCCTCCTCCAATTGAAAAACACTGTAAATAGAATATATGTTTTTTTATTTGGAACAGGTTGATGAACATATTTGGTGACATTCCCCTCCATCATCTGCTATTTTAGAACAGGAGTGCTGTGCGGTCTTTCAAGATTAATGAACCCTACCGATCTACAGAAAAGAGGACTTGTAATCCCTACATTTACCAGGCCAGGAGCAGTTGAATCTCATGAAGGAACAGAAGATATGACGATAGAGGAGGGCAGTGCAACCTGTAGCTCGATTTAACAATTCCTGGTCACTGATCTGCGTACACGATAGAACTGGGAAAGAATAGAAGACAGAAGTTGTTTTTTCTGGAAATTATTTCTGGTCAAGTAACCAGGTGACTTGCTTAGACAAGGATACACCATTTAATAAACAAAAGTTGCTTCAGTTTTTTACCTAAATAAATAGGATAAAAGGTGATGGAAAACTTTCTTATGTATCTATCGGCTTGTAGAAGTCTATGAAGAGAGGAGGGGCAGGAGGTGACAGAAGGAGAGCGAAACCAAGAGAAAATGGTAAGACTGAATTTTTTCTATACTTGCTGTAAGCAGTGGACACTAATTAGTGACTAGATAAATGAAGTTGTAAATAAGTTAACAACTTCAAACACACATTTCTTGCAAATGTTATTTTTAGGAGGTAACTAGTAATGAGCGAGTATGCTCGTTGCTCGGGTGATCTCCGAGTATTTGGGCGTGCTCGAAGATTTAGTATGTGTGGCGGCACCTGCAAGATTTGTCGCTGCTGGACAGCCTGAATACATGTGGGGAATGACTGTTTGTTAGGGAATCCCCACATGTATTCAGGCTGTCTAGCAGCCGCAAATCATGCAGCTGCGGCGACACATACTAAATCTCCGAGCACGCCCAAATACTCGGAGATCACCCGAGCATACTCGCTCATCACTAGAGGTAACAAATGTCGCAAAATTTTAGATGTAACTTTTGAATTTGTGTCATTTCTACAAAAAATAACCAAAATGAATAATAAATGTGTGCCATTTATATATATATGCTTCTGCCCCCAAAAGGTTTGTCATTTGCTCTACTCTTTGCTGTTCTAAGCTCCACTACATATTACAGCTTACACTCAGCTGCATCACCCAAGATCAGAGAAAACTCTAAGCTATGCCAATCATCGCCTTCGATAATTCAGACAATAACGATCAAGTAGGAAGACAGAGTGGGCTCCTTTAGGCCCTGTGTACACGTTGCGGATTCACTCGCAGATTTTTCCATGCGGATTTGGCTAAATCCGCAGGCAAAATGACCTGCGGTTTACCTGCGGATTTGCTGCGGTTTTTGTGTGGATTTGGCCTGCGGTTTTACACCTATAATGGAATAGGTATAAAAACGTTGAGGAATCCGCAGCAAATCCACGCGGAAAAATCTGCAGCATGTGCCCAGCGTTTTTTTTTCCCATTCACTTTCATTGTACTGTACATGACTTGCGGATCTGCTGTGGATCCGCAGGGCCAAATCCGCTGCGGATCCGCAGCACAATCCGCAACGTGTGCACAGACCCTTAGTCTTCGTGGGGTGCTGATAGGTTTCAATAGAGGTAGAGTAAAATAACCTACAGGTCTGCATCATAATAAACCTATTAGGCCGTGCAATAATATGCTTGTTAGCTTATGGTGAAGTTTTAAAACAAAGTTTCTTACTGATTTGAAGAATAATGATATCTTGCTATTTATAGCTCACAGTAAGCGCTTGAAAAAAAAGGAAACTTGAACTTTAAAAAAGAAGTCCTTATACGGCTTTGGGAAGATTCACAATAACTTTACTTCAGGGCAGTCCACACATTGCTCTGCAGTGACGTTCTAGATAGTCCACACCTTGCTCTGCAGTGATGTTCTAAAACATCTGTGCATAGTAAGAAGCTTGCAGAAGACTGATAGCCATCTCACCACACCCACACCACAGTTATACAGACACAGCTAGACTCCTCACAGAGAAGGTAAACATGATATATCATCATGTGTGCCTTCCTGACCGGAGTGTACACAACGCTGATCAATAGTTATGTATACAGAGTAGGATGCACTGACAGTGCTTCCTTCTCCATGTGATTGCTGGGTATAGGGAGAGAGCAGTGCTTAGAGTTTCTGCGTCATAGGAAACTCAATCAGCTCTGCTATGCAGCCTAGAAGCTGAACTTCTCCAGTAACTGGGGCCAATAACAGTAAGGGCACAGCAGCCAGATGACCGGATCGCAATGCTCGGACTGGCAAGTGGCTCTCCTAACCCGAGCGTGAGGGCTTGTATAGAAATGCCGCTGTCATGCTGGGGTCAGTAGAGCCGCCAGCCAGTCCACGCACTGGGATGCGATTGTTGTCCGTGTTATACTTCTGCCTGACTGCGTCATTAAAGGGGAGGTCAGCAATAAAATAATGTATTAATATGTTGAAATGTTCCTTAAATCTCTTTAAAGGCTTTATGGGGGGCATTATGTGCAATGTAAATGAAAAATTAAATAAAAATGTAAGAAAAAAGAATATGCAAAACTAACAACCATCACCATGCTGAATTGATGTTTATAGTCACACCCCTTTAAAAAAATATCTAATACATAAAATAATTTCTATGGAAATAAGAACACTCTTTAAAATGTTATTTTATTTTAGTGGTTGTTTGAGATTGTAAAAAATAAAACGTGAAATATAGACATGTATTTCCTAATGTTCTTTAAATTTAGAAAACTTTTAGAGCCATGAAAAACACATGTACAGTCATGGCCAAAAGTTTTGAGAATGACACAAATATTAATTTTTACAAAGTCTACTGCTTCAGTTTTTCTAATGGCAATTTGCATATACTCCAGAATGTTATAAAGAGTGATCAGCTTAACAGCAATTACTTGCAAAGTCAATATTTGGCTAGAAAATGAACTTTATCCCCCAAAACACATTTCAACATCATTGCAGCCCTGCCTTAAAAGGACCAGCTAACCTCTTTTCAGAGATTGCTCCATTAACACAGGTGTGGGTGTTGATGAGGACATGGCTGGAGATCAATCTGTCATGATTAAGTAAGAATGACACCACTGGACACTTTAAAAGGAGGCTGGTGCTTGGCATCATTGTTTCTCTTCTGTTAACCATGGTTATCTCTAAAGAAACACGTGCAGTCATCATTGCTATGCACAAAAATGGCCTAACAGGGAAGAGTATCGCAGCTAGAAAGATTGCACCTCAGTCAACAATCTATCGCATCATCAAGAACTTCAAGGAGAGAGGTTCCATTGTTGCCAAAAAGGCTCCAGGGCGCCCAAGAAAGACCAGCAAGCGCCAGGACCGTCTCTTAAAAGTGTTTCAGCTGTGGGATCGGGCTACCAGCAGTGCAGAGCTTGCTCAGGAATGGCAGCAGGCAGGTGTGAGTGCATCTGCACGCACTGTGAGGCGGAGACTCTTGGATTAAGGCCTGGTCTCAAGGAGGGCAGCAAAGAAGCCACTTCTCTCCAGAAAAAACATCATGGACAGACTGATATTCTGCAAAAGGTACAGGCAGTGGACTGCTGAGGACTGGGGTAAAGTTATTTTCTCTGATGAATCCCCTTTTCGATTGTTTGGGACATCAGGAAAACGCCTCATTCGGAGAAGACAAGGTGAGCGCTACCACCAGTCTTGTCTTATGCCAACTGTTAAGCATCCTGAAGCCATTCATGTGTGAGGTTGCTTCTCAGCCAAGGGAATCGGCTCTCTCACAGTCTTGCCTAAAAACACAGCCATGAATAAAGAATGGTACCAGAATGTCCTCCAAGAGCAACTTCTCCCAACCCTCCAAGAGCAGTTTGGCGATCAACAATGCCTTTTCCAGCATGATGGAGCACCTTGCCATAAAGCAAAGGTGATAACTAAATGGCTCAGGGAACAAAACATAGAGATTTGGGTCCATGGCCTGGAAACTCCCCAGATCTTAATCCCATTGAGAACTTGTGGTCAATCATCAAGAGATGGGTGGACAAACAAAAACCTAAAAATTCTGACAAAATGAAAGCATTGATTGTGCAAGAATGGACTGCTATCAGTCAGGATTTGGTCCAGAAGTTGATTGAGAGCATGCCAGGGAGAATTGCAGAGGTCCTGAAGAAGAAGGGTCAACACTGCAAATATTGACTTTCTGCATTAACTGATTCTAACTGTCAATATAAGCTTTTGTTACTCATATGTTTGCAATTATATTTCTGTCTGTGATAAAAACATCTGTCAACACACACATAAAAACCAGAGGGCAGCATATCATGTGAAAATATAATATTTGTGTCCTTCTCAAAACTTTTGGCCATGACTGTACAATAAAACACAAAATTGTGCCTGGTCAGGAAGAGGTGAAAATGGCCATGTATAAATCTCGTTAAATGGAAAAAAAAATCTGCGAGTTTGGCTTTGCCATAATTATACTGACCTGGAGAATCATATTTCCAAGTCATTTTTACTGCACATTGAACACTATTAAAGCAAAACAAAACAATTGCAGAATTGCGGGGTTGTTTTTTGCAATTTCACTGTACTTGGAATTTTTCTCCTGCTTTCCAGTACATTGCATGGTAAAGTGGATGGTGTTATTCAAAAGAACAAATCATCCTGTCAAAAATAAGACCTCATATGGCTATACCAGTGGGAAAAAAATATGGCTCTTGGCAGAAAGGGAGAGAAAAAAACCCACAAAAATAATAAGTAAGGTGTTAAAGAGAATGGCCTACCACAAGAGACTTGATACGTTGCGGATAGCTTTTTATCCAGTAATATACCTCTGGATTACCCCATTTCAGTGGATTAATGGTCCATCATGTATCCATCAGTCCCATAGGAAATGAATTGTTAGGCATCAGATTTAATATATTTTACACCAGATTCAAAGTGTTACGCTGCGTATCTGAACAGTGTGAACACACCCTAAGGGTATATTTCCACGGTAAGGAAACGCTGCATGTTTGACGCTGTGTACAGCCGCAGCGTCAAACACGCAGCGTCCAGATGTTACAGCATAGTGGAGGGGATTTCATGAAATCCCATCTCCACTATGCGTTGAAACACACAGGCAGTAGACCTGCATAAACGGACATGCGGCGCGTCTTTTCAGATCGCAGCATGTCCTTTTACCTTGCGGCGACGCTCTGTCGCCGCAAGGTAAATAGCAGAGTCCTATCTAGCGCTGCGGTGATTCCGGATGTGTTCAATGAGCACATCCGGATTCACCGCGCGTTCAGAAGGGGGCGGGGCTTTGGACGGAGCGGACTTTTTGCTCCGTCCAAAACGCCAGGTTTCCTTACCGTGGAACCATACCCTAACAGGGCATATGGAAAAAAGTTTTCACTGGAAGACAATGAAGAGAATATAGCTGATGGGAAAGTCCCCGTTGGGATTTTCCATTATAATAAACTCTTTCTTGGTCAAAACAGCAAATCGACACTGAAAAAAAAATAATGTTTAGTGGAGGCTTTTTTGTCAGTGACAGCCAAAAATGAATTGCAAAGAGAGGCTTTGTAGAGCTGATGCAATAAAATAGGGCATGGGAAGGAGGATTCATTGATTAAGAGTATGAAACAGAAACCATTGGTAAAATGTGTCATTAATTCACAATACAAGATTGTGTCATTTCATTTAACCTAACCTTGCTCATATTGTTAATCTGTGCATATTCGCACTGGATGTGAAAATGTGTAGGGGCAAAAAAAGGGACCGATTCAGTTGCTGAATATTTTCCACGCATTTCATACTTCGTTTCCTGAAATAACATCCACAATGCTGGTACCATCAAATGAAATGGATTTGTTACATATGCGTCATGTGGTGATACATGCATTTCATAGTCATAGAATGGTAAAGTTGTAAGGGACCTCACTGGTCATCTGGTCCAACCCCCTGCTCAAAGCAGGATTCACTAAATCATCCCAGACAGATGTCTGTCCAGCCTCTGTTTGATGACTTCCATTGAAGGAGAACTCACCACCTCTTGTGGCAGCCTGTTCCACTCATTGATCACTCTAACTGTCAAGTTTTTTCTAATATCTAATCTGTGTCTCCTCCCATTCAGTTTCATCCCATTGCTTCTAGTCTTTCCTTGTGCAAATGAGAATAAAGATGATCCTTCTACAATGTGACAGCCCTTGAGATATTTGTAGACAGCTATTAAGTCTCCTCTCAGTCTTCTTTTTTGCATGCTAAACATTCCCAAATTCTGTAACCGTTCCTCATAGGACATAGTTTGCAGACCGGTCACTATTCTGGTCGCTCTTCTCTGAACTTGCTCCAGTTTGTTGATGTCTTTTTTAAAAAGTGATGCCCAAAACTAGACACAGTATTCCAGATGAAGTCTGACCAAAGAGGAGTAGAGGGCAATAATGACTTCACGTGATCTTTATAAGACACGACAGTAGATTCTTCCTCTCACACACCGACTGGTCCCCGCTTACCAAATATCAGTTTCTATGATCTAGACTGTATGCTTCTGTTAATACATCCCAGAATTGTATTTGCCTTTTTTGCTGCTGCATCACATTGTTGACTCATGTTCAGTCTGTGATCTATTAGTATACCCAAGTCTTTTTCACATGTGCTGTTGCTTAGCCCTATTCCTCCCATTCTCTATATGCTTTTTTCATTTTTATTGCCCAGATGTAATACTTTGCAATTTTCCCTGTTAAAATGCTGTATTCAATTCTAAGACTATTTTCCTCACTTACATTTCCACAGTGAGCTTCTGACCCCAAGTATTCTCACTCAGTATCTTACAGTTCCAGCAAAGTGCATGCGATATATATATCTCAAACCCGCTGTACTTTGTCTTTTATACAGGGCAAATTGAGCTGTGGTACGTGTTTCAAATTGGTAACAAGTTAATTACTCTGGTTTACTGAGTATTATGTACAGATTTTTCCCATAGGCTTGCATTAGATGCGGAAAATCCGCAGGTAAAAAAACCCACATATGCGGTTTTAGTGTCGGCTACAGAAACACACTAAAAACGCATGTAAAGCACACATGACTATCAATAGTTTTGTCAAAGCCAAATAGAAAGATATATCAAAATCAAAGCAGCTTTATCTAAAATATGACATACCAAAAGGAGATAAAAACCATAGCATCAAAAACATGATAATGCATGTAAAAAAAAAACCTCCGCACTCAAACACAATCTATTAGGTGCAGAAATGCAGCAACATCACAAACCCGTCACATACTCATGGTGCTCAGTAGGATCAGTCCTCTAACATCTAAATGTATGTATTCTGTCCATGCTGAAGCACAGCACCATAGACAAGTTTCTGTGAACAATTTTTAATTATTGCATTCATTTCAATCCTGAAATTCTGACAATGGTCTAGTAAATTAATACATCCATGCCATATTGAGACACTAGTGAATCTGTATGGCAGCTCTAGAAATGAAAACAATTCTTCCCTCCCGTTGCACTTCTCACTACATCCCTTGGGCAGTGCCAATCATCATTAGAAGGGGGAGGTAACACTTTAATAAAGTCAAGTAATCCCCTAGGGCTGCGGAATCTTCCTTCAGTCTTGTGGACATCTGTGAAGATTTCACCAAGAAACCAGCTCTTTTGCGTTCTTCATCCGAGACTGATGCTGACCCCCCTTCCCAGCCACCACCGCCTAAATCTCCAAAGCCTGGATCTTATTTTGGGACAGATCTGCCTGTTTGCCAGCAGCTAAGTGCAGCAAGAGGAGGCGCTGCCAGGTAACCTAACCAGTGGAAGCACCGGCGCAACACAAAAGTAGTCAAAACAGGTAAAATGAATGTCCGCTTATATATTGTTCACATACGTTGCCTTATGTGTTGTCAGAAATAAACAGATTTCTGTCTTGGGGATAGACAGATATCTATCAGTAGTAATGGGATTGTTCTTTTATGCTAGAATCCCCCCAATTTGTACAACTGAAGGCCTCTGCGGTATTAAATGCTCCCTTCTGTATAGTAAATGGAAGAGGATATACATTGTGCAGACACTTAGTCAAATTATCATAGAGGCATGCAGAAAGACATAAGACCACCCTACTGAGATGGGGAGTTTGCCCTTAGAGAACGCAAGCCTTGTATAGATTTTTCACTGTAAACTAAATCTTGTAATGCTAGTGAAACATAAGTCCCTCTGAGAACCGGAGCATCTGCCATGGAAAATCAGGACATGTGGGTTTGTTACACATGCAAATTAAAAAAGACTACAGTTAATAGTTCCACATTTTAAAATAAGCGTAACGTATGTGGGAATTTATGTGAATAAAAATTCACTTCTACAGAGAAATTTCTGTGGATTTTGTTGGCAACACCCAAGTATATATCCTCTGCTTAAACCAGCGTTATAATTAATGAAATGGAAAAATACTGGAGACTGTGTTACAAGAGCCATGTATCTTTGCCGGTGATATAACCATGCCGCAATCACATATAATGGCCATGATTTCCAGGTCTCACATGGTTCTCCTGAAGCATGCTTAGATCATCACTGTAGGGTTTTATGGGGATCTCGCTTCACCAGAACCATGACAGCAATGATCCAAATGCTAAAATGTGGCCAGCAGAATCCATACCTTAGTGTTCCATGTAGCTAATAAGTAGCACTGCAAACACTTCCTATAAATTAAACATTTGGGCCAAAATATTTCTCCCACCATCAATATATTAAAAATCTAAGTCACCAATATGACAGACAAGATGAAAGCAAATAATTACTTTCTTAAATTTAAGCAGCATATTTGGTAATGAAATGGTAATTAAACAATACGACTCTGAGGACGCAACATGTTAGATATCTTGATCATAACTTGTGAAACCTACAAGTGTCCATGATGGAGCTTCTCCTACAAATTAGCATTTACACACATTTTCCAGAATAATTGAATAGGTTCTTTTTTCAGTAGTGAAACGTGAAAGCAGGATATATAGAACACTGATGATTAACACCATTTCAGCAGCTACCACAATATTACATGGTGTGGATCCATCTGATCTGTTCTGAAGTGTATCCTTCTGGAAACCATCTATATTGTTGTTTGTAGAGTTGTAACACGACAAAAACCCTACTAATCCCTCAACAGTAGAGCAGATCTTCAGCTAAGGAGCTTAGCTGGAATACCATGAGCTAACAGCAGCATGCGTGGTCCTCTTGTCAGTATCAGTACCCCATCCTACCTCATATTGGGGACACCTAGAATACGCATCTAAATATAGTATTATGCCCTCATTTAGCAAATGAGAAGACTTTTCCTACTGGCTCATTTCTACAAACCTTGTATTTATATGCCAGCTCTGCTTCTGGTAAATGTAAAGCATGGATTAACATTTTTATGATTTACTAATATAATTTAAGTTCCTTTCTACAACCATGTAAAATGGCATGTGCAGAGTTCCTACATCAGACTTCTTGAGTTTCATTTAAATGAGAACAAGGGTTTGTTTTACATAGGGACGAATGATCTCAGTTTGAGGGATTTTACATCCTTTTTGTTTTACAGGATTTAGGATGTTTCTAGACAAATGTGAAGGAGACTTGTGTGACCTAAGAGGTGACAACACACAAACATCATGTCCCCCTGAAGGGGAAGAAGATGAACTCCCTAAAAAAAAGCACCGCAGAAACCGAACAACTTTCACTACCTACCAACTTCACGAGTTAGAACGGGCATTTGAACGTTCCCACTACCCCGATGTGTACAGCCGGGAGGAACTAGCCATGAAAGTCAGCCTTCCAGAAGTTCGGGTACAGGTGAGAGATGCAAGAACAGGAATGTGGGATGGGGGGCAGAATTTGCTCGTTATTATTTTTTTTTTTTTCAACTACATGGAACCACACTAAGAGCAATAGTAAACTTTTCCTAAACATAAACCAGAAGCATGCCCATAGTTTCTTACCGTTTAAGATTTATTTTTAATATTATGCTGTAAAAGAAAAATCTATATTTTTTGGGCCATGCAGCAAATTTGCACAGTTAATATTAAGCCAATTGTTCTATCTAAGCAGAAAACAGCCATTTCTGCATATTTCATGCACTATTTAAAATCATACAGATTTTGACTCTGGAAAAGAAAATGCACATGTAAAGAAATAGTGGATTATTTAGTTTATTAGAAAATAAACTGGGGGTAAAAAAAATGTCAAAAAGAAAAAACTTTCTTACAGCAATTAATCACAGTACAGCTATCAAATATAAGAGCTACACTTAAATTAGTGGCTATAGGCAACAAATAGTCTTTTATAAGCACTACATACATTTTCCAATATGTGTAAGCGTAGGATCAAACCACTCCATACTAGCAGACTTTACGCTCTGCAGCTCATAAGACTGACTATGTCTGGAGAGCACGGAATATCGGTTTTTGGGTATTCAGACAGAAGAACCAGACGGCATCCTTCAGGCTTATAGTCAGCAAACACACTGTAAATCATATTCTCTGCACCACTCAGCATTCTGTTGGGGGCTTCTGCTGTTCCACAATCGTGGTCATTGACTTCAATGAGCCAAACAGTGGAACTTACGATTCTGCTTGATCTCGGCCATTTTAGCTGGACACAATAGCGTTCTGTGGTGAGCAGTAGAACACCATGTAAACCCAGCCTAATGGTCTATTCATATACTTGGTTTGCAGACCCCATGGGCCTGACAGAGGCTTGTAAATATCAGTATACCTTGTATTTGCCGCCAAGTTAAACAAGTCATATCACGTTGTACATTTTATTGATTTAATAATAGTGGTTATGGGCGACATTCATTTACATACTCTTCAGTTGTACACGCACAATGGAGATAGGTCTTCCACATGTGCAGGGAAATTCTCCCAGTATATATGATGAACTGCTAATGCAGTGTGAGTAGACCCTAACCCAGAATAATCTACATTATAGCCATTATTAGAACTGCCCCGTAGGATAATGTGAATGTGCAAAGTTGAAGACAAATAAACCAACCTTATAAACAAAAATCCTTAATAGAGCTGTCTATTTGGGACAGTAGGCTATGTCTCCATTTGTACTGCCAATTGTCCCAATACACCTCAGATTATTAGCTGTATGCAAAAATTAAGTTTCCATTTTAGTAAAATAGTTCCTGCAAACCCTTCATCGAACGTGTCCAGTTTAATTGACACTTCAGCTCCCCCCTTATTACCCCATGTGCTTTTTTCACCCTTTCCTAATCCATAAACTGCTCTATCCAATTAGCAGACACTTCGAGCCGTTAATGGAATCATCATTATCAGGGATCTGGTCCCGGCAAAGCTAATTGCGCTCATCGTAATGCAGCAGATATCTTGCCCTTCCTCAATAACACCTGCCACTCCACTTGCTTACAGAATGATGCCTCCCAATCCCTGACAAATCCCTATTTCTTTTCTGATCCAGGTTTGGTTCCAGAACAGAAGGGCTAAATGGAGGAGACAGGAGAAGTTGGAGTCCTCCTCAGCAAAGCTTCATGACTCCCCGCTTCTCTCATTTTCAAGGACACCTATAACAAGTGTTGGGCCATTGAGCTCTTCTTTGCCTTTGGATCCATGGTTGACTTCCTCCATTACTGCAGCTACAACTGTGCACAGCATGCCAGGATTTATAACACCATCCCAAAATCTTCAGTCACCATACACAGGCCACACGTTCCTCAACAGTGCACCTCCAATGACCTCTATACAGCCCCTAAGCAGTGGTCCTTACCAGTGCATGGGCAGCTTTGTGGACAAGTATCCCCTAGATGAGTTAGACCAAAGGAGCTCCAGCATTGCTGCTCTTCGGATGAAGGCCAAGGAACATATTCAGACCATAGATAAGACTTGGCAGCCGATCTGACCTACAGCAACACATGCGGTGTTAAATTAAAATAGAAAGCACATCAGCAACAAACCAATAATAAATTATTAGGCTGTGTGCACACGTTCAGTAACATTTCTACAATTTTGGCAGGAAAAATGCAGCTGAAAAAAAGTGCGTCTTTGACCTGCGTTTTTTAATGATGTGAGTGAAGTCAATGGTAAAAAAACGCAGGGTAAAAACACACAGAAATGACATGCTACAAATTATTTTCTTCACCAAATCTGCAAGTCAAAAATACTCAACACCTGCATGACACTTGCTGGCATTAGGATTGCTTGAGGTTTATCTAGAAAATCTGTAAGGAAAAAAAGCACCAAATCTGCAACGTGTGCACACAGACTTAATTAACTAATGAAGGCGTCCCATCTACTGCAAACTTAAATGACTTTACCAAAAACTGAGGCTTGACTGGACTGGTTAGCATGAGCCATGAATGGTCTAAAAATTGTAGAAGGAATTTTGGAGCTTCTTCAATATTAAATTGGGACACAGCAAGATGAAAGGGATACAAAAATACACTGTTCTTTTTTATGTTTTTCCAAAACTATATTTTTTAATAAAAGAAAATTTAAGTTTTTGTGCAAAATGTTTATATTTTCAAAAGCCATCAGTAAATACTACCTGGTAAAAAACAAACCCAAACTCTTTTCCGTCATAAAGATGTGAATTGCTCAGTCAGCATGGTTGAGTACACTAAGGGCTGCATTTACTGTCATTCCAGATTTTCACTGACGGTCCTGCTCATCTGTACACCTCAGCTACATGTCTTACTGGTTCTAACTAGTGACAAAGCACCTGGCAACATATGACTGGGAAGGACAATGCACTTACACGCATGCATAGAAGTCCAAGTTAAGCGTGTAAATCATAGCCTATTACGAACTCTAAGCAGGGGTAGATAAGTGACCCCCTTCCCATTCAGGTTTAACAAGCTGGAATTAATTAGGCTTGAACATGGGGACCACGGGGGTCTTAGCGATAGCGTCAGTCCCATAACAAGTTAGGAAGACATGCCGGGCCTGTGACACACATTAACAAAATACTATTTTTCCTTTCCAAATAGAAGATATACTGTTGAAATGTATTGTTTTACATATATTAAACTTGAAAAATTAAGTGGACACGTGATATATAAAGAGAAAATTTATTTAAGTTTTATCAGAGGTTTCTTTATTTTAAGACAACAGGACGATTATTTAAACTTCTTGGTCTTGGCTAGACGATTGTTTCTCCACATATGCAACTTTCGTAGAAGTTTCCAGTATTGAGGAGTATCTGGACTTCTTTCTTCCAAAGATTTAGGAGGTCCCAAATCCAGCTGAAAAAGCCTATGGAAACACAGTAAGGCAGCAAGGGAAAAGAACTTTAGGAAAGGGTGTTTACACAATGAAGCCACAATATGTAACAGATCATACAATTAAGGGCCATTTACACTGAGATGAGTGGCGTTAACCTCGGAACTGTGAGGTTAGCCAGTAATCATTTAATAGCCCATATACAAAGGCCGACCTTGCTGCAGATGCCCACTGACTGATCTGTAATACATCGTTCAGTAGATATAGGCTACCATTGTTCTAGGCCGCACAGGTCCTGCTTAGGCTATGTTCACATGTCCAGTAGTGATCATTTAGAAAGGATCCAGCAGCAATCAGTTGACAAAAAAACTTCTTAGTCCTTTTTTAACCCCTTCATGAACGGAGGCATTTTCATATTTGCATTTTTAGTTTTTGCTCCCCTTCTTCCCAGAGCCATAACGTTTTTATTTTTCTGTCAATATGGCCATGTGAAGGCTTGTTTTTGCTGGACAACTTGTACTTTTGAATGACACCATTGGTTTTAACATAACGTGTACTGAAAAATGGGAAAAAAAAAATTCCAAGTGCAGTGAAATTGCAAAAAAAGTGCAATTCCACAATTGTTTTTGTTTTACTTTTTTACTGTGTTTACTAAATGCTAAACCGGAGCTGCCATTATGATTCTGCAGGTCATTAAGAGTTCATAAACACCAAACATATCTACATTCTTTTTTATCTAAGTGGTGTAAAAAAAATCCCAGTTTGTTAAAAAAAAAAAAAAAATGTGCCATTTTCCGAGATCAGTAGCGTCCCAATTTTTCATGATCTCGGGTTGGGTGAGGGCTTATTTTTTTGCGCGCCGAACTAACATTTTTAATGATATTTTATTGCAGATACTATTTCTTTGATCACCCATTATAGCGTTTTGACTTTTTCTCATTATGCTGTTTAGCGATTGGGTTCTTTTTTTTTATATATTGATAGATCGGGTGATTCTGAACGTGGCGGTACCAAATATGTGTATGTTTGATTTTTGCTTTTTATTGTTTTATTTTGAATGGGGCGAAAGGGGAGTGATTTGAACTTTTATATTTTTTTTTTATATTTTTAAAAGCTTTTTTTTTTTTTTACACTTTTGGCATGCTTCAATAGTCTTTATGGGAGACTAGAAGCTGGTAGTGCATTGAGCAGCAGGGTGGTTTGCTGTTGAGAAAAAAAAAAATCTCTTTAAATCTTCTGCTTCAGCGAGTGTGACCGGTGCGAAAGTGCGAACGGTGGTAAGTGTGACTTGAGATTCAGTGACTTTGGATTCAGGGAGTTGACAAGGAGGAATTACTTAATTACTGAATTGCTGTTATATTTTATTAATACTTTTTATTTATTTTTACTTATATTTGCAGTCTGGTGAAATCCCCATTAGAAATGTGCTCCACTATTCCCAATACCATCCAGTGTACATCTTTCCACATGTATACAGTCCTTGAACAGCCGGTCGAGGGTGCATACTGCTGTGCGAGATGTGAGCATGATGTGCATTTGGAAGCCCAAATACTGGATCTAAATGTGCAGCTGGCAACATAGACAATATGGAAAGGAGTCTTCTGCTCACTGAGCAGATGCTCAATGGGACAGATGAGGGGGGGATGCTAGGATGGAGCTGCAGGACACTGAAGTAGGAAGCTGGGTGACAGAAGGCGGGGTAGAGGGAAGAGCGCCAGGGAGGCTAGTCCTGATCTGGCACACCCCAATAAGTTTGCAAAGTTGGCAGATGAGCGGGGAGCAGTACAGGGGTAGCACTGCTGCAGCCAGGCATGTCCTCTGAAAGCTGGGGGAGTGTCTGCTCCAGTAAGGGGGGGAATTAGGAGAGCAGGGCAGGCCAGACAGGTGCTGGTAGTGGGGGACTCAATTATTAGGGGAACAGATAGGGCAATCTGTCACAAAGACAGGGATTGTCGAACGGTGTGCTGCCTACCTGGCGCTCGAGTCCGACACATCGCTGATCGGGTTGACAGATTACTGGGAGGGGCTGGTGAGGACCCAGCGGTCATGGTGCACATTGGCACAAATGACAAAGTTAGAGGTAGGTGGAAGGTCCTTAAAGACGATTTCAGGGAATTAGGCTGCAAGCTTAAAGCAAGGACCTCCAACGTGGTATTTTCTGAAATACTGCCTGTACCACGTGCCACGCCAGAGAGGCAACGGGAGATTAGGGAGGTTAATAAGTGGCTCAAGAATTGGTGTAGGAAGGAGGGGTTTGGGTTCCTGGAGAACTGGGCCGACTTCTCAGTTGGCTACAGGTTCTATGTTAGGGACGTGCTGCACCTCAATGGGGAGGGTGCAGCTGTGCTGGGGGAGAAAATGGCTAGAAGGTTGGAGGAGTCTTTAAACTAAGGACTGGGGGGGGAGGGAATTCATTTTATAGGAGGGGAAGACAGTGCAGATAAATACCTGGGCACAAATAATGTAATTGGGGGTGGGGTTAGAACAGTTAATAATTTAAGAAATAATAGAGGCAGAGAGAGATACATAAAGTGCATGTATACTAATGCCAGAAGCCTCACCAACAAAATGGCGGAATTAGAATTAGCTTTGTTGGAACAGAATTATGACATGGTGGGGATATCTGAGACATGGCTGGCCGAGAGCCACGACTGGGCTGTTAATTTACAAGGCTATAGTCTGTTTAGAAATGACCGTAAAAATAAGTGAGGTGGGGGGGTGTTTATATGTAAAATCATCCTTAAAACCAATCCTGCGTGATAATATATGTGAATCTAATGACGATGTAGAGTCCATGTGGGTGGAGATAAGCGGAGGGGGAAAAAAATAGTAAATTACTGATAGGGGTTTGTTATACCGTATATACTCATGTATAAGCCGACTCGTGTATAAGCCGATCACCCTAATTTTGCCACAAAAAAACTGGGAAAACTTATTGACTCGCGTATAAGCCTAGGGTGGAAAATGCAGCAGCTACTGGTAAATTACAAAAAAAAAAAAATTAGATGCCAATAAAAGTTAAATTAATTGAGACATCAGTAGCTTAAATGTTTTGAATATCCATATTGAATCAGGAGCCCCATACAGTTAATGATGGGCCCCATAAGATGCTCCATACAAAACACTCCACTTATAATGCTCCATAAAGGTTAATAATGGCCCCATAAGATGCTCCATAGAATAATATGCCCCATATGCTGCTCCATAGATTATGCCCCCATAAGATGCTCCATAGATTATGCCCCATAGATTATGCCCCACATGCTCCATAGATTATGCCCCATATGCTCCATAGATTATGCCCCATAGATTATGCCCCATATGCTCCATAGTTTAGGTCCCATATGCTGCTGCAACTAAAAAAAAAAATGATACTTACCTCTTGTCGCTGGGGGCCAGGTGCCGATGTCCTGAGCAGGCGGGGACACCGACGCGCTATGGGGGACAGGTGCCAGTGTCACCGCTCGCTCAGTGCCCCGGCACCTGAGATATTTACCTGTCCCCAGTCCACCGCTGCGCGCTGCTCTGTCTTCCGGGTCCTCTTGTCAGTGTGTGCTCAGGCAGAGGGCACGGTGCGCACTAACTACGTCATCGCGCCCTCTGCCTGAACATCACAGCCAGAGGACGCGAGGACACAGCGGTGGACCGGGGACAGGTGAATATCTCCTATACTTACCCCCTCCTGGCGCGGTCTCTGCAGCCCCTGCTCTTCTCCCGCGGCTCTTCCTTCCTATAGCGGTCACGTGGTACCGCTCATTAAAGTCATGAATATGTTCATATTCATGACTTTAATGAGCGGTACTATGTGACCGCAGCAGGAAGGAGCCTGAGATCGTGGAAGAAGCAGGGGGGCTGCAGAGACGCGCCGGCGGGGGTAAGTATGATCTGACACTCCCACTCCCCCGCCGACCCCCCGGTATATGACTCGCGTATAAGCCGAAAGGGGGACTTTCAGACTTAAAAAATGGGCTGAAAATCTCAGCTTATACGCGAGTATATACGGCAAGTCTCCAAAAATAATGGAAGCAACGGAGAATATCCTCATAAGGCAACTAGATGAAGCAGCGACTCAAGGAGAGGTCATTATTATGGGGGACTTCAACTACCCTGAAAAACATTGGGGAACAGAAACCTGCAGTTCCAGCAAAGGTAATAGGTTTTTGACAACTATGAGAGACAATTACCTTTCACAACTAGTTCAGGACCCAACAAGAGGGGGGCACTGCTAGACCTAATATTAACCAACAGGCCAGACCGCATATCAAATATAAGGGTTGGGGGTCACTTGGGTAATAGTGATCACAAAATAATAAGCTTTCATGTATCCTTTAATAAGATGTGTAGTCGAGGGGTTACAAGGACACTACACTTCAGGAAGGGGAATTTCCAACAGATGAGAGATGATCTTGGTGCAATTAACTGGGACGATATCCTGAGACATAAAAATCCACAAAGAAAATGGGAGACGTTTATTAGTATCCTGAATAGGACCTGTGCACAGTATATACTCTATGGGAAAAACATGCTAGAAATAGGAGGAAACCACTATGGCTAAATAGAGCTGTAAGGGGCGCAATAAGGGACAAAAAGAAAGCGTTTAGGGAATTAAAGCAAGTAGGTAGTGATGATGCATTAAATAAATACAGAAGATTGAATAAATTCTGTAAAAAGCAAATCAAGACAGCAAAGATTGAGACAGAAAGACTCATTGCCAGAGAATATAAAAATAATCCCAAAATATTCTTTAACTACATAAATAGCAAGAAACTAAAAAATGATAGTGTTGGCCCCCTTAAAAATAGTCTGGGTGAAATGGTGGATGAGGAAAAAGCCAATATACTAAATTACTTTTTTTCAACAGTATTTACACAAGAAAATCCCATGACGGTAATATGATAAAAAAATTTCTCCATTAAATGTCACCTGCTTAACCCAGCAGGAAGTATGGCGGCGTTTAAAAATCACTAAAATTGACAAATCCCCGGGCCCGGATGGGATACACACAAGAGTACTGCAGGAATTAAGTACAGTCATAGATAGACCATTATTTTTAATCTTTAAAGATTCCATAATAAAGGGGTCTGTACCACAGGAATGGCGTATAGCAAATGTAGTGCCAATATTCAAAAAGGGGGCAAAAACTGAACCTGGAAATTATAGGCCAGTGAGCTTAACATCTACTGTGGATAAAATCCTGGAGGGTTTTTTAAGGGATACTATATTGGAGTATCTGAAGAAAAATAACCTCATGACCCAATATCAACATGGGTTATGAGAGACCGTTCCTGTCAGACTAATCTGATAAGCTTTTATGAAGAGGTAAGTTCAGGACTGGACCAAGGAAATGCAGTGGACGTGGTGTACATGGACTTCTCAAAAGCTTTTGATACTGTGCCACACAAAAGGTTAATACATAAAATGAGAACAATGGGGATAGGGGAAAATATGTGTAAATGGGTTAAGAACTGGCTCATGGATAGGAAACAAAGGGTGATTATTAATGGAACACACTCGGACTGGGTCACGGTTAGCAGTGTGGTACCACAGGGGTCAGTATTGGGGCCGCTTCTCTAACATTTATTAATGACCTTGTAGGGGGCATACAGAGTAGTATTTCAATATTTTCAGATGACACTAAACTCTGCAGGGTAATCAATACAGAGGAGGACAATTTTATATTACAGGAGGATTTATGTACACTAGAAGCTTGGGCTGATAAATGGCAAATGAGCTTTAATGGGGATAAATGTAAGGTCATGCACTTGGGTAGAACAAACAAGATGTCTAATTATGTACTAATTGTAAAACACTGTGCAAAACTGTCACTGAAAAAGACTTGGGTGTATGGGTGGAAGACAAACTCACATTTAATGGCCAGTGTCATGCAGCTGCTGCAAAGGCAAATAAAATAATGGGATGCATTAAAAGAGGCATAGATGCTCATGAGGAGAACATAATTTTACCTCTATACAAGTCACTGGCTGGTGCGACCACACTTAGAATACTGTGTGCAGTTCTGGTCTCCGGTGTATAAGAAAGACATAGCTGAACTGGAGCGGGTGCAGAGAAGAGCGACCAAGGTTATTAGAGAACTGGGGGGTCTGCAATACCAAGACAGGTTATTACACTTGGGGTTATTTAGTTTGGAAAAACGAAGGCTTAGGGGTGATCTTATTACAATGTATAAATATATGAGGGAACAGTACAAAGACCTTTCTAATGATCTTTTTACTCTTAGACCTGTGACGGGGACTAGGGGGCATCCTCTACGTCTGGAGGAAAGAAGGTTTAGTCATAATCACAGACGCAGATTCTTTACTGTAAGAGCAGCGAGACTATGGAACTCTGTGCCGTATAATGTTGTAATGAGTGATTTCCTACTAAAATTTAAGAAGGGACTGGATGCCTTTCTTGAAAAGTATAATATTACAGGCTATATTCACTAGTTTCCTAGATACTGCGTTGATCCAGGGAGCTAGTCTGATTGCCGTATGTGGAGTCGGGAAGGAATTTTTTTCCCCAATGTGAAGCCGTTTGCCACATGTTTTTTTTTTGCCTTCCTCTGGATCAACATGTTAGGGCAGGTTAGGATAGGATATGGGTTGAAATAGATGTACTTAAAGTCTTCCTTCAACCTTAATAACCATGTTACTATAACCCGATCGGCTGTGCCACATGACCCACGATAACGTGACGGGGGTCACCGATGGGCGGGATTTCCGGCGCACATGACAGAAGCGCATGTTAAATGCTGCTGTCAGAGTTTGACAGTGGCATTTAACTGGTTAACAGACGCGGGTGGATCGCGATTCCACCCGCGGCTGTTAGAGGCACACTGGATAGATAACTATGGAGCTCAAACGTATCCCAGTGATTCTGAGATTGTTTTTCACGACACATTGTACTTCACGCTAGTGGTCAATTTAGGCCAATAACATTGCGTTTATTTGTGAAATTATTGGATTTTTGGCCTAAATGTTGCAATTTTCAAACTTTAAATTTTCATGCCCTTAAAGGGAATCTGTCACCCCAATTTTGCCATATCAAGTAAAGATATGGCTGAATAGTGCGTCCCATAACAAAGCTATCATATATCCTGATACCCCCGTTTTCATATCAAAATACCTTAGTAAACTTCGGTTTCTACGCTGTCTATCAGGGCGGTCAGGTCAGGAGGGCGGCGTTTTCTCTCTCTCCCCCCCGCTCCTCGGCATCACTTACGTATCGCCGTCTGTGAATCCCACAGACGGCGTTCGGCTTCCCGCGATTGCGCATTTCAAATTAGGCCCCGAGCATGCGCAGAGTGCTTTGCCCCGGAAGTCGTGCAAGGCAAGCAGTCATTTCCGGGGCAAGGAAAGAGTAGCGCATGCGCTGTATTGATTTTATGCTTTTGCCCACTGTTGGGCAAAGCATGCTGCGCATGCGCAGGGCCTAATTTGAAATGTGCAATTGCGGGAAGCCGAACACCGTCTGTGGGATTTACAGACGGCGTTACGAAAGTGATGCCGAGGAGCGGGGGGGAGGGGGAGAGAGAAAACGCCGCCCTCCTGACCTGACCACCCTGATTGACAGCGCAGAAACCAAAGTTTACTAATGTATTTTGATATGTAAACGGGGGTATCAGGATATATGATACCTACCGATAGCTTTGTTATGGGATGCACTATTCAGCCATATCTTTACTTGATAAGGCAAAATTGGGGTGACAGATTCCCTTTAAGCCAGATATTTATTATATTTATTAACTATTTTGTGTGGTATAACTAACATTTTCCACAAGTCTACTTTACATCAGCACATTTTTTTTTGTTAGGAAGTTAGAAGGTTTAAAAATTGATCAGTGATTTCTAATTTTTCCCAAAAAATTTACAGAACAATTTTTTTCATTCGAAGTGACTTTGAGGGGTCTATATGACAGAAAACACCCAAAAGTGACACCATTCTAAAAACTGCACCCTTCAAGGTGCTCAAACCCACATTCAATAAGTGTATTAATCCTTCACATGAACTGAAGCAATAAGAAAGGAAAAAAACTAACATTTACTTTTCCCCTCAAAAATGCAACTTGCCTCTTAAGCGAAAAAGAGGACTTGAACTCTATAGCGCCACCTATTGGTAGTAGCGATCCTACAAGTCACAATTAACCCTTTAATGAGTCTTGTAATGTGACTTAGGATAAAAGCCAAATCATATCTCAATTTGCAGACACGGTGTTTCGGACTATTGGTCCTCGTCAGTGCAAAGTATGAGATATGATTTGGCAAGCTGAGAGGCTCTGGACTGAGGTCTAAGGGGCAAGGTTTCTCCTTGTGGAGAGCGACATACCAGCTCTGGCTTGTCAAAGTAAGGAGGCTTATTCGCCGTGCAATGCTCCTCTGGGAAATTTAATATGCAAATTGCCTATTAAGAGAAAAAGAGGACTTGAACTCTATAGCGCCACCCATTGGAAGTAGCGATCCTACAAGTCATAATTAACCCTTTAAAGAGTCTTGTAATGTGACTTAGGAATAAAAGCCAAATCATATCTCAATTTGCAGACACGGTGTTTCTGACTATTGGTCTTCGTTAGTGCAAAGTATGAGATATGATTTGGCTAGCTGAGAGGCTCTGGACTGAGGTCTAAGGGGTAAGGTTTCTCCTTGTGGAGAAACCCCTCAAAAATGTTAATTTAATCCCATTTTACAAACTGCACCGAACTACAACGAATTCATCTATGGGTGCAGCGATTATATTGACACCACGGCTGTGTCACAAAAGTTTATACCATTGAGCAGTGAAGAAAAAAAAATAACTACATTTTTACCACCAAAATTTTGTTTTAGTTCCAAATTTTACACTTTCACCCTGAGAAATGGATAAAAATGGCACCATAATTTGTCCCAAATTCTACTAAACATGGCAATACCCCATATGTGACTGCTATTTGCACATTTTCCTAGAAAAGTTTGCAGACTCCATATACAAAGCCCCTAATTCAGTGTTTCTCAACTCCAGTCCTCAGGACCCACCAACAGGTCATGTTTTCAGGATTTCCTTAGTATTGCAAAGGTGATGGAATTAATGCTTGAGCAGTGCAATACTAAAAAAATCCTGAAAACATGACCTGTTGGTGGGTCCTGAGGACTGGAGTTGAGAAACACTGCCCTAATTGCTAGAAGAGCAGAATCCCCCCTCAAGTGACCCCATTTTGGAGATTTTGCCCCCTCTATGAATTTATCTAGAAATGTAGTGACTAGAGATGAGCGAATCAGAACTTAAAAGTTCGGAGTTCGTACCAGACACTGAGTGCCCGATGCAAAACATCGAACACAGATTTCTCACGGAAGTCCATTTTAATGTTCAGAGTTGCAGGGTAAGAGAGCCAAAGCCAGAGACAGCCAGAGAGCCAAAGAGAGAGCGAGACAAAGAGAGACAGACAGAATTTTCCAGATCCAAAGTTCAGGTCTCCATTGTTTTTAAAGGAGTTCGAGTTCTGGTTCAAGTTTGGGTACTGTTCTGGTACCTGTACCAAACTCTGGACTAAAGTTCTGGCCGGGTAACAGAACCCAAACTTCCACGGTGTATTTGAAGAAACACAAATCAGTGGATGTTGGATACAGCGAGTTCAAGGGGTTAACCAGTATGACAGTTTTATAGGTCGGGTTGATACGAAATGTGTGTATTTTTTGTTGTTTTACATTAATATACAGTGGGGGAAATAAGTATTTGGTCCCTTGCTGATTTAGTAGGTTTGCCCACTGAGAAACACATGAACAGTAGAGTTGAGCGATACTTTCCGATATCCAAAAGTATCGGAATCGGAATGGTATCGCCGATACCAAAAAAATATCGGCGATACCCGATACCGATACCGGAAATCCAATGTAAGTCTATGGGAACAAAATATCGGAATTAAAAAAAAAAACATTCTTGCCTTGTTGGTTAATTGTACATGAAGGAAAACAACAAAGAGTAATGTAGAATGTATTGGGGAAGGTTGAGGAGACATTAAAGGCATAGATGTTTAACCCAATCAAATGGAATAGCATAAATATTTTTTTTTTTAAAGATGTTCGGATTGACGAAGAAATTGACAATGTTGTTCACGTTTTTTCTATTTTGGCAAATATGTATATTTCACATCTTCCATGCTCTTCACCTTTTTAACTTTTGACACACTTTCTCCTTCATAATCTTCAGCAGCATCATCTTTTTCATCAAATTATTCTTCATCATCACCTTCTTTATCTTCTTCTTAAACTTCTTGCTATTCATCTTTTTGTTAACATTACTCATATTCTTCTTATTAAACTATTATTCTTATTCATATTGTACTTCATCTTCTTCATCATATTCTTATTTGTGACAGAGAATCCTGTACTTGTAATCTGTCAAAGTATGAATTTTTCATTCTTCCGTTCTTGCTGTCACAAAAGATTTAAATTACAACAGTATTTGTCCGTGTTCAGTTTAGCCTGCAGCAGCAGCAGGCATTTTCCAGGGGCACCACGAGGAGGAACGGACTCACCCCCATATACTGCTTAGTCTTCTTCTGCTTATAATTAGAGCATATATTTTGCTCTTCATTTTGGTCTTATACTTCATGTTCTTCTGCTTTTAGATCTTCTGCTTATTGTTCTTGTGTCTCTTATTCTGTATCTTGTATTTGTAGCACAACCTTGTACCAGCTGATGTTACTGGGACACGGTTACTAAGCAGGAGGTACCTGTGCTCCAAAGCACTACCAAGGACCAGCAGACGTTGCAGGAACTCGGATACCGAGATGGAGGCACCTAGGCCAAAGGCACTGCGGAGAGCCAGTTGACGGTACTGGAACCCGGACGGGTAGCAGAAGGTACAAGAGCCAATGCAAGTAACGAGGACCAGCTGACTGTGCTGGAACCCGGAGGGGCAGCAGAAGGAAAAGAGCCAATGGCACAACCGAGGACCAGCTGACGTTACTGGGACACGGTTACTAAGCAGGAGGTACCTGTGCTCCAAAGCACTACCAAGGACCAGCAGACGTTGCTGGAACTCGGATACCGAGATGGAGGCACCTAGGCCAAAGGCACTGCGGAGAACCAGCTGACGGTACTGGAACCCGGACGGGTAGTAGAAGGTACCCATGGAAATTTAAGTTGACAGGCCGCGAGCCGGCCGCAGTTACCGAATCCCACAGTACTACAATGGGTGATTGTCCTATTGTCACAACGGAAACAGCCTTTATTTGCATATCCCGCAGCACACATAGGAAGCACCTAAACTCCAAGCACCATAGAGTCGGCTAACCCGACCGCAACACGACAGGACAACTTATTGGAGGCTAAGTGACGTTTACACTGACAGGAAACAGATGGCGTGCTGTAACCAGTCTGGGCAGGAGTGAGTACCCGTGCCAATGACACTTCCGAGCAACAACTGGCGGTGTTGAAGCCCAGGGATGAGAAGACAACAGGGTGGAGGCAGCATGACTTTTTGCCGTTCACACAGCAGGGGAACAGCTGACATTACTGAACCCCAGTAACACTATAGCTTGTGTATTGGTCTGTGGACACGACACTTCTGAGCAGCAACTGCCAGTGTTGTAGCCCAGGGAGTAGAGTTCAGGTGGTAGAAAGATGAACATAACAGGAGACATGGATAACGTTGCGAACCAGTTATTTAATCTGAAAACGGACAGACAAATTCTGGCGAGATCCATGCCTTGTTCATTTTCAGAAAAGTAAGCCGGTCTACATTATCGGAGGATAGTCGCATGCGACGGTCTGTTAGTACACCACCTGCAGCACTAAAGACGCGCTCCGATAATACACTGGCAGCAGGGCAAGCCAGCACCTCCAATGCATACTGGCTAAGCTCTGGCCATGTATCCAGCTTAGAGACCCAAAACTTGAATGGGGAAGAGCCATCTGGGAGTACACTGAGAGGGAAAGACATGTAGTCTGTCACCATCTTACGGAAACGTTGCCTCCTGCTGACTGGAGCCGTCTCGGATGGTGTAGACATTTGTGGCGCTGCCACAAAACTTCGCAACATTTGGAACATACTGGTCTTGCCCTGTGCAGAGGTGCTGCTTGTGCTCCCTCTTGTTGCAGAGCTGTCTCCACTGCCTCGACGCACAGAGCTGCTTTGTAAAGCAGTAGCAGCAGCAGTGCTCTCGGCTGGAATGGAGAACATTATGGATTGCACCAGTGTGTCTTGGTACTCCCGCATTTTACGCTCCCGGTTCAACGGTGTGATGAGGCTTTGTAAGTTGTCCCGGTAGCGAGGGTCTAGGAGGGTGTACACCCAATAATCAGACGTGGTGAGAATGTGGGCGATGCGGCGGTCGTTTCTCAGGCACTGCAGCATGAAATCAACCATGTGCTGCAGACTCCCAACTGGCCAACAAACGCTGTCCCCTGCAAGAGGCGTCATCTCTGCCTGCTCTGCATCACCCCACCCTCGCTCTACATACTGACTAAAGCGTTGTGTACCTCCCTCTGGAGCGATGTCTTCCTCCTCCATTGACTCCTCCTCATCCTCCTCACAAAGTGAGCCCTGCCCAGCCCTTTGTGAGGAACCACGTTGCGCTGACTGTCCAGAAGGTGATGGAATTTGTGACTCCTCATCCTCCACCTCTTCCAAAACCTCATCCCTTAGTGCTTGCAGTGTTTTTTGAAGCAGGCAGATAAGGGGGACAGTCAGGCTGACTAGTGTATCATCTGCACTCGCCATCTGCGTTGACTCATCAAACGCACGCAAAACGTGGCAGATGTCCTTCATAGAGGCCCACTCAGTAGTGGTGAAGTGTGAACGGCGCAAATTGCGAGTTGATTGCGCCTGATGCAGCTGATACTCCATTACTGCTGGCTGCTGCTCACACAACCGCTCCAACATATGTAACGTCGAATTCCACCTGGTGGGTACGTCACATATGATGCGATGTTCAGGAAGGCGAAATCTGCGTTGCAGAGCTGCAATGCGCGATCTGGCCATGCTGGAACGTCGCAAGTGAGCGCACTCTAGGAGGACCTTGTGCAGCAGTGCATCAAGATCCGGATAGTCCCTCAAAAAACTCTGCACGACCAAGTTGAGCACATGTGCCAGACATGGTATGTGAGTGAGGTTGTCAAGGCCCAGAGCTGCCACCAGATTTCGGCCATTGTCACACACTACCAAGCCTGGTTGGAGATTAGCTGACAAAAACCACACATCGCTCTCCTGCTTGATGGCATCCAGAGCTCCTGCGCTGTGTGGCTTCGATTCCCCATGGAAATTAATTTCAGGACGGCCTGTTGACGTTTGGCCACGGCTGTGCTCATATCGGTCGCATCAGGTAAGCGTTCACGGGTCCATGTGGAGGTAGACCGTGACGGCTCCTGCAGCGATGATTCTGAGGAACTGGAGTAGGAGGAGGAGTCAATGTGGACAGACTTGATTCCTGCAATCCTTGGAGTTGGCAGAACACGTACAGCGCCACTCGCAAGATCTGTACCCGGCTCCACAACATTGACCCAATGGGCAGTGAGGGAAAGGTATCGTCCCTGGCCATGGGTACTGGTCCACGCATCGGTGGTCAGGTGGACCTTGCTACTGACGGCGTTTAGTAGCGCATGTTTAATTTTTCTCTCAACATGCTTTTGCAGAGCAGGGACGGCTTGCCTGCTGAAATAAAATCGGCTGGGCACATTGTATTGTGGGACTGCCAATGCCATTAAGTTACGGAAACTGTCAGTCTCCACCAGCCTGAATGACAGCATTTCAAGGGACAGGAGTTTTGCAATGCCAGCATTCAGAGCCTGTGCTGTGGATGGTTTGCCGAGTATGGCCGTCTTTTATCCCATGCCTGTGCTACCGATGGCTGTTTTGTGGCCTGGGAGTGTGAGGATGACAGGGAACTTGCAGCTGTGGGTGGAATAACACTGGGTCTCTGGACAACAGTGACAGAGGTTCTTCCATGGCGATCCTATGAGGAAGCCGAACCAGCTGTGTGTGAGCTGGAGGAAGAGGCTCCAACACGAGCTGAAGATGTAGGTGCTGCTGTAGGTTGGCCTACATCTCCAGTGTGTCTTTGGAACTCAACCACGTGCTTTGACCGCACATGTTTCCACATATTTGTGGTATTAAGGTTACTGACATTTTTACCTCTTTTTACTTTTTGATTACACAGCTTGCATTTGACATAGCAAATATCATCTGCAAGTGTGTCAAAAAAGGACCACGCAGTGCAAGTCCTGGGAGCGCCGTTTTGGCTGTTGGAAGAGAACTGCTACAAACGGGTGCCAAACTGGAGGCTACAGGCAACCGAGTCTGCAGCCTACCTCTCCCTACTGTTTGGACCGTTGGGGCAATCTCTTCCTCAGAGCTGCTACCACCACCTTCCTGTTCCTCACGCCATGTTGGGTCTTGGACCTCATCATCTCCACTACCCTCTTCCAACACCTGCTGCTATTGGGTGGTCTGGCCAGCACCATGCTCAACAGAAAATGGCACCTGAGTCTCATCATCATCAGATGCGTTCTGCGGTGTGCTGACCATCGGCACTGGCTCACCCGCCTCTTCACATTCAGAGAGACACAGCTGTTGCGCATCACTGCATACTGCCTCTTCTTCACATTCCAGAATGCTGCTTGGCTGGGCCCCTGTTTGCAAGCCAACAGATTCTGAGAACAGAAGCAGAGACTCAGCTGGCTCCAGTTCAGAACTCTCTGACTGCCTGGGCAATTTGGCAGGCGGTGAAGAGACAGATGGTTGTTCAACAGTGCTGTGGTCCTGAGAGGAGGTGGAAGGAATTGAAGTCGATGCATTGGCTGCCATCCAACCAACAACGGCTTCAATTTGTTCTTCCCGCAGCAGGGGGGTACGCTGAGCTCCTACAAAAGTGCGCATAAAGGAACGCTCACGGGGAAAACTGGTGGATGCTGTGTCACTGGGTGCAGCAGCAGCCACAGAATCCCCACGTCCTCTCCCTGCTGAAACTCCACGGCCACGTGCCTTACTCCCTGCCTTCTTCATCTTGGTAGATTGATAAAGAAAGTCAGAAAAGTTATAAGGCCTAAGTGTGGTTATTCCTCAGAGACTGCAGTGAACACTGCAGACAACTGTTCACTATCTGTGAAAGGCTCCTTTCTGTACTTCTATAGTGTTTGCAACCAATGTATTGTATACGGATGGAAGCGCGTCACACTAATAGATTAGATTTTTTTCAAATATAATGGAGCAGCACCAATTGGAGAAAAATGAAAAGGATGAGGCACTGAGACACGCTCAGCAGAGTACAAGCAGCAGTGCTTGAACAAGTAACTGGAGCGTGATGTGCACTCAAAAAATAAAAAACACAGACTGAAGTGAACACTGAAACACAACTGTTCACAATCTGTGAAAGGCTACTCCTTTGTCTACTTCTATAGTGTTTGCAACCAATGTATTGGATACGGATGGAAGCGCATCACACTAATAGTTAAATTGCATGGAGCAGCAAGAATTACACTGAAGAAAAAAAAAAAAGAGTCTGTGAGTGACACGTGCAGATGCCTACAGACAGCGTTGCATGCAGAGCAAACTGCAGCGTCACCTGCACTCTCACACACACCTTGCACAGAGCTGTTAAAACAACACTGGCAAAAGGAAGCTTTACACAGCGGTTGGTAAACTAGCCTGCCTAAAGCCCAGTACACAAAATCGCAATATCTAACTGTCCCTCAAAGTCAGCAGAACAGCGTTCTGTCCCTAACTGAGTTCACAGCACAGTGATGCTAAAATGGCGGCGGCGCCTTTTATAGTGCATTCTGACATCATTTCAGCAGCCAATCACAGCCATGCCATTAGGTAAGATGACCGCAGCATTACAGGATGTGCCCACACTTCATAAGATTCCTCATTGGCTGACTAAAATCACATTGCCTCTCAAAGAATTATGGGAACTTCCGATTCCGGTATACGATATAGGAAAAATATCGGAACTAAGTATCGGAATTCCGATACAGCGAATATCGGCCGATACCCGATACTTGCGGTATCGGAATGCTCAACACTAATGAACAGTCTATAATTTTAAGGGTAGCTTAATTTTAACATTGAGAGATAGAATATCAAAAATAAAATCCAGAAAATCACATTATATAAATTTATTTGCATTTTGCAGTGAGAAATAAGTATTTGATCCCCTACCAACCATTAGGAGTTCTGGCTCCTACAGTCAGGTTAGACGCTCCTAATCAACTCGTTACCTGCATTAAAAGACAGCTTACATAGTCACCTTTATAAAAGTCTTCTGTCCACAGACTCAATCAGTCAGACTGTAACCTCTACAACATGGGCAAGACCAAAGAGCTTCCTAAGGATGTCAAGGACAAGATCATACACCTGTACAAAGCTGGAATGGGCTAAAAAACCCTAAGTAAGATGCTGGGTGAGGAGACAACTGTTAGTGCAATAGTAAGAAAATGGAAGAAATAAAAAGTGTCAATTGACCGATCTGGGGCACCATGCAAAATCTCACCTTGTGGGGTATCCTAGATCATGAGGAAAGTGAGAGAACAGTCTAAAACTACAAGGGGGAAACTTATTAATGATCTCAAGGCAGCTGGAACCACAGCCACCAAGAAAACCATTGGTAACATATTACACCGTAAAGGTTTACAATCCTGCAGTGCCTGCAAGGTCCCCTGCTCAAGAAGGCACATGTGCAGGCCCGTCTGAAGTCTTTCAAGGAACACCTGGATGATTCTGTGAGTGATTGGGAGAAGGTGCTGTGGTCAGATGAGACAAAATTGATCTCTTTGGCATTAACTCAACTTGCCGAGTTTGGAGGAAGAGAAGGCAGTCTATGACCCAAAGAACACCATCCCCACTACTGTCAAGCATGGAGGTGGAAACGTTATGTTTTGGGGGTGTTTCTCTGCTAAGGGCACAGGACTACTTCATCGCATCAATGGGAGAATGGATGGGGCCATGTACCGTAAAATCCTGAGTAACAAACTCCTTGCCTCCGCCAGGACATTAAAAATGGGTCATGGCTGGGTCTTCCCACAAGACAATGACCCAAAACATACAGCCAAGGCAACAAAGGAGTGGCTCAAAAAGAAGCACATCATGGAGTGGCCTAGCTAGTCTCCAGACCTTAATCCCATAGAAAATTATGAAGGGAGTTGAAGCTCCAGTTGCCAAGTGACAGCCTCAAAATCTTAATGATTTAGCAATGATCTGCAAAGAGGAGTGGACCAAAATTCCCCCTGACATGTGCGCAAACATCATCATCTCATCTACAAAACGTCTGATTGCTGTGCTTGCCAACAAGGGTTTTGCCACCAAGTATTAAGTCTTGTTTGCAAAGGGATCATATACTTATTTCTCATTGCAAAATGCAAATACATTTATATAATTTATACAATGTGATTTTCTGGATTTTATTTTTGATATTCTGTCAATGTTAAAATTAACCTACCCTTAAAATTATAGACTGTTCATGTCTGTCAGTAGGCAAACTTACAAAATCAGCAAGGGATCAAATACTTATTTCCCCCACTGTACCTATTTATTGGTCTAACAGACTTTCCGTAGCTTGGTAACCCAAATGTCATCATGGGTTGCCATGGCAATGATCGGGCCCTCGCGGGGGTGTCGGTCAAACGGGAAAAATAACCCCCTCTCTCTCACTGCCTTCTAAAAGCTGCGATTGTGGCATTTAGTGGGTTAAATGACCCGGGTCAGTGCGGGCACAGCTCCTGGCAGTGGCAGCCAAGGCTCGGATTTCACTTAAGCCGAGCTGCCGGTGGCAATTTTGTGGGCACCACTCCTATACCTGCATGATTGCCATGAGGTAAACTTACGTCATCATGCAAGAACCTCTTCCCGACCATGACGTAAACTTGGTCAAATGTCGTGAAGGTCCTGCTGGATCCTTTCTAATTGATCAATACTACACATGTGAACATAACCTTACACAAGATGATGTACTGACAAGAAAGATGATCTTTGTGCAAATCAAAATATCATTTCACATGCCAAATGAGAGTTTTGCTCGGTCATCGGCAGCCCAAATACACTGTCAGACTATTGTGAAAGGAAAATTCCTAGGAAGGTTTGTTCACAATAATCTGGCACTGTAAATGCACAGTTAATCACACATTCGCTGATTATCTACTAGTATAAATGCACCATTAGCCATCAATACAGTGACATCTTTTGTGCTGTTGGTCTCCCCCAAAAATAAGTAAAGAAAATCACTCATGGTACAGAGCAGCATTAAAATAGAGATTTTTATAAAAGGTTTGGACATTTACCCAAATCATCCTTCATCTGCACATCTACAGGTGGTGTGGACAGATGCCCAGGCCATGAACAAAGCATGTGGATGACTACTACACATTTGAACTTTGGAACACAAATTTGTCTGAAATAGATTGAGGGCACTATGTTGCTTTTGCACAGCCTGTAAGATGCCCAAACAGCAGAAAAACCCCACAAGTGACCCCCCCATTTTGGAAACCACACCCCTCAAGGATTTTATCCAGGGGTATAACGAGCATTTTTAACTCGCTGGTACAGCGCAGAATTTGATAACATTAAGTCGACATATTGAAAATGATGCTTTAACCCCAAATTTTTCACTTTTTCAAGGTGATAACATAAAAAGTGGACCACAAAATTTGTTACCCACTTTCTTCTGAGCGTGGCGATATGTAGTCAAAAAGTTCCATTTGGAGACTCAACAGGGCTCATATATGTATTTATATCCTATGGTTTCAGACAGATATATATTTTTGCTGTTGGATTTATCTGACAGTATTACTCTATTATTGGCCTGGTGTCCCTTTAACAGTAATTCTTTGCTTTTTTTATTATATATTTTATATTCGATTCTTCAATAAAATAATGTTTTTTAATATTTTGGGATCTCTTCTTATTTTCCCTTTGATATTCATTAAGCTATGGATGTAATGGTCCTCACTTCCTCTGACGAAGCCGTGCCTGACACGGCAATATGCATGCTCCCTTCCTTGCCATGCTTGGCGATTCCATGGTGCTCTTTTTAGCCTAATCGGTTCCAATATACTAGGTGTCAGTAGGTATAACTCTTTTTCTCCTTAGCCTGTTCCATCTCTCACAATTTACTGTAGGACAAAAATTTCAGGTAGGGCTTTTTATATCTATGCATTTATTTATGCTTTTTCTTGCTTATATTCAGCATTTTGGTATATAGCGGTATATGCTTATATATATGCTTATATGCTTAGATGACCAGTGGCAACTCTGTGATTGATCATTCAGTATCTGCTATGTCTATTTAGGCGATATCCTCTTAGTCCAATCCTTCTTGGACCTTACATTATTCATGAGGCTTTTTGAGATCCAATTTGTTATACAGGTAATACCTTGTGCATTATCTGATTTAACTGTCTATATTAACACAGGTAGTTTGTCCATACCTCTTTTCTGGTTACACACCTTAACCTTCATGGTTTCTTGCATGCATGTATAAAGTGTGATGCTGGGGCTATATCTAGCAAATATGGACCCTTTTTGGTGCTTGCATATGTTCCTAATAGAGCACATTATTTGATTCAAATATATTTTAAATAGAATCAGGTCACGTGTTGGCATGGTGTGTAGTTTTCTAAGCCATTTTTCCCTAATAAAAATTGATTTGATTTCTTAAGAAACTTCAGGTGTACTCATTGTTATGTAGTTCTTTGTCTTCTCCACATACTAGAATATCCACTGGGAGCACATGTTCCTACACACGGATGTGCGGTGACGCGCCTACTGCACATGCCCTCACATTCTGTCATTGTAATGTACCAGTTGTTATCCCACTAGACAAAAGTGTAGTGATTTAGATAGCCAAATCAGATCTCATACTTTGCACTGACGAGGACCAGTAGTCCGAAACATCGTGTCTGCAAATTGAGGTACTGATTTGGCTTTTATCCTAAGTCACATTACAAGACTCGTTAAAGGGTTAATTGTGACTTGTAGGATCGCTACTTCCAATAGGTGGCGCTATAGAGTTCAAGTCCTCTTTTTCTCTTAACAGGCAATTTGCATAGTGATTTAGATACTCACTTATAAAGATATTTTCATTATCTTGATTTTTTCCTACTTCAGATGAACAAAAAGGATTGAGGAATTTTGAAATCCAACAAGCACAACTGTTCTTTTCCTTGACATCTGCTATTGGGGCAAATCAGAGACACCCCTATGAATGGAAACCCGTCACAGTTGTGAGGTTTGACCAGACTAGAACAGTACTGTACACAGAAATGTACTAGAAACGTATTCTTTACTTAGCAGGTACTCAAGGATCTTGGAATAATAATAATAAGGGTATTTGGTAAACATAATTTTGATCAAAAGAATGTACAAGCCATCCCGCCACGTCAAGGCAACCCTTTGTGGGACAGTCCTACTCTAATATTAAAAACCTTTCCACTTGTCAAGTGACGTAAATGTGAACAAGGCAGAGGGACTGAACCCACCAGCTGAAGCATAGGCCAGACAGGATGGATTTTTCAGCTCAAAAGCAGGGCGGTCACACCTTTATATGCACAAGATGCACTAAGAACTAAATGAAAAACTGGGTCTGAACTGAAAAAGTAAGTTGATGTGTATGCAAAATGTAAATGCATATCAAACACATGACCATTAAACAGAGAAAACAAAAAACAAGAAACAAATATCCTAAAATAAAACAAAATAAAAAATATATTGCAAAACATGCATGAAGTTGTAATAATAATAATAATAATAATAATAAGGGTATTTGGTAAACATAATTTTGATCAAAAGAATGTACAAGCCATCCCGCCACGTCAAGGCAACCCTTTGTGGGACAGTCCTACTCTAATATTAAAAACCTTTCCACTTGTCAAGTGATGTAAATGTGAAAAATCCATCCTGTCTGGCCTATGCTTCAGCTGGTGGGTTCAGTCCCTCTGCCTTGTTCACATTTACGTCACTTGACAAGTGGAAAGGTTTTTAATATTAGAGTAGGACTGCCCACAAAGGGTTGCCTTGACGTGGCGGGATGGCTTATACATTCTTTTGATCAAAATTATGTTTACCAAATACCCTTATTATTATTATTACAACTTCATGCATGTTTTGCAATATATTTTTTATTTTGTTTTATTTTAGGATATTTGTTTCTTGTTTTCTCTGTTTAATGGTCATGTGTTTGATATGCATTTACATTTTGCATACACATCAACTTACTTTTTCAGTTCAGACCCAGTTTTTCATTTAGTTCTTAGTGCATCTTGTGCATATAAGGGTGTGACCGCCCTGCTTTTGAGCTGAAAAATCCATCCTGTCTGGCCTATGCTTCAACTGGTGGGTTCAGTCCCTCTGCCTTGTTCACATTTACGTCACTTGACAAGTGGAAAGGTTTTTAATATTAGAGTAGGACTGTCCCACAAAGGGTTGCCTTGACGTGGCGGGATGGCTTGTACATTCTTTTGATCAAAATTATGTTTACCAAATACCCTTATTATTATTATTACAACTTCATGCATGTTTTGCAATATATATTTTTTATTTGTTTTATTTTAGGATATTTGCTTCTTGTTTTTTGTTTTCTCTGTTTAATGGTCATGTGTTTGATATGCATTTACATTTTGCATACACATCAACTTACTTTTTCAGTTCAGACCCAGTTTTTCACTCAAGGATCTTAGCTGATTCTGGGAAATTATTAAATGCAGACATGTGTATAAACTGTAAAAACAACATTTCATGCATGTTTTTGCTTTTTGTGTCCCAAAAATTATCATGAAAAGTTAAAAAGTGTAGTTTTTTTTTTTCTGACATTCAGTTAGCTAATATAGTGCCACCTAGTGTTCAGCAATGTGAATCTCTAGTAAGCTAAGTGATGGTGGTCACAGTGCAGAGCAGCCAAGAGGAATTACTTCCAACCCTGCTGGGCTTTGCGGTGGTATAGCATTAGAGATGAGAAGACTCCTTCAGCAGATGGAAGGCACTGCATTACCCCCAGCAGCATCCATACACATTGGAGCAAACAATTATGTATCTTTTTAATGCTAGAAACATGGCAAGTTACTTTAAAGGGAACCGATCATCAGGTTTTCCCTAAAAAAAGCTATTGCTTGAATGTTCTCCAGAATGTTCATACATTTATAACAAGTCTACTATGTTTCCTAGGCTGCACCTTGTATCTAAAAATAAAAAGCTTCAAATCTGTCCAGTGCTGCATTGTAATGAGCACCAAATGGTCCAATGGGCAACTCCGGACTGTGTTTAGCGCCCACACCAAAGAATGAGGTCTTCTATTTCGTCCATACAGCCGGCAAAGCCTCACAAGAACCTGTCATGTTCTCAAACGCTATTTAACTGCAGATATTCGGTAAGACGGCAGATTAATGAAGCTCCAATGCTGTCCGGCTGCCTTACTGAAATCATGACTGCCAGTAGAACATGAACTTCGGTTTGCTGGCTTTCAGCGTCTCAGTCACAGAGGTGTGCTGAACCGGCTAGATTCATTGCTCAGTACAGTGTGAGCAGTGGATGCACGCTCCGACACTGCTTGACAGCACATCGGAGTAGAGTGAGCTGTCAACGTGCCGGGGTGTGAGCGCATCCGCTGCAGTATAGGGAGAGATGACTGTAGATGCTTCATGCACTCCTCTGTTACCAAATAGAGGCAGCCGTGCTGCGTCCAGTAAACCAGACGAACAGCATTGGACGTCCATTAGCCGTTTATCAAAGAGAATAGCGTTTTAGGACATGACAGGTTCCCTTGAAACATAGCAGTTAACAGTACTCTGGGGCTTCTGGCATGAAAATCATTCATGAGCTGCTAACTTTAATTTACTAAAGAAAAATTGTACATCTGTTCTTTATAGCTAAAGCGTGGGTCTTCTGAAGCATTTCTTGTGACGACCTGTATAACCGTATTCCTTGGAAGTAGTGAATTACCATTCAGGATATTGAGAGTCATCCTTTAACTTAACATCTGATCCAGACTTATAGATATTCACTCCCATGGCATGGGTCATCAGGATAGCTGGGTCTTTGCATACTTCAGGTCCTTTTTGGACCTCTTTAACAAATCCTTTTCCCTTTCCTTTAAGAACTGTGAAGAAAACAATATTGTTATTTCCAAGAAGGATTTGTAAAAATGACCATGCTATTCCTTCATAACTGTACTGTACTGTAAGAATGAATATGTCATATGAATCAAACCCCATCACAAACAACTATTGCCTTAATACAGGTCGACTAAGTGGACAATATGTTGTAGCAATATCATAAAACCAAGTCACATTATCCACAGACCACAAAAGGAAAAACGTATGGTCATGCACAGATCCATCAACCCGGCCTTCCCAACACTCCTTTCTCCTAAGTTTCTACTTATAAATCCTCTTTTCAGACATCTGGTTCCACTGAATACATACGCCCAGGAAAACTCCCAAGTTTCACTATATGGATGAAAGTATTGGGACACTTACACAGAACACCTACAGCATTTATCACATCATTTATTAAACCCATAAGCATTAATATGAAGTTGGTCCCCACTTTGGAGCTAAAAGAAGTTACACAATTCTGGAAGGGTTTCTACAAGATTTTGGTGGTCTCTGTGGGAATTTTTTGCCCATTCACCCAGAAGAGCATTTGTGATGTCAGACACTGATTTTTGATGAAAGGGCATAGCTCTGAATTTCAGGGCTGTGTGTGGCTAGTGAAGGTCTTCCACACCAAGCTCGCCTAACCATACCTTCTTGGACCTTTCTTTGTAGCCTGGCTTGGAATCTCAGGGATAATCAGTGGTTTTTTTTTGTACTTTGATTTAAGAAAAAAAATCTAACAAAAAAAACGGTGTGGGCCCACGTCATTTTCATAACCAGCTGAGGGAAAGCCGACCGTTGGGGTCAGATGTTACTATTCTGGAAAAAGGACCAATAGCCCTAAGGCTAAGTGCACACGATCAGGAATAATTGCGTTTTTTTCACGGTTTTTCCGCTATTTTCCGCGGTTAAACCGCGAACAAAACGCAAGCATTAAGCATTCTATACGTTTTAATTGATTCCGCATGTTTTGTACACATGTTGCGTTTTTTTCCGCGAAAAAAACGCTTAGCGGAAAAAAGCAACATGTTCATTAATTTAGCGTAACCGCGGTGATTCCGCCGCCATAGGAATGCATTGAACCGCTTACTTTCCGCATGTGGCTATGCCCACTATGCGCAATGTAAGCGGTTCATGTGCGGATGGTACCCAGGGTCTGGAGCAGAGGAGACTCTCCTCCAGGCCCTGGGTACCATATCCCTGGTAAAACAATAATTAAAATAAAAAATAATGATATTTCTCACCTTCCGGCGTCCCACGCAGCTTTCCCGCCTTCAGCGACGCTCCCGGCAACTTCCGGTCCCAAGAGTCCTTTGCGAGAATCACCCAGATGGCATAGCGGTCTCGCGAGATGCACGTCATCGGTGTGATTTGTCGCAATGCATCCTTGGGACCGCGAGTTGCCGGGAGCGTCGCTGAGAGGCGGGAAGGCTGCGGGGGCCGCCGGAAGGTGAGAATATCATTATTTATTATTTTTTTTATTATTTTTACATTAGATCTTTTTACTATTGATGCGGCATAGGCGGCATCAATAGTAAAAAGTTGGTCACACGTGTGAAACACTATGTGTGACTCGTGTGACCAACCTGTCAATCAGTTTTCCAAGCGATGCTACAGATCGCTAGGGAAACGCTAGCATTCTGCAAGCTAATTACGCTTGCAAAACGCTATTATTCTGGCGGGAATCAGCATAAAAAAAGTGCGTATTTCCTGCGGGAGAAGTGCGGGATTGCCGCGGAAATTTCCGCGGCAATTCCGCAACGTGTGAACTTAGCCTTAAGGTTCCCAAGCTATTAACAGCTCACAGCTGTTTGCTTAGCCTTTACTGGTTAGTTTAAAGGGGACCCCAAGGGAAAAAAGGGACTTAGGGTCCCCCTATAATTACTAACCAGCAAAGGATAAACAGACAGCTATGGGCTGATATTAATAGCCTGGGAAGGGCCAGATTAAGAATATAAGCTCCAGAAATGGCGCATACATACGGTGCGCTAAATCTGGCACTTAGACTCCATTCTTCCCACTTGCCCTGGTGCGCTAGCAAGCAGGGTAATAGTTGTGGGTTTAATCTCAGCTGTTTTATGGCTGCTGACATCAAGCCCAGGGGTTAGTAATGGAGAGGCTTTTATAAGACACGCCCATTACTAACCCCATGGTCAAATGTAATAAAAAAAAAAAGACAGAGTAAAGTAATTTTATTGAAAAACACTCTCCACCCTCTTTTATCCATTACTGGAAAATTAAAAATAATAAAACACCATATTACTCATCTGTCCGCAGTGAGGCAGTGACTGGTGTCATATGTGAGGGTCGCTATGTGTCCCCCAGGATGCGATCAGAAGCGTATTAGATCCGCTGGAGTGCCTTGTGGTCACAGCAGGTTGCCTGTGAGTCACAAGGCAGAATAAAAGTAAGTGTGAACTTGATCAAGTTATTTAACCAACGAATTGTTCAGGAAAACCAGGTATGGGCTTCTATTTTTTGAAATGGACTGTAGGAAGGTAGTGGGGCCAGTCCGTTTCCTCCAGCCCAGATCTTATAAGTGGCCCATGGCCAGAGTCTGGTGGAAAAGGAAAAAAAAACCCTGCAAGAGGGTTTTGGTTGTGTCAGTTTGGTCTTGCCAGCAGACAGAACAGTCAGTTTGCACAGCACTCCCTGTGTGAGGCAACACAGGATCAAGCGGAGCCAAGAAGCCTGGCACCCTTAGCGTACAAGGCAGTGCTGTAGCCTCGGCAACCGGTCACGGACAGTCTTTGTTTTCCAGGTTGCGATCCGGAGGATCAGTTTTGCTTTTCCGGTTTGTGAGTACGCTGTACAATAAACTAGACTTTATTTTGAACTTTTGCTGAGTCACTGCATTCTCACTGCACAGCAAGGACACCATTGCATTTTGTTGAAGAAAAATTTGACTGCCGATACGACTTAACGGCGGCAGTTAAGGGTCCTTATTCCTCCTGCACCTCATGCTCCTTTTTACACAATCTCCTCCTGCACCTCATGCTCCTCCTTTATACATTCCATTTTCTGCAGCACAGCTTTTCTCTTTTATAGTCGCCTCCTCCGGCAGTACCTCACACTCCCCTTCCATATATAATTGGAATCACTTGATCCCGAGAGAAATTGCAATAAAGCGTATAGTATTCACTGCCATCTTCTTCTGGAGCACCAAACAGCAACTTCCTGTTATGAGCACAGCGGTGTAATCCATGAGGTTTCTCCCTTTCCCTTGACGTCATGCCTCACAGGAGCAATTCCATTCTAGACACGATGGAGCTAGATGTGGCCTGTGCCTGCCGCGCACTGATACTCTAAAGGCGGCGGCCCTGATTGCAGTGGCTGGGACGTCGCAGCTGGTTAGTTTTGCAGGGTGGCTTTCAAGGTGAATGTGTCTCCGGACGGACGTGTGCGCCAACAACATGGGCCATGTGGACAGGGCTTTGCGTGTGGAGTGAGTGTGGCTATGAGTGGCTTGATACATGAAAACACACACATATATACACTCAGTATATATTAGATTAAATATCACAAAAGTTTAAAAACAAGAAGAGTAATATAACGGACTGGGTGGCGAAACCACTGTACAGTGATCTGGAGGGGTGTGACTAGGTGGCTCACCTAGTCCGACCTTGGGCTGAGATCTCATCTCCCGAGATCTCCATCTGCGCTTGCGCTGCCTCCAGGCAGCCATTTTCCCCAGAGTACGCCGCATAGGAAAACATGGAACTGCGGGGGCTCTGGCCTTTCACAAAATGTCGGCAGAGTCCCCCACAGCACCGGACACTCCTGCAGTAGCACTGGACACTACTGCAGCGGCGCGCCGCACATCAGAACTCCCCCGCATACCAGCCTGCAGCAACGCTCCACTTTCCTCCTCCAGCAGCGACCCTGGGACCCCGCTTCACCGCAGCCACCACCCGCGGTAAGCAATAAGACGCATGGATTATAAGCACCACCATTTTATTAAAAAAACTTTTTTCCTATTTTTCTCCTCAAAATTTGGGGTGCATCTTATAATCCGGAGCGTCTTATACTCTAAAATATATACTGTATTTTTCAGGAGTCTGAGTTGGTCCATTTTATACAGACTCAGCTTTTCTAGGTGCATATACACAGGGGAAAATAAGTATTTGATACACTGCTGATTTTGCAACTTTTACCACCTACAAAGAATGGAGAGGTCTGTAATTTTTGTTGTAGGTACACTTCACCTATGAGAGACAGAATCATTGTATGATTTTTACATACTTATTTCATGCAATAAAATGCAATTTATGATAAAACAGAAGTAGATATTTGGTACAGAAACCTTTGCAATTACAGAGGTCAGACGTTTCCTGTAGCTCTTGACCAAGTTTGCACACACTGCAGCAGCGATTTTGGCCCACTCCTCCGTACAGATCTTCTCCAGATTTTTCAGGTTTCGGGGCTGTCACTGCGCAACATTGAGTTTCAGCTCCCTCCAAAGATTTTCTATTGGGTTCAGGTTTGGAGACTGCGCAGGCCACTCTAGGACCTTAAAATACTTTAGGCCGGGATCATACATGCGAGGAAAACGGCCGAGCCTCGCATGTTAATACCCGACACTGCTGCCGGCCTCGGGAGTGGAGCGTGAGGCCGCATAGCAATACATGGTGCCGCATGCTCCGCTCCCGAGGCCGGCATAACATGCGAGACTCAGCCGTATTCCTCGCATGTGTGATTCCGGCCTTACGGAGACACTCCTTAGTTGCCCTGGCTGTTTGTTTCGGGTCATTGTCATGCTTGAAGACCCAGCCACAACTCATCTTCAATGCTTTGAGGGCAGGAGGTTGTTGGCCAAAATGTAGCGATACATGACCCCATTCTTACACCTTTCAATATGGTGCTGTTCTGTCCCCTCTGCAAAACCGCAACTCAAAACATGGTTTCCCTCCATGCTTCACAGTTAAGACAGTGTTCCTAGGGTTGTATTCATCCTTCTTCCAAACAGAGTGGATTTGATACCAAAAAATTCTATTTTGGTCTCATCTGGCCACATGACCACTTTCTCCCATGCCTCCTCTGACCATTGGTGCACTTCAAATGGGCCTGGACATGTGCTGGCATGAGCAGGGTGACCTTGCGTGCCCTGCAGGTTTTTAACCCATGATGGCAAAGTGTGTTACTAACTAATGTGAGACTGTGGTCCCAGCTGTCTTCAGGCAATCGATTAACCAGGTTCTGCCGTACCCAGATTCATCCTTACCCCATGAGGAGAGATCTTGCATTGAGCTACAGAGCAAGGAAGATTGACAGCCATCTTGTGTTTCTTCCATTTTCTAATAATTGTGCCAACAGTTGCTGTCTTCTCACCAACTGTTTGCCTATTGTCCTGTACCCCATCAGAGCCTTGTGCAGGTCTACAACTTTGTCCCTGGTGACAGCTCTTTGGTCTTGGCCATGGTGAAGAGTTTGGAGTGTGATTGAGTGTGTGGACAGGTGTCTTTTATACAGGTGACGAGTCCAAACAGGTGCAATTAATACAGGTAATGAGTGCAGAATGGGAGAGCTTATTAATAAAATACTGACCAGTATGTGAGAGCCAGAATAATTGTAGGTTGGTAGGTGATCAAATACTTAATTAAACTGCATTTTAATTTCATGAAATATGTAAAATTTATACAATGTGATTTTCAGGTTTTTATTTTTAGTTTCTGTCTCTCACAGGTGAAGTGTACCTACGATAAAAATTACAGACCTCTCCATTCTTTGCAGGTGGGAAAACTTGCAAAATCAGCAGTGTATCAATTACTTATTTTTCCCCACCATATGTAGTGATGATGCTACAGAAGATGATGACATGACTGTATTTGCATAAACATTGATTTTTGTTAATGAATATAGGTTAAAGGGACCCTGTCAGCACGATTGTGCTGAGTAACCTACAGACAGTGTCAGGTCTGCGCCGTTACACGGAATAAAATGATACCTGGTGATGAAATCAGTCTTTTGATTGTTCTTTAATCCTTATTTTCAGACTGCTGACAGGTCACTGATACCTCACTGACCTGTCCGCTAGTCTGCATAATGGATAAAAAAAAAATTCTGCAGGCCGGTGTCGGCTGTGGCACCTGTGCTGCAGCATAATCGCATGGTTACTGTGTACTTAATCCTTTTGCAGATTTACTTGAGCGAGGGAAAAAAAAAGTCATTTTGAAAATGGCGCCCGGGGCACCTGCGCAGTAGCAGCTATCGGTTTGTATAGAGATCCGATAGCTGCTGTTGCTCAGGCACTGGCGGCGTCATCTTGCTGGAGAAAAAAAAAATCTCCTCCAAGATGGCGCCGCCCGCACCTGCGCAGTAGCAGCTCTCAGAGATCGCCAACAACTGCTATTGCGCATGTGCGGAAGGCACCATCTTGGTGGAGGACATTTTTTTTTTTCTTCGCGGGCGCCTGTGCAACAGCAGCTATCTGATCTCTATACAAACCGATAGCTGCTACTGCGCAGGCGCCCTTTTTGTGGAAAACACCTACATCTGTAGATAAATTCCCAAGTGTCATAATTTCCAAAATGGGGTCAATTAAGGGGAGGTTCTGCTTTTCTAACAGTTAGGCCGGGGTCAGACACAACTACAAAAAAATCGGACCGTTTTAGTCGGTCGATTATCGGAACAAAATGAAAACATCACACATCCGCCTGGCATCCGATTTTCCTTCAAAGATGCGATTTAGTCGCATGTGTGTGTACCTTGTAACATCCGATTTTCATCCGACTTGCGAGAATTTCTCGCAGGCTTGCAAAACTGACATATAATGGATCCAAAAGAATAGTATTTAAATCACAAAAGAAAGAATAGATATATACACATAGAACACATATATATATATATATATATATATATATATATATATATATATATATATATATAGTTCCTAGACTTCTACATACTGTAATAGCCGCTAATTCAATTGCCGGCTTTTGTGAAATCACAGAAGCCGACATGAAATGATACATTGTTTAGACACAGTTAACCATGTCATTTCCTGTATTTTGATATATGGTTTGAACTTACAATTACAAAAGTGTATGTGTGCAAAATTTCAGACATGTAGGGGTTAATTAAAGGTGTAAATTCGTTGAAAAAAAATGCGTGGGCTCCCGCTGTATTTTCTCCACCAGACAGACAAAGCAAGCGAGTGGGGGCAGATGATAGCCTAGGGAGGGTACATTTTTTGTGCCCCCCCTGGTTACTAACATCTGCCCCCAGACACCCCAGAAAGGGCAAATCTCTAATTAGATTTGCCCTTTCTGGCACTTTGCCCGTCTATTCCCATTGCCCTGTAGTGGTGGCGAATGGGTTAATAAGGGGTTACAGCCACCTTGCAATTGAAAGGTGACCGTAAGCCAGGTTAATAATTGAGAGCTGTCAATTAGACAACTATCAATTATTAATCCTATTGTATGAAAGAAAAATCGAACACACACAGTTTAATAAAAAAGAAGTTTAATGAAATAAAAACACAGTTTTTGACCATATTTTATTTTCCTGCTAAAACCATTTCCTGTATTAAAAATAAAATAAAAAACCAAAATTATTCTTACCAATCCGATGTACAGTCAGGTCCCACGGTGTAATCCATCAGAAAGGGTTAACAGGTTACAGCTCGCAGACAGCTAAATGCTGTCTCCGAGCTCTAACCCCCTGAATGAATAACTTCCTCTCCTTTGGCTGGGAGAGTAAGAGATGAATGAATGAAGCTTAATTGATTTATTGGCACTTTCACTTCAGTGACCTGACCTAAGGTGAAAGTGGGACACAATCAATTAAGCTTCATTCATTAATCAAATCCTCTCCTGTCGGCAGGAGATAAGCTCATTAATTCAGGAGCTATCAGATGAGCACGCAGCATTAGTTGCGCTGCTTAGCTGATTGCTAGTTAACCCTTTGTGAAGGATTACATCATGGGACGTGACAGATCGCCAGATAGGTAAGAATAATGTTGTTTTATTATTTTATATTTATTTTAGGAGATCAAGGCCTTCGCACGGATTAAGAGTAAAATAAAAGATGGTCAAAAAAATGTGTTTTTATTTCATTAAAATTATTTATTCTTAAAGTGTGTCTGTTTTTTTATTTACTTCAATAGGATTAATAATTGATAGTTTTCTAATTGACAGCTCTCAATTATTAACCTGGCTTACAGTCACCTTTCAATTGCAAGGTGGCTGTAACCCCTTATTAACCCATTCGCCACCGCTACAGGGCAATGGGAATAGACGGGCAAAGTGCCAGAAAGGGCAAATCTAATTAGAGATTTGCCCTTTCTGGGGTGTCTGGGGGCAGATGTTAGTAACCAGGGGGGGCACAAAAAATGTACCCTCCCTAGGCTATTATTATCTGCCCCCACTCGCTTGCTTTGTCTGTCTGGTGGAGAAAATACAGCGGGAGCCCACGCATTTTTTTTCAACGAATTTACACCTTTAATTAACCCCTACATGTCAAATTTTGCACACATACACTTCTGTAATTGTAAGTTCAAACCATATATCAAAATACAGGAAATGACATGGTTAACAGTGTCTAAACAATGTATCATTTCATGTCGGCTTCTGTGATTTCACAAAAGCCGGCAATTGAATTAGCGGCTATTACAGTATGTAGAAGTGTAAGAACTATAAATATATGTATATATATATGTCACAATGACATATAATATATATATATATATATATATATATATATATGTATTCTATGTGTATATATCTATTCTTTCTATTCTTTATTAAAGCTGTCAGTGTGATTTTACAGTATAGCCGGGGATGAATTGCCGGCTTTTCTAAAGGACACCGATGCAATTTAATCGCAAGTCACACATGCAGTCCGTTTGTAATCAGATTTTTCATCGCTCCCATAGACTTGCATTGGCGATAGTCGACCCACAATCGGTGACAATCGCAGCATGCTGCGATTGCACTCGGACGTTTAAAAAGGACCACAAAAAATCTGATACTGGGAGCTGCTCCACAGATTAACATAGGGCAGACTGCAATGCGATATTTCATCGTATTGCAGTCGTCCGATTCTGTCGCCAGTGTGACCCCGGCCTTAGGGGCTCTTTATATGGAGTCTGCAAACTAGTCTAGGAAAATCTGAGCTCCAGGAGGCAAACAGCGCTCTGTTCCTCCCCAGTCACTCCACATGGCTAAGTAGTACTGTACTGCCACATATGGGGTATTTCTACATTCAGCAGAAATTGTAGGACAAATTTTGGTGCCATTTTTTACCCCTTTCCCAGTGTAAAAATGTAAAAATTTGGGGCCAACACACAATCTTGATGGTAAAAATGTAAATTATTTTTGTTCACAATGGTTTAACAGTCTGTGACACACCTGTGGTGTCACAATAATTTCTGCACCCCTAGACGAATTCATTGAGAGGTTTAATTGGTAAAATGGGGTCAATTATGGGTGGGTTCTGCTGTTCTAGCACCTCAGGGGTTCTGTCAGTGTAACAAGGCACCCTCAAACAAGTGCAACAAAATCTGCACTGCAAGGCTATGTGCACATGTTGCAGAAAGTCTAAGTTACTTACCGTTAACGGTATTTTTCGAAGTCCATGACAGCACTACAGAGAGAGAGGGGATCCGCCCCTTAGGAACAGGAAACCTACAGATATAAAAGGGCGGCACCTCTCCCACACATCAGTTGGATTACAGAGCATAAGAGGACATCAAGGTTAAATGGTATACAGCAAAAAAAAATTTCATGCATCACACAGTAACATTAATCAATTGTTTATTACATGTGGACTACATAAGCGGAAGAAGTGCACATAAAACCTGGGTGGGAATGTAAGGGTGCTGTCATGGACTTCGAAAAATACCGTTAACGGTAAGTAACTTAGACTTTATTCGAACGTCCATGACAGCACTACAGAGAGAATTACAGAGAGTAATAACTATTTAGGGAGGGACTACTGCCTGCAGCACCCTTAGTCCGAAAGAAAGGTCTGAGGAAGCACCCAAATCTAATCTATAATGAGTGTAAAACGTGTGTGGAGAAGACCACGTAGCTGCCTTACATATCTGGTCAATCGAGACTTCTGCCCTTTCTGCCCATGAAGTCGCCACAGCTCGAGTGGAATGCGCCCTTAGCCTCTCAGGTGGCTGCTTGCCCCTCGAGGTGTATGCCAGAGAAATTGCTTCCCTAATCCATCTGGCCAACGAGCTCTTTGTTAATCTACGGCCTTTGTTAATTCCTTGAAAAGAGACAAACAATGCATTGTCCCCTTTCCAGGGATCAGTGACTGCCAAATATTGCAGCAGACATCTTCTAACATCTAAAGTATGAAGTTTCATCTCTTTTTGATTAGATGGATTAGGGATGAACGAAGGGAGAATAATTTCCTGTGTTCTGTGGAAAGCGGAAGACACCTTAGGTAGGTATGCTGGGTCCGGTCTAAGTATTATCCTGTCATTCAGGACCTGAGTGTAAGGAGACAGTCTAGATAGTGCCTGGATGTCACTTACCCTCCTAGCCGAGGTTAATGCTACCAGGAAAGCGGTCTTAAGGGAAAGAGTTTTTATTGATGCTGCTGATATAGGTTCAAAAGGGGGCTCTGTTAAAGCAGTGAGAACAAGATTTAAGTCCCATGGCATGATTCTCACCTTCACTATGGGTCTCGACCTACCCGCAGCTTTAATGAATCTACTGACCCAGTAATTATTTGCGATGTTGCAACTAAAGAGTGCCCCCAAAGCTGAAACTTGTACCTTAAGGGTGCTTGTGGAGAGACCTAAGTCCAGACCCTTTTGTAGGAATTCTAGAATCTGGGTTATCGGTGTTGTGTCCCCTGCTACAACCGCCGAGCTCTGAAGAAATTTCTTCCAAATCCTAGCGTAGATCCTAGTTGTAACCTCTTTTCTGCTTTTAAGGAGAGTATTAATTACATTAGCAGAAAACCCCTTATCTGTCAGCAGCGACCGTTCAAAATCCACGCCGTCAGGTGGAGGCCCGCTACTCGAGGATGGTAGACTGGACCCTGGGAGAGCAGATCGGGAATGTCCGGCAGGACCCACGGGTCGGCTATCGACATGTTTCTGAGACATGAAAACCATGCCCTCCTGGGCCAAAAAGGAGCGATTAATATTATCCTTGCCCTGTCCTTCCTGACCTTCCTCAATACTAGGGGAGTAAGGACAGGGGAGGGAAGGCGTAGGCTAGATTGAAATCCCACTGTAATAGAAGAGCGTCCACTGCCAGAGGGCGTTCTTTGGGATTCAGAGAGCAGAACTGTGTCACTTTTCTGTTGCTTTTGGTAGCAAAGAGATCTACTTCCGGTAGACCCCATTTCCGCACAATTAGGTCGAAGATGGAAGTCTTTAATGACCACTCTCCTTGGCTCAGGAGATTGCGGCTTAAGAAGTCCGCCTTGGTATTTTCTTCTCCCCTTATATGTAGAGCCGTTAGAGAAAGAAAGTGTCGTTCTGCTATCTGAAGTAGGCGCTTTGCCACTTCCATGAGAGGACCGGAACGAGTACCACCCTGGTGGTTGATGTATGCGACTGTGACCCGATTGTCGGAGAGCACTCGAACGTGGTGACCCTGTAGATAGACAAGGAGCTTTTTAATTGCTAGCTCTACCGCTGTTAATTCTTTCATATTAGAAGACATATGAATTTGATTCTGCTCCCATAAGCCCTGAACCATAACGTCCCCCATATGAGCCCCCCACCCAGAGGGGCTAGCATCTGTTGTGACTATTCGGGATATCTCATATTCCCAGGGAACCCCCTTAGACAGGTTTGTCTCATTCTTCCACCAATCCAGGGATCTTATAGCAGCCTGGGACAAGGATAGCTGGCCTTCCAGGTAACCACCTAGCAAATTTTGATACAGCAAGACCTCAGCTTGCAGTGCCCTTGTGTGAAATTGAGCCCACCGAACCGCGGGAATGCAGGACGAGAGGGAGCCCAAAAGAGACATAGCCTTCCTAAGCGACATGGAGGGATTATCGGAAGCGTTTAGGACCTGGTACCGTAAACGAATTAACTTGTCTGACGGTAAACTACAGTTCTGATTTTGTGAATCCAGGATTAGCCCTAGAAACTGCTGAACCCTCATCGGATTCAAACGAGACTTTTTGGTATTTATTAGCCATCCCAGCCGCTCTAAGGTAGAAATCGCTCTTTTCAGTTGCTCTAGGCAATGCTCTGCCGTCTTTCCTATAATAAGAAAGTCGTCAAGGTAGGGGACTATAAGCATATTTGATTCACGTAAGTGGGCCATGACCTCCGACATAACCTTAGTGAATACTCGTGGGGCCACTGCCAAGCCAAAGGGAAGGGCGCTAAATTGAAAATGTCGCAGTACTTCCCCCATCTGGATTGCTACTCTGAGGAAACGCTGATGCTCCATATGGATCGGTATGTGGTAATAAGCGTCTTTCAGATCTAACACCACCATAAAGCAATTTTCAAACAGAAGCTTTATTGCTGAGCTGACCGTTTCCATTTTAAATCGGTGAATAATCAGGAATTTATTGAGGGCTTTCAAATTAATAATTGTTCTAAAAGACCCATCCAGTTTATGGATCAAAAACAGAGGGGAGTAAAACCCCTTACCCCGCTCTGCTTCTGGCACCTCCACTAAGACATTCTTAGCGCAAAGCTCCTGAACCTCCAACTCTAGAGCGGCCTGCTCCGATGGGGATGATCTGAGTGGGGTAATTTTAAAGTTATCCCGAGGTACCGAGGAGAATTCTAACCGCAGCCCTGTAGCTATGATGTTAAGGATCCAGCTACTGTTTGAGATTTCCGACCAGGCCGGGTAGAAGGCTTTTAATCTGCCTCCTACCGGCATCGCTAGTCATTGCGAGGGTTTTTTTTGTTTCCCTAGGTGGACCCCTAAACATAAACCCTGTACCTCTTCGCCTCTTTTCATCCCATTTGGCTCGTTCCCTGGACGACCTTCGGTAGCTGAACCTCCTTCTGCTGAAAGGTCTTTTATAGGAAGGAGTTGATAGACTGGGAAACTTTTTCTTGTCGTCCCCCGCCTTTTCTAAAAGTTCGTCCAGGACCGGGCCAAAAAGATATTCGCCGTCACACGGAATGGAGCAGAGGCGAGATCTGGCTTGAATATCGCCCGGCCAACATTTCAGCCATAATGCCCTTCGTGCTGAATTAGACAGCCCTGCCGCTCTGGCAGCCATTCTTACTGAGTCCGCTGAGGAATCAGCCAGAAAAGCCGCCGCATTCTGAATTATTGGCAAGGTCTTTCGAATTGTCCCCCTGGAGGTTCCATCTGTTAACTGGGAAGCTAACTGGTCTAGCCAGACCATCAATGACCTGGCTGCGCAAGTGGCTGCAACTGCCGGCCTCAGGGCACCTGCCGACATCTCCCATGTGCCTTTCAAGAAGGAATCTGCCTTCCTGTCTAGTGGATCTTTCAAAGACCCCATATCATCGAAAGGGATGGAGGATTTTTTAGAAGCCTTCGCCACTGCTGCATCCAGCTTCGGGGCCTTATCCCATTTACCCGTCAGGGGATCTTCAAAGGGATATCTCCGTTTAAACGCTTGGGGTAAGGAGCCTCTTTTTTCAGGCTTCTTCCACTCTCTGTCTATAAGGCCTTGGATGCTACTATTTAGTGGAAAGGATCTCCGTTTTTTTGGATCTAGACCACCAAACATCAGATCCTGTACTGAGGGTTCTGGTTTCGCCTCTTCTACCCCCATGGTGGACCTAACGGATTTGACAAATTTGTCCATCTGGTCCAAGGGAAAACAAAAACGGGTAGCGTCTTCCGTAGAAGACGAGGAGGAAGCCGAAGAGGAAGGCGAGGAGGGTCCTGACACAACTTCACCCCTATCATGGGCGGCAGGCGACTCTGAATCAGACAACACTGGTACATTTCTACGCCTGGAAAATTCTCCGTGTCTTGAGGACGCTTTCAACTCTGCTCTTATTATCTCCTTCAGGCTTTCGGTGAAATTTGGAGTCTCCTCCGCTATCTAAAAAGGGAAGGGGCATAGGGGGGTTTACTATGTTATCCCATGCCCCTGTCCTTCCCCTTAACAATGCCCTACCGTCTGTTGCATGCACGGCTGGCACAACCTCTTAGGGCAAGCGTCAGGCAGAGGGCAAGCGCAAAAGGCACATTCCCTGTGCTTGCTTTTCACCGAACACTTCTTCCCCTAGTAACAGACAAAATGGGGAAAAAACTGTATTACTGGGTATTCTAAATCTGACGATCTCTTACCCAGATTGTACAGCAGTAGGTACCGGATCACGGGGAGGGGGCTTTTTCCCAGCTGCGGAACTTCTGCGGCTGGTGCTCCTGGCCATTGAAGAGGAGCGCTCTGTCTGCTGCTGCTGCTGGCTCTCCTGTTGCACCGAGGAGAGCCTCTGCAGTGTCCATCGTAAAAAAATGGGGCAGAAGCGCTTTACCTCCTTCCTAGGCTCCTTATATCCTCCCCCGGATATCCGGATCAGCAGGTCTGGCCAGGGGTCCACCCCCTCCTACTCCCCGCCCCACGGCCCCCCCTGCACCTCCCCGCCGTCCCCACAGCAGGCGCCGTCCCGACGATGCAGCCGCCAAAATTTTCAAAAAACGCCGGCCGGCGTCTTACTTCCGGTTCCGGTGGTGGAGACTCCGCCCCTTTTTTCCCCCGCTCGCACGGACCGACGGAGGTAAGCACAATCCCCCGCTACATCGCCCCCCCAAGCGGAGATCTCCCCCGACCTCAGCCGCGCCGCTGCAACAGCGGCGCACGATTGAAATTTCAAAAACCCCGCCGCGCCGTCCATAGCAGTGACGCGCGGCGGGAAATTCAAAACCGCCCGCCGCGCCGTCCATAGCCGTGACGCGCGGCGGGAAATTCAAAACCGCCCGCCGCGCCGTCCATAACAGTGACGCGCGGCGGGAAATTCAAAAAAACCCCGCCGCGCCGTTCACAGCAGTGACGCGGCGGGAAATTCAAATTTAAAAAAAAATTTTCTTTTTTTTTTTTTTTTTTTAAAAAAATCACGGCTGCACCCTCAAGAGGCCCCCACCATGACAGGACCACAGGAGAGGACAGGGAGAAGGCATCGGGACCAGGGAGAGGGGGGGGGGAATACTTACCTACCGGCGCTGGCTGGGAGACAGAGATCCTCTGGATACTGCTCCACCTGCTCCGCACACTGCCGTGGAATCCTACCCGGACCCACCGTGGCGCTTCCAGGGGCTCCGCACCGGCCGAGGTAGGAGATTCCCCCCCGCTACCTGGGTCGACCGGCCGGCCTGGGTCCTCCTGAAGATCTTCATCTGTAGGAAACCCGTCCTTTAGGAACAGGAAACCAACTGATGTGTGGGAGAGGTGCCGCCCTTTTATATCTGTAGGTTTCCTGTTCCTAAGGGGCGGATCCCCTCTCTCTCTGTAGTGCTGTCATGGACGTTCGAATAAATGCTCCATAATTGTACGGAGCATTTGCGCAACTTCCCGCCGCGGGTATAACGCATGCGTAATTCGCATGCGTTATCCCGCAAAATACAAGCATTTTTAGCTTGCCAATGCTGGCACTTTTCCAAGCGATTAGAAGCATCATTTGGAAAAGTGATTGACAGGTTGGTCACACTTGTCACGCATAGTGCTTGACAAGCTTTACCACCTTTTTAGTAATAAAGAATGTTAAAAATAAAAAAAATAAAAAATATGGATATACTTACCCTCTGTCGGCCGCCGGAGTCCTCCCGCTACTCAGTGGCGCTGGCGGCAAGTTCCGTTCCCAGGCGTGCTTAGCGAGAATGACCTTTACGTCGTCGTGGTCATTTGCCGACCCGGAGCACGAGCATATCATTAACCCCTTCACCTCCAAGGGTGGTTTGCACGTTAATGACTGGGCCAATTTTTACAATTATGACCACTGTCTCTTTATGAAGTTATAACTCTGAAGCACTTCAACAAATCTTCGCGATTCTGAGATTGTTTTCTCGTGACATATTTTGAAAAAAAAACGCAAATATGGCGAAAATTTTGCAATTTTCTAAATTTGAATTTTTATTCCCTTACAACAGAGAAATTTGTCACAAAAAATAGTTAATAAATAACATTTCCCACATGTCTACTTTACATCAGCACAATTTTGTAACCAAAATTTTTTTTTGTTAGGAAATTATAAGGGTTAAAAGTTGACCAGCGATTTCTCATTTTTACAACAAAATTTACAAAGCCATTTTTTTTAGGGACCACCTCATATTTGAAGTCACTTTGAGGGGTTTACATAGCAGAAAATACCCAAAAATGACACCATTCTAAAAACTGCACCACTCAAGGTACTCAAAACCACATTCAAGAATTTTATTAAGCCTTCAGGTGCTTCACAGGAGCTGAAGCAAGATGGAAGGAAAAAATGAATATTTAACTTTTTAGCCACAAAAATGATCTTTTACAAACTTTTTTTTATTTTAACAAGAGTAAAAGGAGAAAATGGACAGATAAAGTTGTTGTGCAATTTCTCCTGAGTACGCCAATACCCCATATGTGGGGGGAAACCACAGTGTGGGCACATGGCAGAGCTCGTAAGGGAAGGAGCGCCGTTTGACTTTTTCAAACTAAAATTGGCTGGAATTGAGATTGGACGCCATGTCGCGTTTGGAGAGCCCTGATGCGTGGAAACCCCCCACAAGTGACACCATTTTGGAAACTAGACCCCCCTAAGGAACTTATCTAGATCTGTTGTGAGCACTTTGAACCTCCAAGTGTTTCACAAAAGTTGATAATGCCTGGGTGTGAAAAAAAACAAAAACAATTTTCCACAAAAAATTTTTTTAGTCACAAATTTTTGATATTTCCCAAGGAAATTGGACCCCAAAAGTTGTTCAATTTGTCCTGAGTACGCTGATACCCCATATGTGGGGGAGGGGGGGAACTGTTTGGGCGCACGGCAGGGCTTGGAAAGAAAGTAGTAACGTTTTGGAATGCAAACGTTGATGGGGGTCATGTTCCGTTTGCAGTGCCCCAGATGAGCCAAAACAGTGGAAACCCCCCACAAGTGACCCCATTTTGGAAACTAAACCCCCTAAAGAATTTATCTAGATCTTTGGTGAGCACTTTGAACCCCAAGTGCTTCACACAAGTTTATAATGCCCGGGCATGAAAATAAAAAATCCTATTTTTTTCCCACAAAAATTATCTTTTAGTCATTAATTTTTTATTTTCCCAAGGGTAACAGGAGAAACTGCACCACAAAAGTTGTTGTCCAATTTGTCCTGAGTACGCTGATGCCCCATATGTGGGGGGAACCACAGTTTGGGCGCACGGCAGAGCTCGGAATGGAAGGAGCACCATTTGACTTTTTCCAACCAAAATTGTCTGGAATTGAGTTTGGATGCCATGTTGCATTTGGAGAGCCCCTGATGTGCCTAAACAGTGGAAACCCCCCACAAGTGACCCCATTTGGGAAACTAGACCCCCTAAGGAACTTATCTAGATCTTTGGTGAGCAATTTGAACCCCCAAGTGCTTCACACAAGTTTATAACGTAGAGCCGTAAAATTAAAAAATCATTTTTTCCACAAAAATCATCTTTTCACCCCAATTTTTATTTTCCCAAGGGTAACAAGACTCCAAAAGTTATTGTGCAATTTGTCCTGAGTACGCTGATACCCCATATGTGGGGGTAAACCACTGTTTGGGTACATGGCAGAGTTTGGAAGGGAAGGAGCGCCGTTTGACTTTTTCAACGCAGAATTGGCTGGATGCCATGTCGTGTTTGGAGAGCTCCTGATCTGCCTAAACAGTGGAAACCCCAGACAAATGACACGATTTTGGAAACTAGACCCCACAAGAAACTTATCTAGATGTGTGGTGAGCACTTTGAACCCCGAAGTGCTTCACAGAAGTTTATAACGTACAGAAGTAAAATACAAAATCTTTTTTTTTTTTTTTTTTTTTTACAAAAATGATTTTTTCGCCCCCAATATTTTATTTTCACAAGGGTAACAGGAGTAATTGGACCCCAAAAGTTGTTGTCCAATTTGTCCTGAGTACGCTGATACCCAATATGTGGGAGAAAACTACTGTATGGGCACACGTTGGGGCTCGGAAGAGAAGTAGTGACGTTTTGGATTGCAGACTTTGATGGAATGGTCTGGGGGGGTCATGTCGCATTTGGAGAGCCCCTGATGCGCTTAAACAGTGGAAACCCCCACAAGTGACCCCATTTTGGAAAATAGACCCCACAAGGAACTTATCTAGATGTGTGGTGAGCGCTATAAAGCCCCAAGTGCTTCACAGAAGTTTATAACGTACAGCCGTAAAAATAAAAAAAATCATTTACTTTTTTTTACAAAAATTCTATTTTCGCCCCCAGTTTTTTTATTTTCCCAAGGGTAACAGAAGAAATAGGACAAATTGCACAATAACTCTTGGGGTTCAGAGTACGCTGATACCCAATATGTGGGGGTAAACTACTGTTTGTGCGCATGGCAGAGCTCAGAAGTGAAGGAGCACCATTTGACTTTTTCAACGCAGAATTGGCTGGAATTGAGATCAGACGCCATGTCATATTTGGAGAGCCCCTGATGTGCCTAAACAGTGGAAACCCCCCAATTCTAACTCCAACCCTAACCCCAACACACCCCTAACCCTAGTCCCAACCCTAACCATAAACCTAACCCTAACACACCCCTAACCCTAACTTTAGCGCCAACCCTAACCGGAAAATGGAAATACATTTTTTTAATTTTATAATTTTTCCCTAACTAAGGAGGTGATAAAGGGGGGTTTGATTTACTATTTTTAGCGGGTTTTTATGATTGGCAGCTGTCACACGCTAAAAGATGCTTTTTATTGCAAAAAATAGTTTTTGCATCACCACATTTTGAGAGCTATAATTTTTGCATATTTTGGCCCACAGAGTCATGTGAGGTCTTATTTTTTGCGGGACGAGTTGATGTTTTTATTGGTACCATTTTTGAGCACGTGACACTTTTTGATCGCTTTTTATTTTGATTTTTGGGAGGTTAGAATGAACAAAAATCAGCAATTCATGAATTTCTTTTGGGGGGGTGTTTATACCGTTCCGCGTGTGGTAAAATTGATAAAGCAGTTTTATTCTTCAGGTCAGTACGATTACGGCGATACCTCATTTATATAATTTTTTTATGTTTTGGTGCTTTTATAGAATAAAAACAATTTTATAAAAAAAATTATTATTTTTGCATCGCTTTATTCTGCGAGCTATAACTTTTTTATTTTTTCGTTGATGATGCTGTATGGCGGCTCGTTTTTTGCGGGACAAGATGACGTTTTCAGCGATACCATGTTTATTTATATCGGTCTTTTTGATCGCGTGTTATTCCACTTTTTGTTCAGCGGTATGATGATAAAGCATTGATTTTTTGCTTTGTTTTTGTTTTTTTTAAGGGGTTCACTAAAGGGGTTAACTAGTGGGACAGTTTTATAGGGGGGTCGTTATGGACGCGGCGATACCAAATGTGTACTTTTATTGTTTTGTTTTTTTTATTTACAGGAAAAAATGAATTTTTTGGGGAATATTTTTTTTTCTTTATTTTGTAATTTTTTTTTTTAAAACATGTTTACTTTTATTTCTTTCACTTTTTTACTTTGTCCCAGGGTGGGACATCACTGTAAAATGTCAGATCACTGGTGTGACAGTGTGCACAGCACTCTGTCACACCAGCGATCGCTCTGGCATCGCTGCAGGCTTCCCCAGCGCCTGCTCTCAGCAGGCACTGAGGAAGCCGCCTCCCTGCAGGACCCCAGCGCCATCTTGGATAAATAACAACCACATGATGGAATTCATCACCAGGTATCATTGTGAAGCCGGTGTCACACTAGAGAGGAATACGGACGAGTGAGAGGCGTTAAAACAACGCATTACACTCAGACCAATGTTTCTCTATGGGGTAGATCTCATCATCCATATATTTCTCGCCCGTACAAGGGATTCGGAAGGATTACTAGTGCAATAAAATGTGGTCAAAAACTGTGTATTTCATTAAAATAATTTTTAATTAATGTGTGTTTTTTTAACCATTTACTACAATAGGATTAATACAGTTAGGTCCATAAATATTTGGACAGAGACAACATTTATCTAATTTTGGTTCTAGACATTACCACAATGAATTTGAAACAAAACAAATCAGATGCAGTTGAAGTTCAGACTTTCAGCTTTCATTTGAGGGTATCCACATTAACCCCTTAATGTCCACTGACGTGCAGAGTCCGTCATGGCAAGGTGCCAGTTCCGGCACCAGGACGGACTGTGCACGTCATGACTTTGATCTACCACTGCGTGTAAACACGCAGTGGTAGATCAGTGCCGACAGCTGTCACAGACAGCTGACAGGCACGGCAAGCGGTGCGGGGACCTTTGCCGTCGGTCCCCGCACCTACAGCGCTGTGATTGGTCAGTCAATCTGACTGACCAAACACAGCAGCGATCGTGCAGGAGAAGCTGAAATTTCAGCTTCTCCAGCGCGATCAGTGCAGGAGCCGGCGCTGCAGTGGCCAGGCTTCCTGCACTGACAGCCAGGAGCGGAGCCCCACCGCCCCTGGCTGTTAACCCCCTGACTGCTGCGATCGAGCGCGATCGCAGAGCTCAGGGGGGAGGCAGAGGGTCGGGAGCTCCCTCTGCCTCAGATCGGCACCCTGCAATGTATTTGCAGGGGCCGATCTCTGCCTTGATGACCCGGGGGTTGTCATGACAACCTCCGGGTCATCTAGCTACGGAAAGCTGCTGTGATCATTGTCACAGCAGCTTCCACTATAGTTGCAATGCATTGCAATGCCAGAGCATTGCAATGCATTGTAACTGCAATAAAAAGTAAAAAAAGTGAAAGTCCCATAAAGGGACAAGTTAAAAAAAATCATTTTTTTTAAAAAATTGTAAAAAAAATATTAAAAAATAATTAAAAAAAAATCCCCTAAAAAATACACATTTTTATGTAATAAAAAAAATAAAAAACAAAAATACACATGTTAGGTATCGCCACGTCCGTAAAAATCCCATCTATAAAAGCATAACCCTAGTTAACCCCTTCAGTGAAAGCCGTAAAAAAAAAACACAAAAAAGTAGTAAATTATACTTTTTCCAAGCGGTATCATTATACCGCTTGGAAAAAGTGCAATAACACGCGATCAAAAAGTGAGATATAAATAATCATGGTACCGCTGAAAACGTCATCTTGTCCCGCAAAAAACAAGCCGCTATACAGCATCATCAGCGAAAAAATAAAAAAGTTATAGCTCGCGGAATAAACTGATGCAAAAATAATTATTTTTTCTATAGAATTTTTTAGTGTAAAAAACGCCAAAACATAAAAAAATATATAAATGAGGAATCGCCGTAACCGTAGTGACCCGAAGAATAAAGCTGCTTTATCAATTTTACCACACACGGAACGGAGGAAAAAAAAAAAAACAATTCCTGAATTGCTGGTTTTTGTTCATTCTGATTCCACAAAAATCGGAATAGGAAACGATCAAAAAACGTTATGTGCCTGAATATGGTACCAATAAAAACGTCAGCTCGTCCCGCAAAAAATAAGCCCACAGATAACTCTGTCGGCCGAAATATGGAAAAATTATAGCTCTCAAAATACGGCGATGCAAAAATTTCTTACAAAAAATTATTCCAAGAAAAAGCATCTTTTAGTGTGTGACAGAAGCTAAACATGAAAAAAGGGTGTAAATCTGGTATCGCTGTAATCGCACCGATCCGAGGAATAAAGTTGCCTAATCACTAATACCGCACGAGGAACGGCGCAAAAAAGAAAACCAATTCTTCACCTTTTGTGGATTTGTTCATTGTGCCTCCCAAAGATCGCAGTAAGGCGATCACAGTGGTTCCCCCCCACATATGGGATATCAGCGTACTCAGGACAAAATGCACAATAGCTTTTGGGGTCCTATTTCTCCTGTTACCCTTAGAAAAATAAAAATTTGGGGCATAAAGGTCATTTTTGTGGAAAAAAATATGATTTTTTTATTTTCACGGCTCTACATTATAAACTTCTGTGAAGCCCTTGGGGGTTCAAAGTGCTGACCACACATCTAGATAAGTTCCTTGGGGGGTCTAGTTTGCAAAATGGGGTCATTTGTGGGGGGTTTCTACTGTTTAGGCACATCAGGGGCTCTCCAAGCGCGACATGACACCCGCAGACCATTCCATCAAAGTCTGCATTTAAAAACGGTGCTCCTTCCCTTCCGAGCTCTGCCATGCGTCAAAATAGTGGTTCCCCCCCACATATGGGATATCAGCGTACTCAGGACAAATTGCACAATAACTTTTGGGGTCCTGCTACCCTTTGGAAAATAACAATTGGGGGTGGAAAGATCATTTTTGTGGAAAAGATATGATTTTTTAATTTTACTGCTCTACGTTATAACCTTCTGTGAAGCCCTTGGGGGTTCAAAGCTTTCACCACACATCTAGATAAGTTCCTTGGGGGGTCTAGTTTCCAAAATGGGGTCACTTGTGGGGGGTTTCCACTGTTTAGGCACACAGGGACTCTCCAAATGCGACATGGCGTCCAATCTCAATTCCAGCCAAAAACGTCAAATGGCGCTGCTTCCCTTCCGAGCTCTGCCATGCGCCCAAATAGTGGTTTACCCCCACACATGGGGTATCGATGTACTCAGGAGAAATTGTACAACAAATATTGTGGTTCATTTTCTACTGATACCCTTGACAAAATTTTAAAAAATTGTGTCGAAAGAAAAATTTTGGGAAAAAAAGTTAAATGTTAATTTTTTCCTTCCACATTGCTTCAATTCTTGTGAAGTACCTAAAGGGTTAATAAACTTCTTGAATGTGGCTTTGAACACGTTGAGGGGTGCAGTTTTTAGAATGGTGTCACTTTTGGGTATTTTCTGTCATATTGACCCCTCAAATTCACTTCAAATGTGAGGTGGCCCCTAAAAAAAATGATTTTGTAAATTTTGTTGGAAAAATGAGAAATTGCTGGTCAACTTTTAACACTTATAACTTCCTAACAAAATTTTTTTTTTAGTTCCAAAATTGTGCTGATGTAAAGTAGACATGTGGGAAATGTTATTTATTAACTAATTTTTGTGACATATCTCTCTGATTTAATGGCATAAAAATTAAAAGTTTGAAAATTCCAAAATTTTCAAAATTGCCATATTTCCGTTTTTTTCATAAATAAACGCAAGTTATATTGAAGAAATTTTACCACTATCATGAAGTACAATATGTCTCGAGAAAACAATCTCAGAATCGCCAAGATCCGTTGAAGCGTTCCAGAGTTATAACCTCATAAAGAGACAGTGGTCAGAAATGTAAAAATTGGCCTGGTCTTTAACCTACAAAATGGCTTGGTCGTTAAAGGGTTAAAATTGGATGAAGGGTTTAGGAGTTTCAGCTCCTTAACATGTGCCACCCTGTTTTTAAAGGGACCAAAAGTAATTGGACAGATTAAATAATTGTAAATAAAATGTTCATTTCTAGTACTTGGTTGAAAACCCTTTGTTAGCAATGACTGCCTGAAGTCTTGAACTCATGGACATCACCAGACACTGTGTTTCCTTCTTTTTGATGCTCTGCCAGGCCTTCACCGCGGTGGTTTTCAGTTGTTGTTTGTTTGTGGGCCTTTCTGTCTGAAGTTTAGTCTTTAACAAGTGAAATGCATGTTCAATTGGGTTGAGATCAGGTGACTGACTTGGCCATTCAAGAATATTCCACTTCTTTGCTTTAATAAACTCCTGGGTTGCTTTGGCTTTATGTTTTGGGTCATTGTCCATCTGTAGTATGAAACGACGACCAATCAGTTTGGCTGCATTTGGCTGGATCTGAGCACACAGTATGGCTCTGAATACCTCAGAATTCATTCGGCTGTTTCTGTCCTGTGTCACATCATCAATAAACACTAGTGACCCAGTGCCACTGGCAGCCATGTATGCCCAAGCCATCACACTGCTTCCGCCATGTTTTACAGATGATGTGGTATGCTTTGGATCATGAGCTGTACCACGCCTTCGCCATACTTTTCTCTTTCCATCATTCTAGTAGAGGTTGATCTTGGTTTCATCTGTCCAAAGAATGTTCTTCCAGAACTGTGCTGGCTTTTTTAGATGTTTTTTAGCAAAGTCCAGCCTAGCCTTTTTATTCTTGATTCTTATGAGTGGCTTGCACCGTGCAGTGAACCCTCTGTATTTAATTTCATGCAGTCTTCTCTTTATGGTAGATTTGGATATTGATACGCCTACCTCCTGGAGAGTGTTGTTCACTTGGTTGGCTGTTGTGAGGGGTTTCTCTTCACCATGGAGAGTATTCTGCGATCATCCACCACTGTTGTCTTCCGTGGGCGCCCAGGTCTTTTTGCATTGATGAGTTCACCAGTGCTTTCTTTCTTTCTCAGAATGTACCAAACTGTAGATTTTGCCACTCCTAAAGTTGTAGCAATTTCTCGGATGGGTTTTTTCTGTTTTTTGCAGCTTAAGGATAGCTTGTTTCACCTGCATGGAAAGCTCCTTTGACCGCATGTTTCCTTCACAGCTAAACCTTCCAAATGCAAACACCACACCTCAAATCAACACCAGCCCTTTTATCTGCTTAATTGAGAATGATATAATGAAGGGATTGCCCACACCTGTCCATGAAATAGCCTTGGAGTCAATTGTCCAATTACTTTTGGTCCCTTTAAAAACAGGGTGGCACATGTTAAGGAGCTGAAACTCCTAAACCCTTCATCCAATTTTAATGTGGATACCCTCAAATGAAAGCTGAAAGTCTGAACTTCAACTGCATCTGATTTGTTTTGTTTCAAATTCATTGTGGTAATGTCTAGAACCAAAATTAGATAAATGTTGTCTCTGTCCAAATATTTATGGACCTAACTGTAATAGATAGTTGTCAAATTGATAACTCACCATTACTAACCCGGATTAATGTCACCTTCCAATAGCAAGGTGGCCTTAACCCATTAGCCACCGCTACAGGGCAATGGGAATAGACGGGCTAAGTGCCAGAAAAGGCACATCTAATGATAGATGTGCCTTTTCTGGGATGGCTGGGGGAGATGTTAGTAACCAGGGGGGGGCACAAAAAAGCCGGATTACTTACCGTAATGCTCTTTTATAGAGCCCACGACAGCACCCACTGAGAGAGGGGATCCGCCCCTAGGAACAGGAAACCTACAGAGAGATAAAAGGGGCAGCCCCCCTCGCTCCTCAGTTGGATTACAGAGAATGAGAGGAACCGCCACACAAGTTTGTTAATTTGCTTCATAATACGTTTAAGGTATATATACATATTTACACTGCTAGACTATGTACATATATTTAGCCCTTCACCCAACGGAATACACCGTGCATACTATAACTAGGGGAGGGAAGTGAGTGGGTGCTGTCGTGGGCTCTATAAAAGAGCATTACCGGTAAGTAATCCGGCTTTTTCTCTTCGCCACGACAGCACCCACTGAGAGATTTTCAGAGACTATCACCTGGGAGGGACCACCGTGTCAAGGACTGATCTACCAAACACTAGGTCTGTTGAGGAAGACAGATCTAATCTATAGTGATCATAGAAGGTAGAAGGTGAAGCCCAGGTTGCGGCCTTACATATAAGGTCTATCGGGACATCTGCTCTTTCTGCCCAGGAGGAAGATATGGCTCGTGCGGAATGTGCTTTCACGCCCTGCGGTGGGATTTTCCCTTTTGTCACATACGCCAGAGATATTGCGTCTCTAATCCATCGAGACAGCGTACTCTTCGTCACTCCTGCACCTTTACGGCTGCCCTGGAACGAGACAAAGAGAGCCCTGCTCTGCCTCCAGGGTCTAGTTCTGTCCAGATATGCTAAGACGGCCCTTTTAACATCTAAAGTGTGAAATCTTTCTTCCTGTGGTGATGAGGGGCTATCATAAAAGGAAGGAAGGTAAATCTCCTGGGATCTATGAAATTTTGTCGCCACCTTAGGAAGATAAGACGGGTCTGTCTTTAAGACTATCTTGTCCTGAAATACCGATAGGAAGGAGGATCTATCGATAAGGCCTGGAGATCACTCACTCTTCTCGCTGAGACCAAGGCTACCAATAAAATGGTTTTAAATGAAATATACTTTATTGGAACTGAATGGATGGGTTCAAATGGACCTTCCGTTAAGGCGTCTAGAACTAAGTTTAAGTCCCAAGATGGCATCTGCGGTATATAAACTGGTTGTGTTCGATGACAGGCTGAAATAAATCGAGCCACCCATTTATTACCTGCTACATCCTGACTGTATAAGGCTCCTAGAGCTGACACTTGGACTTTAAGTGTATTTACTGATAGACCTAACTCCTGTCCTTTTTGCAAAAATTCTAGGATAGCCAGGATAGGTACCTCATCAGATAGGTGTGCTGAATGAAATGATAAGAATTTTCTCCAGGTTCTAGCATATATATTGGTTGTGATCTCTTTCCTACTATGCAGAAGGGTATCAAGTAGACCTTCTGAAAACCCTCTTTGCTTTAATAGCTGCCTTTCAAATTCCAAGCCGTGAGGCGAAGACCTTTGACCTGAGGGTGGTGAAATGGTCCTTGTGAGAGAAGGTCCCGGTCCCAAGGAAGAATCCATGGATCTGAAACCGACATGGCCCTCAGCCATGAGAACCATGGCCTCTTGGGCCAAAACGGAGCTATTAAGATTATTCTTGCTCCTTCCTCCCTGATTTTCCGGATGACGGTTGGTAGTAACATCATTGGAGGAAAGGCATAAGCTAGGCGAAAAGTCCACGGAGTCTGCAAAGCATCCAGTATGTCCGGACTGTCCATCCTGAACAGTGAAGCAAACCTTTCGACGTGTCTGTTGTTCCTTGTGGCAAACAGGTCTATCTCTGGCTTGCCCCATCTGACTGCTATCATGTTGAAGATTTGGCGACTGAGCATCCATTCTCCCTGATGTAGAGTATGGCGACTGAGGAAATCTGCCTTGATATTGTCTGCTCCTCTGACATGCAATGCTGATAGGGACAAGAGATGATCTTCTGCCATTTTTAGAATTTTCCCCGCGATAGACATGAGCGCTGCTGATCGTGTTCTTCCTTGGTGGTTTATGTATGCTACAGAGGTGGTGTTGTCTGATAGAATCCTTGTATGAGTTCCTTGTAGCTGCAGAAGAAAGTTACATATAGCATGATATACAGCTTTTAATTCTCTCATATTTGACGAGTCTTCTACCTCAGATCTAGGCCACTTTCCCTGCACGATATAGTATTTTAAATGCGCTCCCCATCCTAAGGGACTGGCATCTGTGGTTACTATATTTGAGGGGACCACTACCCAAGGAACCCCTCCCGAAAGATTATCTGGATCCAGCCACCACCTTAGGGAATTGACTACTTCCGATGGTAGGGATATCATGCTTTCTAATTGTCCCTGCAGCTTTTCTTCCTCCTGTAGGATGATTCTTTGCAATGTTCTTGTATGAAACTGAGCCCACCGGACTGCCGAAATACAAGAGGTCAAAGATCCTATCAAGGACATGCCTGCTCTTAGTGATATTACGGGATTATTTACCACAAGTCGTACTTTATTGATTACAGTTAATTTCTTTGCCTCTGGTAGCAGACATTTCTGACTTACTGAATTCAGATGAAGGCCTAGGAACGTCTGACAGGTTACCGGGTGTAGCCTGGATTTTTCCCAGTTTATCAGCCAACCTAAGTTCTGCAAAGATGAGATTACGTCAGATAGTCTGTGCTCACACTGCAGATACGAATTTCCCACTATTAGAATACCATCCAGATATGGGATTACCAGGGTATCTTTTATTCGCAAGTATGACATCACCTCCAGCATTAGTTTGGTGAAGACGCGGGGTGCCATAGATAATCCGAAGGGCATTGCCGTGAATTGCAGATGACGAATTCGGGCCCCCTAATATAACTGCTACTCGTAGAAACTGCTGATGCGAGATCTGTATTGGCAGGTGGTAATACGCATCCTTGAGGTCCACGACCGCCATGTAGCATCTGGGAAACAGAAGTTTAATGGCTGACCGTATAGACTCCATTTTAAAAGTCCGGGCCTTCAAAAAGGTATTCAGCTTTTTTTAAATTAATTATGGTTCTAAATGAACCATCTGGTTTAGATACCAGAAACAAGGGAGAATAAAAGCCTTTCCCTCTTTGATGAGTCGGAACTTCTACTAGTACCTTTTTATGTAATAGGAATTTAATTTCCAATTCTAATGACTCCTGTTGAGCCTGAGACTTTAAAGAAGTCAATAGAAAAGAGTCCGGAGGATTCCGGACAAATTCCAATGCCAGACCTGATCTTATAATATTAATGGCCCAGGGGTTTGAAGTGATTTTTCCAGTGATAGCAAAAGTATAACAGTCTGCCACCCACAGGTAGATTGACACTACCGGAATTTTTCTCCTATCTAAAGGGACGTTTACCGAACAAGTTTCCTTTCGGCCTGAAGTCCTTATTATTCCAGGGGTTCTGGGCTTTAAAGTCCTTTTTTCTGCCAAACGCTGGCTTCCTGAATGATCTCCTGTAGGATGGAACGTATGGATTAGGGAAGCCTTTCTTTCTCTCTGCTGCCTTGGTTAGGATGTCATCTAGTACTGCACCAAACAGATACTCACCCTGGCAGGGTATAGCGCAGAGTTTAGATTTAATCTGAGTGTCTCCCTTCCAGCCTTTTAGCCATAACGCTCTTCTAGCTGCGTTAGTTAAACCCGCTGTTCTTGCTGCTAGGCGGAGAGAATCTAATGAAGCATCTGACAAAAAGGCTGCTGCACCCCTAATTAGTGGAATGGAGGCACGTAGCTTCTCTCTAGATAGACCATTTTTTATGTTGTCCTCTAACTGGTCTAACCATATTAACAAGGCTCTGCCCGTACACGTAGCCGATATAGCTGGCTTAAATGCCCCTATACATGATTCCCATGATCTTTTAAGCAGTGCGTCTGCTTTCCGATCCAGGGGGTCTGATAACATCCCAGAATCTTCCACTGGTAGAGAGGACCGGCGAGAAGTCGAGGCTACAGCCGCATCTACTTTAGGTGCTTTTGCCCAAGAGGCCAACTCATCATCATCAAAAGGGTATCGTCTTTTAGATGCTGCCGGCAAAAAACCCCTTTGCCCTTGCTTCTCCCATTCTTTTTTAACCAGATCTTTTATGGCTGGAATTAAAGGAAATACTCTACCCTTTCGTTGGAGATTCCTGAAAACATGATTTCCTGGGGAGTTTTAGGATCTTTAACGTCCGGCAACCCCATAGTGTTTCTTATTGATTTAATCAGATTATTTACGCTATCTGTCGGAAAGCATGTATGTTCCTCTTCCTCCTCTGAGGATACAGATTGCGAAGCTTGTGAATTAGTTCTCCACTGTCTGAAGAGGATGCTACCCTAGGCGGGGTGATTTCTTTAAGGGATCTCCTTCCCGTAACACTACTTGCTCCTCCCAGGGCCTGTAGCTCTTCTCTAATCATAAGACGAATATCCTCTGATCTAACAGAATTTTCTTCCTGGAGCGTATGGCCAATGCATGTTTGACACAATCTTTTAGCATATGTGTCTGGGAGGGGTTGGGAGCATAGGGCACATTCCTTGTGTTTGGATTGACCGTCTTTTTCCCCTAAGGATAGACAGAAAAGAGGGGGAAGGGCCATCAGCTTTACAGGTGTGGTTAAAGCACTCACCCAGTGAAGCTCCTTTGTCAGCACGGTACCGGCTTCGGAGGATCTGGCTGCGGTGTGGAGTGAGATGTTTTTTCTCCATCTCTGTTAGTGGAACCACTTCGTTTGGAGCGTCCACTTTCATCTTTTTTGCTGCTACTGCTGCTGTTACGGCGTGGATTAACCATGCCTTCAGAGAGGTGCGATACAGGGTCACCAGACGCTGACATTGCTGCACACCGGAGGCCAAATAGCAGGTGCTTTTATGCAGCTCCCACATAATTTCCTCCCCTTTTTTTTTTTTTTTTGCATAGCGTTGACCCGGAAGTGTTACACCTTTACTTCCGGGTTCCGCCTCTTCTGCGCCTGCGCGACCGCTCTATACTCCCATTTGCCTCCGTGGTATCCTCGGAGGTCTGAACTTATCTCCGGCGATTACGGAGCGTGCGCTTGTTCTGCGCCGCTTTTTTCCCTCCCCGGTACTCCGGTCATGCTCCCACATCATCGCAGAGGAAGGCGGCGGCTTTTCCACGCCGTCTTTCATCTCATCAAGGCTCCCAGCATTCTAAAGGTAGGGCAGCCTTACACATGCCACATATATGCGAGCCAGAGCTATATCGCTCCTGGCCTCGCAACTACCACCTGATATACATACGGTTCTAGCTTCATGACAGCGTTCTGTCAGGTGGTTAACCTCAGTCGAGGGGGAGTTAACCCGACGCTGCCTCTGGTGCCGAACCCCTGCCGCTCTTATAGACACTGCACAGGCGGTTCCCTAGCCCAGGTATCCTCTTCTTAGCTCCATAATCAGTAGGTTCCTCTCTTAGGAACAGGAAACCAACTGAGGAGCGAGGGGGGCCGCCCCTTTTATCTCTGTAGGTTTCCTGTTCCTAGGGGCGGATCCCCTCTCTCAGTGGGTGCTGTCGTGGCGAAGAGAAAACAATGGTCCCTCCCTAGGCTATTATCTGTCTTTAGTCACTGGCTTTCCCTGTCTGGAAGAGAAAATACAGCGGGAGCCCACGCATTTTTTTTACAACGAATTTACATATTATTTAACACCTACACATCCAAAATTTTGCACACATACATTCATAATTATTAGTCAAAACCATATCTCAAACTAAATGAAAATGTCAAACTACATGAAATGAAATGGTTTACTGTATGTAAACCATGTGTCATTTCATGTCGGGTTCTGTAAAGATTTTTACAGAAGCCGGCAATTAAATTAGTGGCTATTCTGCTATGCAGAAGTGTATGAAAATACATATATATCTATACAGATATAGATATATCTATATATATATATATATATCTATATATATATATATAATATATATATATATATATATATATATATATATATAGATATATCTATATCTCTATCTATATATCTATATATAGATATATATAGATATGGATATATATATACACAGATATATATATCTTTTGTGATGTAAAACCTGTCATTGGGATCCATTATATGTCGGTTTTGCAAGCCGGCAAGAAGATCTCGCCATGCAAATTCCATACCGATGCTTACATGCGCAAAATACGCAGCCACACCTTGACAACGGATGACATACGGATCACTGTTCGGGAACATTTCTGAGTATTACAGCCGTACAATACGGTCCGTATTTTTATACGTTGTGTCTGATGTCGGCCTAATCAGTTTAATGGCGCCGACCTGACACCGTCTGTAGGTGACTGTGCACAATCCTGCTGACAGGTTCCCTTGTTGTACATGAGACAAGGAAATCTGTAGAAATCAATTGATGGAATTCGGGGTTTGGAGCAGTACAATAATGCTCCTGAATGTGATCACATGATTAGATGTAACTGAATGTTGATATTGTGTTAAACAATGAATTGGTGCTCATGGAAGAAAAAGGCTATATTTCCACGATCAGGAAACCATTAGTAGTTGCTGCAGATTGGAGGATGCATACACGCACAGACCGTACAGCGCGGGCACACGCACAGACCGTACAGCGCGGGCACACGCGCAGACCGTACAGAGCGGGCACACGCGCAGACCGTACAGAGCGGGCACACGCGCAGACCGTACAGAGCGGGCACACGCGCAGACCGTACAGAGCGGGCACACGCGCAGACCGTACAGAGCGGGCACACGCGCAGACCGTACAGCGCGGGTACACGCGCAGACCGTACAGAGCGGGCACACGCACAGACCGTACAGAGCGGGCACACGCACAGACCGTACAGAGCGGGCACACGCACAGACCGTACAGAGCGGGCACACGCACAGACCGTACAGAGCGGGCACAGACCATATAGAGCGGGCACACGCACAGACCATATAGAGCGGGCACACGCACAGACCATACAGAGCGGGCACACGCACGGACAATACAGAGCGGGCACACGCACAGACAATACAGAGCGGGCACATGCACAGACCATATAGCGCGGGCACAAGTGCACAGACTATATAGCGCGGGCACACGCATAGACCATAAACACGCGCACAGACCATATAGCGCGGGCACACGCACAGACCGTACAGCGCGGGCACACGCACAGACCGTACAGCGCGGGCACACGCACAGACCGTACAGCGCGGGCACACGCACAGACCGTACAGCGCGGGCACACGCACAGACCGTACAGCGCGGGCACACGCACAGACCGTACAGCGCGGGCATACGCACAGACCGTACAGCGCGGGCATACGCACAGACCGTACAGAGCGGGCACACGCACAGACCGTACAGAGCGGGCACACGCACAGACCATATAGCGAGGGCACACGCACAGACTATATAGCGCGGGCACACGCATAGGCCACAAACAGACCGTACAGCGCGGGCAAACGCACAGACCGTACAGCGCGGGCACACGCACAGACCGTACAGCGCGGGCACACGCACAGACCGTACAGCGCGGGCACACAGACCATATAGCGCGGGCACACGTGCACAGATTATATAGCGCGGGCACACGCATAGACCACAAACAGACCGTACAGCGCGGGCAAACGCACAGACCGTACAGCGCGGGCACACGCACAGACCGTACAGCGCGGGCACACGCACAGACCGTACAGCGCGGGCACACGCACAGACCGTACAGCGTGGGCACAGACCATACAGAGCGGGCACACGCACAGACGTACAGAGCGGGCACATGCACAGACCGTACAGAGCGGGCACACGCACAGACCGTACAGAGCGGGCACACGCACAGACCGTACAGGGCGGGCACACGCACAGACCGTATAGGGCGGGCACACGCACAGACCGTATAGGGCGGGCACACGCACAGACCGTATAGGGCGGCAATGCACAGACCGTATAGGGCGGGCACACGCACAGACCGTTATAGGGCGGGCACACGCACACTACACTCTAGCCGTACAGTCATGGCCAAAAGTTTTGAGAATGAC
>JARQOD010000001.1:548814250-548897624 GCA_033576555.1 Oophaga sylvatica | reverse complement strand
ATGAAGGGGAAGCTGACGCGGGGCCCCCCCGGGGATTTCCCTTTTTCTTTTTTAAAAGCATCTAAAGGGGGGAGACAGGGACTGGGAGAACATCACCACACCAGAGCCCCGGGGAGAAAACCCTGCCCACCCGGGAAGGGCCCCCGGGGCATGGGGGGAGAAAAGCTTTGTTGGGGGGGCCCCAAGAAAGGGGGGTTGAAAAGATTTTGCCAAGGTAAAGGGGGGAACCTTCAGTAGGTTTCAACCCTCCTAAGCGTCAAAATGGTTACTATTTTTGGGGAGATTGGATTTTTTAGGGAAAACTATTCCTTAAAAAAAAGTGTTTCGCGCAAGGGAAAAGGAAAGGAGAACACAGTCAAACTAGTGGGTGGGGGGGGCCAGAGGGGATAGCCCCAAAAATTTTAAAAAAAAGGGGGTTTTTGAAAACCCGGCCCCTCCAGCTCGGGTCCTCCTATCAGCTCCCCAGTTTAAAAATTTGGGGGGTTCAGAGGATGGCCCGCGCTGGAAGCAGCCCCTCAAAATTTTTTTTTTTTAAATCGGACAAGAGATTTTGATACCTAAGGGTCGGGGGTCTCAGGGTCCCGCCTCTGGACCCCAACCTCCCGGGGCGGATCGAATTCCCCTATAGGGGGGGCCCCCTTGCAAAACCCCCCCGGGCCCCCGGGAGATGGGAAAAGGGGGCTTCCCTGGCGGGCCCCCAAAACCCCCGGGCGCTGCAGGGGTCACTGCAACCCCCCCCGGGGGGGGGGAAGGGGGGGGCACGCGCCAGAAACCCCGGGGGGCCCCTGGGGGCCCCTGCGGGGTGAGTACTCCCCCTTTTTATAATGTGTATGATGCCCTTTTCCCGGGCCCTCCTCAGTCCCGGGGCCATTGAAAGCCCCCGGGGGTCCTCCCTTTTCTCCTTCCCCCCCCAAAAAAATTTTAAGAAGAAGCACCGGAATTTTAATGTGAGTCGCTTCTGCTATCAGGGCAGAATTTAAAAGACTCTGCCCCCCCGCAGCGCGGGGCCGCCAAAACTGAACGTCCTAAAGTTAGCGACGTTTTTAAGTGCAGGCTTTTTTTGAGATCGAAAAGAGACGCAATATTTAGCGTTTTTTTGGGGGTTTGTGGGGCTTTCCCTTTTAGGATTTTCTGTCTGCACCTCTCCTCATAAAAGGCACCGGGGTTTCACCACCCTGCCACTTTAAAAACAGTTTGAGAGCTTTTGATTTTAAAACCCCCCTTTCAGGGGGTTAAACCCCTAAGGTGGGACACTGGGGTAACCCTTTTTTTTGAGTTAACCTTCAGGTTCGTTTTTTTTTTTTCTGAAACCACACTTTTTTTGTTTAGTTTTAAAAAAAACCCCGCCATTGTACTGGGAAAGGGCGTCAAAAAAGAACCCGGTGCCCTTTCCCCCAATCCGCTCAAGGGGGTTCGTAAACTGACACCAGACATCGCCCCGCGTCAACGCAGCGTGGGAGGACCCAGTGATGTAAAAGGGGGGCTCTCACCGTTCGATTGATAGCCATCAAAACCTTATGGGTTTGGGGTGCCCCCCAAAAAAACCCCCTCATGGCAGGAAGGCACGGGGAAAAATTCTTACATATACGCTCAGGATTCTAAAAGGGGGGTTTCCCCTTAAGTAGGGGAATACCCTTTTTCGGAAAAAAAGATCCAAAGGCCCGCCTTTTTTTCGGGCCGTTTTGAAGTTTAAAATTGAAGCTTTTGAGGGGGGGTTTTGGGGGAGGAGGAAAACTACCCCCTGGTAAGGGGCCCGGATGTTTCAGGAGTCGAAAAAGTAAACTTTCGCTTTGCCCCCCTGAGTGAGTTTTTTAAAGATGAAAGGGGCGTCTTGCCAACAAACGTTTCAGGGACAGTTATTTGATTTCACTGTACCGTGTCCCGGGAATCGATTGAAAATTGGATCCCTTCCCCTGAAGTGGACCCCCCTTTTTATCTCAGCTTAGCAAACTTCTTTACTTCCTATTAAAGGAAGGCGAGTCAAACAAGACCCACGGACAAAAAAGGGAGTCGGGGGGAAAATCCTTTAAGGCCGGGGGGAAAGGTTTTTCGAGCTGCTAGGCTCCATGTGGCTTATAAAGTTTTCCCCGGCCCGGGTTTGGGGCCGTTTGGGGAGGAAATGTGAACCCAAGTACCTAGGGGGCCCGAACTGTTCGAATTTTAGAAAGAAAAATTTTAATGGGGCATGATGCAAACCTGGATACTGTTCATTGCTATCCAGGACACAACCCGGGGGCGGTCTTAGTAGGGAGCTCTGTGGCTTAGACAAGGACCTTTGATCGGTTTCCAAAAAAGGGTTTTTGCTATCTTTGCTTACAAGGGCGGCTTTATTTGGACTGCCCCGGGGGAGCTGATTCCCAAAAAAAAAAGGGGAAAAAGAAGCAGCTTTACCACAGCGAAAAAACTGTGACTTCCCCGGGCAGGGGGGTGCCAGAAAGGGCCCAAAGGCCCTTTTTTGGGCCGGGGAAAGGGATTCTTTCAGCCCTCTTGGGGGTCGGGCCCCCCCTTTTTTTTCGGGAAAAAAGACCACTCAAAAACCCCCCAAAACCCCGGGAAAAAAAAATTTCCGTCATGACAAAAGGGAATTGACAAAAAGCCCGCTAAGGCGGATTGACCCCGGGGCCCCGCCGAGGGCTCTCGGTGGGGGTCGCCTCTCCAAAAAATTTGGGAGGGGGGTTTTCCCCCGCCCCCCCGACCGGGGTAAAGGGGGGTTTGTGGGGCGCATTTATATTTTTTTTTTTTTTTTTCTTCTCGCCCCCCCAAACATTTTTTTCCAAAATCTCGCCCCCCGTAAACCCCCCAGCTATGGGGGCCGCTTTACTGAAAGAAGTCAATTTCTTTTTCAAAAGGGGGGGTTTGGGCCCCCGGGTTCCACCGGGGGAACGGGAAAAAAGGGGATTTTTTTTCCCAAATTTTTTTTGGGGGGCCCCCAAAAAGGGGGGACAAGTTTGGGCCCATGGGGGATCCCCCAAAAAGATTGAATCGGCATGTCCACACCCGAAAGTTTCGCTGGAAGCTTCTTCCGTGTTTGGAGCCCCTTTTTGCAGAACGACTTTTTGGGGTTTTTTCGACATTCGCGACCCTATTTCACGTTTCCCCAAAAAGGGGAAAGGGGTCCCAAAAAACCTTCGTTTTGCCAAAGGGGGAAAATATAAACCAAATTTTGGGGCCCCCCCCCTTTTTTTTTTGCCTCAGCCCCAGAGTTTTACCCAAAAACTGGGGGGCCCCCCCCTGGGGGTTCAAAGAAGACAGGGGGTCCGATCCTTCCTTTTTTGCGACCTTTTGATTGTGGCGCCCTCAAAAAGGGGGAGGGGGAAGGCTCGCGCCTACATTCAGCTCCCGGGGGGCTTCGGGTGGCTGGCAATGGGAGAAGTCGTTCTTGGGGAAACCCCCCCCAATCAATCCTGTTTTTTTGGGGGGGGATTTCGACCGGTAAAAGCAGGGGTCCTGCCCCCGCAAGCAAGAATTTTCCCCTTCGGAGTACGGGTGATGAAAAAATTCAAAAACAATGTCCCCCTTTGGGGAAAATATGCGCCTTCCCGGGGGGATGGTGGCTTCAATGGGAAAAAAATTTTCCCTTGCCCAAACTCCGGGGTCTCCAAAATTTTATTTTGAACCCCCGGGGGGGGGCGCAGACCTATGTTTTCAGTGTTACTCTCTCAAAAAAGTAAAAGAGTTCAGGGGGGGGATCCTCCAAAGATTACCCCGGGGGGGTCTTTTTCCCTTCCCCCCAAAGGGGGTTTTTCCCAAAAACCCCCGATGCCAGCCTGACAGGGGGGGGGGGGTTTTTGGGAAAAAAACTCGGGGCTCGGGGGGAAAAAGGGGCGTCCAAAAGAGTCCCGTTTTGCCGTCAAATCCCCCAATTTGGGGGGGTTTTTTCCCTTTTCCTCCAAAACGGACGGCCCCCCTTTTAAAAACGGTTTGCCTGTCCGATGCGACAACCAAAGCGCGGGGGGCCATATAAAAACCCCAAAAGGGGGGACAAGGGTTCCCGACCTTTGGGGGGGTACCCGGACCCCATAGGCAGGACCAAAAGGGCCACATCCCCTGCGATCCACTTTTTAGGAGTTCGAATATCACGGGGGGCTTTCTAAGTGCGAGAAGGGGGATCCCGGGGGGGAAGGGTCTTCTCCGGAATTTTTTTTCACTGCTGTGCTCCCGTTGGGGAAATCCCCAAATGGATGATGGCCCCCCAGGTTAAAAGCCAATTTTCCCACATTTAGCCAGGTACAAGGATCCCAAAGGGGGGGGGGGGATGCTCGGTGGCCTTTCCTTTGGGCCCCAAATTTTGAGCTGAAATATGTGTTTCCGCCTTTCCACTCCCCCTTGGGGTTTCCCCCGGATCAACTTTGGGGAGAAAATGGGTATAGTGATGCCCCCAGATTGGCCAAAAGGGGAACGTGGTTCTCGACTCGGGGGTCACTCCTGGGGGGCACCACCATTTCCCCCTTTTCCCCTTGCCCGGATTTTTAAACCCGGGGCCCCTTCGTACCGGGACCTGAATTTTTCTGCGTTTGACCGGCGGGCTCTTGAGACCGAAATTTTGACCCTTTGAGGTTTTTCAGCCGAATCATGCCACTTCGAGGGGCCAAGTCGGCACTATAAAATTTTTTCCCCAAAATTTGGGGGGCCTTCTTTCGGGGGGGTTTTTGGGTTTCCCCAAAAAATCCGGGGTTTTTTTTCCTTTCCCCAAAATTTTTTTGGCTTCCCCGAAAATTTGGGGCGGGACAAAGTTTGGCAGTTGCACCCTGAGGGGCCCGGTTTTTTCTCTTCTTTGCTTTTCCCAAAAGGGGTATGCCTCGGTTGGGGCGCTTCCCCTTTTTTTGGGAGTAACCCGCCGTTTTTTCCCCCGCATGGGCCCCGGGGTTTTCCTTGGCGTCTCATCTTGTTTTGGAGGCTCTTCAACACGGGCCTTTTGAGCCTAGGACCGTTAGTCTTTTTTTTGTTCTTTTGGGAAGGTTCCTTCCTAGTACGGTCACTTTTTTGAGAAGGGTTTCTGATTGGCAGCTCTTTCTTGCTCGCCTCCCTTCCGGGATTTCCACCCGGATCGTGTGTGCTAACGCACACGGAGCGATTTCCCTACCTAAGGTGGGTCGCAATTTCATGTTTAACCAGGATATTGTGTTGCCTTCTCTTTGTCCGAGTCCAAGGAATGCGAAGGAACGGGCCTTGCACGCATTGGATTTGGTGCGGGCTTTGAAGTTTTATTTGACTGTTACTCAAGGTTTTCGGAAGTCGGACTCTCTGTTTGTGATTCCCAGGTCGTCGACGTGGTCAACGAGCTTCCAAGACCTATAGCTCGTTGGATTCGGTCGGCCCATTTTGGAAGCGTACCGACTTAAGGGCGAACCTTGCCCGATTAAGTTCGAGCTCACTCCACGAGGGCTGTGGGCTCGTCATGGCTTTCCATCAAGGGCCTCGGCAGCTCAGCTTTGCAGGGCAGCTACCTGGCGCCCTGTCCACACTTTACGAAATTTTATATAGTGGACGTTAGTGCTTCCGCTGATGCAGCCTTGGGACGTAGAGTCCTACAGGCGGCGGTAGTTTAAAGTTTCCTTTAACCTGTTTTTTAGCGCTAGTTGCGCAGTTTTCTTAGGTTGTTGGGTTCTGCCGTTCTGTTTTTTTTCCCACCCTATATTTTTGGACTGCTTTGGGACGTCCCACTAGTTATGACTAGTGTGTCTCCTTTCCTTCCGTTCTGCTGCTGAATGACGGATTTTGGTAAGAACTTACCTGTAAAATCCTTTTCAGCGAAGGAAGGAAAGGAGACACAGCTCCCTCCCTTGGCAAAAGTGTGTTGTTGTATACAGATGCGGCGTGACCCTTCTCTGAAGCAGTTATCTGGGTCGAGGTCGACGCGCTACGGCTCTGTTCCAGCATCGCCACTCATTGCAGTGGTCAGGTCCAGTGAGTAGTACCTGGAACTGTGTGGTTTTTTACCTAAATGCATGCATAACCTTACTCTTGTGTTTTTTGTCTCTGAAGTCCTTCAGAAGGGGTTATGTTGCTCCGCTGGTGATATTGCTCTTCCTTAAGCTTGTGTACAACTGGAGAGCTGAGTAGGAGGAGCCCGAGCGAGGGCCGGTCAACACTCTTTTTTTAATCTGAGGTGTCTATCCCATCTGGGCTCCGCCTACCCACTAGTTATGACAGTGTGTCTCCTTTCCTTCCTTCGCTGAAAAGGATTTTACAGGTAAGTTCTTACCAAAATCCGTCTTTTTCATTTGCAAAAAAAAGTAGAGGTGGTGATATATAATATATATATATATATATATATATAATATTATATATATTCTTGCTTACATTTAAATATTACAAAAAGGAAAAATGGGCCGAGACAAAAGTTTGGGCACTGTACTTGAAAGTATCACTCTTTGTAAGCGCTCTTTGTAGCCAGACAGGAGTCTCTCAGTTCTTGTTTAAGGGATTTTCATCCATTCTTCATTGGAAAATTCTTCCAGTTCAAGTGAGATTACTGGCTCGTATTGCATGCACTGTTATTTTGAGGTCTAGTCGCAGATTTTCAATTATGTTCAGATCCGGTGACTGTGAGGGCCAAAAACCTTCAGCTTGTGCGTTTGAGGTAGTCTATTGTGGATTTTTGATTTAGGATCATAATCCGTTTGTAGAAGCTATTCTCTTTTCAACTTCAGCTTTATTATAGATGGTGTTACTTTAGCATCAAGAATTTGTTGAAAATTTAATTGAATCCATTCTTCCCTCTACCTGAAATGTTCCCTGTGCTATTGGCTGCAACACAACCCAAAATAACAGTTGATCCACTCTCATGCTTAATGGTTGGCTAGATGTTATTTACCTGAAATTCTGTGCCCTTTTTTCCTCCACACATCCTTTTGATCATTGTGGCAAAAAATTTTATTTTAACCTCATCTGGACCACAGGACTTGTTTCAAAATGCATCATGCTTGTTTAGTTGTTCTTTTGCATACTTATGACTCATGAAGATGCAGGAGAGGTTTTCTTCTGATGACTCTTCCAGGTGTCTTTGAACAGTAGAACAATGTACCATAACCCAGAGTCTGCTAAATCTTTGTGAAGTCTTTTGCAGTCAAGCAGGGGTTCTGATCGTGCGCCTCTAGCAATCCTATGAAATTGTGCAGAGAGGACGAATTATCGTATTACACTGACCCAGAACAGGAGAGGGCGAAAGTTTAACCCCAACTTTACCAGATTAGAGATAAAAATATTTGTTCTCAGGGAGGATACTGATGCACTCCTCTAGGCAGTGAGGAATACAGTGAAATCGAGGAGACCCATCCTCTCTCAATACAGGGTGAGATTTTTGGGGTTTAAATGCCTGAAGGAATAGTGTATCCCGTTAATAAATACACAAAAACTATGATCCTAGAAGAATGGGAAACAGTGAAAAGGCACATTATACCAAAAAGTTCCATTCCCTTTTCTGGATTCTGGGACTTTATTCGTCCCTATACTAGCCGACATAATGGAAAAGGCCTCAGACGATAAAAGATTTCCAGAAGAGAAAGAGAAAAGTGTCTTCCTTTCTGAGAACCTGATCACATCAGAATCAGGATTAAAGGGGGTAAATTGAGGACAGGCAGATGGAGCTACCCCAAATGAGGTGTAGGAAGGAATTCCTTTCTCAATCCAACTAATAACGCAGGAAGACAATGATGCCAAGAAGGTGAGTGGAAGACTCCAATATTTTTACAGTGCCTGGGCAGAGTATCTCAGAATTCATGGATACTACAGACAATATCAGAAGGATACAGAATAGAAATTACTTAAAACCCTCTGGGAAGATTCAAACTCGCATCCTCCCAGTCCCCGCAAATTTTAAGACTGCTTAGAGACGTACAAAAATTGTTTTCTTTATTCGGGAGTGTTTAATGCTGGTACCAACATCAGAATGGTTCCTTGGGCATTACTCAAATCTATTCTCAATAATAAAACCCGAGGGCGACTTCTGCACAATCATAAATCTGAAATCCCTAAACAAATGCATTTTATACAAAAAATTCAAATGGAATCGATAAAATGAACAATTCCTCTGATCAAGAAGGATATGGTAATGAGTGTGCCAGATCTCAAAGAATGCTATAACCATGTGCCAATTCACCCTTGTGGTCAAATATCAGAGATTTGCAGTAAAAGAAGGGGAGTTGATTCAGCATGATCACTTTTGTTCTCTTCCTTTTGGCCTTTTCTCCTCCCCACACATTTTCACCAAACTAGATTATGGCCCTTTTAAGGAAAAAAGGAATAGTCCTTGTTCAATACCTGGACTATTTTCTCCTAGTAGCAGAATTGCCCCAACAGCTAAGAAGCAATCCTCAACCGTTTGAGTTCTGAAGAACCTAGCATGGTTTGTAAACTGGGAAAGTCAGACCTCATTCAAGGGAGACAATTTTTTTTTTAGGAGTCCTCTAAGATTCAGAACAATGGTCCTCTTTCCTGTCTGAGATGAGACAGGACAAACTCAAGGCCAGAGTTTTTGCCTTCAAAAGGAGAATTCTAGTATCCATCAGAGAATGTATGAAGATCTTAGGACTCATGACAGCTTGTATACCATGCGTGAAGTGGAGCCAATTTCACTCAAGGCAGTTGCAGCAACAGATCCTAACATCCTGGAGCAGACCGGTAGACTGGACAAGAAAATAAGATTGTTTATAGCGGCGAGAAAGTTATATGAATTGGACTTTTTGTGGACAACCTTCAGAAAGGAAATATGTGGAGTCTATCCCCATGAGTAACTTTCTCCTTCGTCTCATTGGGGGACACAGGACTGTGGGTGTATGCTACTGCCGCTAGGAGGCTGACACTAAGTAAACATAAAAAAAGGTTAGCTCCTCCTCCGCCGTATACACCTCAGCACTGGCCGCAGGTAAACCCAGTTATTGCTTAGTGTCTGATGGAGGCACACGTCTGGTTCTTTTTCCAGACCATTTTTTTCTTTTTTTCTTTCCCACGAAGATGAGATAGGGGCGACGGATCCTATTGAAAGGGTCCGATCTCCCCAAACCATCAACGGGCGAGCACGTGGAGTAAAACCTCCAACGTATCCTCTCCCGCAACGTGGGACATAAATGCCGGACTCAGCCCTGACCACCCTAAGGTATTGAAGCCCTAGGCTGTACAGAGGCAGGAGTTAGTCCGTGCGGCCCCCACTGCACCACCAATGCTAGACTGCGGTGCTGCAAGGTGGCGGACGGTCCCCTCCTCATCCCCTGAAGGGGTGATGGAGTTAGGGTGCCTGCACCGTCCCTCCTTTTTTTTGCTGCAAGCCCCCCTTAAAAGATGGGAGACGCTGGACTAATGTCTGGGAGAGCCGCAAGTCCACTGCAGCAAGGAAGACCCACCATTAGAGGTCATGGAGCTGGAGCCTGCACCGTTCCCCATTTTTTTGGTAGAAGACTGCAAGCAGGAGAACCCACCTTCAAAGCTCCGGAGAACAGTGTCGGACGTCAGGTAGCGTCTGGGGCGGTCGAGATTCGGTGGGAGCGGTCCGCGAGGCTGTCTGTTAAACCCCCGGAGAGCGCCATCCCCTCTCTGCGTGTGACGGTCCGACTGGCTTCTAGGCGGCCGCCGCCAAAAATCTAGCTCCCGGCTTCGGCCGGTGCTAGGCCGCGGGCTGAAATTTAGTCCCCGGCTTCGGCCGGGAACCAGGCCGCATGTCTAATTTTGCTCCCGGCGTCGGCCGGAAGATAGGCCGTGCTCCGCCCCCGGCAGCGTCACTTCCGGCGGGCCCGCCCCCTGTTTTTCGGGCGGCCACCGCCAAAAATTTAGGCCGAGGCTTCGGCCGGCGCTAGGCCGCGGCCGGAAATTTAGTCCCCGGCTTCGGCCGGAGACTAGGCCGCGGCCGGAAGTGGCGTCTCCGGCATCTGACGGCGCTAGGCCGCGCCTCTCGACCCCGGCCCCTGTGATCAGCTATATGAGCCACGCCTCCCAGACAGGGAGCGCTCTTTTTGAAAGTCTGGAGCCTTTGCTCTTTTCCTTTTGCGCTGTCAACGCTGCTTAAGGGCGTCCGGGGATACAGGACTGGGGTAAGTGCTGCTACCTCCAGCCCGGCTCCACTTCGCTGCGCCCCGCTACCATACCTCCGCATCATCACAGAGCTCTGAACAGATACAGTATGTCCAGAAGAACTAAGGCTCACACGGTGCTGTATACCGCATGCATTGCCTGTAAATCCCCTTTTCCGCATGCCCAGACTAATCGGGTCTGCGAAGCCTGTGACTCTGAACGGGCTCAGGAGCCCTCACCTATAGCCCAGCCCAGTGCGTCAGGTCCCCCGGAATGGGCCCTGTCTCTGTCTCAATCTGTGGCATCATTAACAAGAGCAATCGAGTCCCTTCAAGCTCCTGATAGGAGCAGGGACAGTGGTTCACCCGTCTTGGCGACGTCTCAGGAACCTCCGGCCTGCAGGGGCCGCGCTCTCACCAGGCAGACGCAGGGAAGCGAACCCACACTGCGTCGCCTATGCCGTCCAGGGCTTCGGCATCCTTCAGCTCAGCTTCTCGCTCTCCCTCACCTTTAGAGGCAAGTGATCAATATTCGGATTCCGATACTGAAGGGTCCCTCAATTTGGAAGCTCCAGGTTGTCAGGAGACAATTGACAGTCTGATCGAAGCTGTCAATCAATCTCTGGGGGTAGACGATGAATCCACCTTGGCCTCTGGTCATAAGGTGTCTTTCAAACGAGCCAGACAGACCCATAAGGTTTTTGGTGCTCATCCTGAGTTTGAGGAGCTTGTGCAGCGCCACCGAGAAAAACCGGATAAGCGCTTTACAGGACAGAAGGCCCTCAATATCAGGTATCCTTTTGCTCCTGAACTTCTTAAGAAGTGGGCGGAATCCCCAGTGGTCGATCCTCCGGTGTCACGCTTGGCATCTAAGACGCTTCTCTCCCTTCCTGATGGTTCCTCGATTAAGGATCCAACGGATCGTCTGATTGAAAGCCTGGCTCGCTCGGTGTTTGAAGCATCTGGGTCATCTCTATTTCCTGGTCGGAGTCTCTGAACAGAGCTCTTCACGGTGTAGAAGTGCCACCTGAGGTTTTGGAGATATCTAATCAGATGGCTCTCGCAGGTGATTTTTTGATCAACGCTTCTATGGATGCGGCAAATTGCGCAGCATTAGCTGCTGCTAATGCGATTGCCATTAGGAGATCCTTGTGGTTGAGGACTTGGCGAGCAGACTCGACTTCAAAGAAGTCACTTACGTCCTTGCCTTATCAAAGCGGTCGTTTATTTGGTGAAAAACTGGATCAGCTTATATCTGATGCGACAGGAGGGAAGAGTTCTTTTTTGCCTCAGCAGAAGGTCAAACAGCCCTTTCGCCGACAGCCTCAGCCTCGCTTTAGAGCCTTTCGCAACCCAGGTTGGGCTGCAACAGCCAGTTCCAGCGGCTCAGGTCGACCTAATCAGGCCAGAGATCGTCAGGCCTCTTACAAGACCAACCCGTTGGGAAGAATGCGGTCTCAACAACCGAAATCTAGAGGGTCTAGGCCCCAAAGATTTTCGGATAAATGACTGGAGGCAGAATCCGGTCGATTCTTCCAGAGTAGGCGGCCGTCTACTCTGGTTTCGTCCCACTTGGCTATCAATTACTCAAGACGAATGGGTCAGAGAATTAGTCACCTCGGGGTACAAGATAGAATTTACCAGCCTTCCCTCAAATCGTTTCTTTCCCTCGCGCCTTCCCAAGGAGGAGTCTCGGGTTCTCGCCTTATTCAAGGCGGTCGAGTCTCTTCGACACAGCGGGTTGTCGTACCTGTACCAGAGGTCGAAAGAGGTCGGGGGTTTTATTCCAATCTGTTCATTGTACCCAAAAAGGACGGTACCGTAAGGCCCATTCTGGATCTAAAAAGACTGAATCGGTTCGTCAAAATTCGACATTTTCGAATGGAGTCTCTCCGCTCGGTCATTGCTGCCATGGAAAAAGGGGAATTTCTAGCATCAATAGACATCCAGGATGCCTATCTTCACATCCCCATATTTCCCCCTCATCAAAGGTTTCTTCGGTTTGCCATCGGCAAACTTCACTTTCAGTTCGCTGCCTTGCCATTCGGGCTAGCCACAGCTCCCAGAGTGTTCACAAAGGTCATGGCTATTGTTGTATCCATTCTACACTCCAGGGGATAGTCATCTTGCCTTACCTAGACGACCTTCTCATCAAGGGTCCGTCTTTCCAAACATGCGAGGAAAGTGTCAGCATTACCCTAGACACTCTTGTTCGCCTGGGTGGCTGGTGAATATGAAGAAGTCATCTCCCGTGCCATCTCGAAAGATCACCTTCTTAGGGATGGATTTCGACACCGCTCAAGGGTTGATAATCCTTCCTCAGGACAAGGCCTTAGTTCTCCGTCAAGAGGTACGGATCCTTCACAAACCGATTCCTCATACCATCCGGTTTTGCATGAGGTCCTAGGAAGGATGGTGGCAACGATCGAGGCGATTCCATTTGCCCAGTTTCATCTTCGCCCCCTTCAGCATGCACTCTTGGCAGTATGGGACGGGAGCCTTTATTCCCTCAATCTTCGGTGCCGTCTGTTCCTGAAGGTCAGACAGACTCTTATGTGGTGGACGAGGAGTTCCACTCTTCAACAGGGCCGTTTGTTTCCTCCGAATATCTGGATGGTAGTCACAATGGATGCCAGCCTGCTCGGATGGGGAGCAGTGTTTCGTCACCACACAGCCCAGGGGACTTGGTCTCAGCAGGAGTCGATCCTCCCAATAAATATTTTAGAGATCCAAGCTATTTGGCTGGCTCTGAGGCATTTTCACCAGCATCTGGCAGGCCGCCCAGTCCGAATTCAGTCAGACAATGCCACGGCGGTGGCATACATAAACCATCAGGGAGGTACCCGCAGCCGGGCGGCTATGCACGAGGTAAAACAGATTCTGTCCTGGGCAGAGGTAAATCACTCCGTGATTTCAGCAGTCCACATTCCGGCGAGGAAAACTGGGCAGCGGATTTTCTCAGCCGTCACGGCATAGCTTCAGGGGAATGGTCACTACATCCCGAGATATTTCAGCAGATATGTCGACGCTGGGGAACCCCAGATGTGGACCTGATGGTTTCCAGGATGAATGCCAAGGTGCCCAACTTCGTCTCCCGGTACCGGGATCCGCAGGCAATTGCGGTGGACGCCCTGGTTCTACCGTGGAATCAATTCCATCTTCCATACTTATTTCCACCAATAGCTCTTCTCCCAAGGGTGATCAGAAAGATCAGGATAGAGGGGTTCCAGCGATATTAATCGCTCCGGATTGGCCGCGTCGCTCTTGGTACGCGGAGCTGGTACAGTTGCTCGCCGACGCACCCTAGCGACTGCCAGAGCGTGCGGACCTTCTCTCCCAGGGCCCAGTTTACCACCAGAACTCAGCGGTCCTGTGTTTGACGGCCTGGCCGTTGAATCTTGGATCCTGACCAGGGCTGGATTCTCTAAAAAGGTCGCCGCGACGATGGCTAGCGCCCGAAAGCCCGTCTCGGCTCACATCTACCACGGTACTTGGAAGGTCTTTTTTGCTTGGTGCAGGGAACATGGTTGTTCCCCGCTTAGGTTTTCAATTCCAAACATTCTGTCATTTCTCCAGGCAGGCCTAGATTCAGGTCTAGCGCCAAGTACGCTTAGACGGCAGATATCAGCCTTGTCTGTGCTTTTTCAGCGAAGGATCGCGTCTAATTTTCAGGTTAGGACCTTTATTCAGGGGTTGTCCATATAGTTCCTCCCTACAAGACTCCTTTAGAGGTTTGGGACCTCAATCTAGTCCTGGGAGTTCTGCAAGAGTCTCCTTTTGAACCTTTGCAGGAGGTTTCTCTGTCGTTTCTTTCCTGGAAAGTGGTGTTTTTGGTAGCCATAACATCCATAAGGCGGGTTTCGGAGCTGGCTGCACTGTCTTGTCGAGCTCCGTACTTGCTTTTCCATCAGGATAAGGTGGTGCTCAGACCTACTCCACCTTTTTTGCCTAAAGTCGTGTCCTCATTTCATATTAATGAGGACATTGTTTTGCCCTCATTTTGCCCAGCTCCGACGCACCGAGTGGAGAAGGCTCTCCATACGCTGGATCTGGTGAGAGCACTCAGGAGATATGTATCTCGGACGGCGTCCTTTCGACAGACGGACACGCTGTTTGTCCTCCCTGAAGGTCGCAGGAAGGGACTCGCTGCCTCTAAATCAACCTTGGCTAGGTGGATTCGGTTAGCCATTCAGGAGGCTTACCGCATCAGAGGCGCGGTGGTTCCTGCAGGGATCAAGGCTCACTCCACCAGAGCGGTGGGTGCCTCCTGGGCCCTTCGGCATCAGGCTTCAGTGGAACAGGTTTGTAAAGCAGCAACCTGGTCCAGTCTGCATACCTTTTCCAAGCATTATAATGTCCATACCCAGGCTTCTGCGGATGCCAGTCGGGTAGAAGGATTCTTCAGGGCGCGGTTGCGCACATATAAGCAATGCTTGATTATAAATTACACTGTGGAGTCGGTTTCCCACCCAAGGGACTGCTTTGGGACGTCCCACAGTCCTGTGTCCCCCAATGAGACGAAGGAGAAATACGGATTTTTGTGTTACCGTAAAATCCTTTTCTCCGAGACGCTCATTGGGGGACACAGCTCCCTCCCTATTAGCCGGATGGCTTCGATTTCTAAGTTAATTTTATTTGCTTGGGTCTATATCAGTAGATTTACTTCTGGATATATTGTACCTGTATTAACATTAATTTATTCTTTAGCCTCCTACTGCTTTTTGCACTAAACTGGGTTTGCCTGCGGCCAGTGCTGAGGTGTATACGGCGGAGGAGGAGCTAACCTTTTTTTATGTTTACTTAGTGTCAGCCTCCTAGCGGCAGTAGCATACACCCACAGTCCTGTGTCCCCCAATGAGCGTCTCGGAGAAAAGGATTTTACGGTGAGTAACACAAAAATCCGTATGTCACCACAGACGCAAGCAGCAGCGGATAGGGATCTCATGTACAAGGTCAATACTTGCAGGCACCTGGCCAGAGCCAAGGTTTCTCAGAATATCAAATCACAGAGAGCTCCAAGCGGTCTGGGAAACGTTAAAGAGATTCTATCAGGCAATGTCACGACAGTGGCCGCCTTCTGTCATCAGAGAGGTCCGATACACCTGAAGGGATCTAAAAATCATGTTGCGAATTTCTCAGTAGGAAGGAAGTTGCCATCAGAATGGGCACTGAACTGGGAGGAATTCCATCAGTTAACCCATCACTGGTGTGTTCCTCAAACTTATTTGCCACAAGGAAGAACGTAAAAGTTCAAAAAAAATTTTTCCCCTTAACTCAAGAATACAACTCAACAGGAGTAGATGCTTTGTCCCAAGAATGGAAGGTGGATGTAAGGTTCTATGTATATATTCCTGAAACTCAGTTTGTTCGTCAGCCATTTTACTTTCTGTCTTGCTGCAGCTATCTTGCCCTCAGTCAAAATGGAGTTTCCAGCTTGCATGTTCCCGCCCTGATTCTCTCCTTTGCTTCTTAAGCAGCCACAGCTGAGCAATCAGTGCTTCAGAATCTAGCCTGCAGTGAACCTGTGACTTGACTCCTGTAAGCCTTGGACCTTGTACTCCAGCTATTCCTACTGAGGAACTCTGAAGCACTTGTGGACTCTGAACCCTGCTCTTTGAAAGACCCACGTTTGCATGGACTTACGGTAACAGAGAAGAAGATCCTGAATCTGTATTGGAGAGTGATTGCTGAGCTTGGATTACTCTGGCCTGCTGTGTCTCCTGTTTCTGTGTCTGCAAACTGTGTGACTATTTCTGCCAACTTGTATGAAGTAATACAGGACTTTTCTATATCAAACCTGTGACTCCTGTGTTTTCATCGCACCCAAGCACAAGACGCTATATGAACTGTACTACATACATTACAAGATTCTGAAGCCAAAACGTTAGTGTCTGCTGGGTCTGGAAGGCTGTGTCTGCTGTACTGTGGATATCAGACGTCCGGTTGTACTTTCTGTGATGACAGTGGTTGTGACTTCTCACAACCATTCCAGGTGAGCAATTCCCTTAAGTTTTTTCTTTTTGCAGTGTTACCACAGGTAAACACTATTGTTTTTTTTTTTTTCCTTTTCTCTTTTTTGTCTGCTGTAACTCTGGATATCAGATGTCTGGTTGAAACTTTCTGTGATGATAGTGGTTGTGACTTCTCACAACCATTCCAGGTGAGCAGTTCCCTTAATTTTTTTTTCTCTCTGCAGTGTTGCCACAGGTGAACACTATTGTTTTTTTTCTCTCCTCTTCTTCCAGTAATCCTGTCTTAAAAGATCTGGAAAATGGAGGCCCGCATAAAGGAACTTTGCGGAGTGACTGATAATATCCTTGCAGATTTGCAGAATATAAAGACCCGTTTTACAAATCTACAGGACCTCAATAATCACAATTTGCAAGTGGTTGGACAGACTACCCAGGATTTGCGAGCCAGGATTGAGGTTCTAGAGGGGCGAGTCCAGGCTCCTGCCGTAGCCCCGAGTGCTGGGATTCCCAAGTTGCCCCCTTTTCGTTTTGGCGGTGAACGTGAGAAATTCAGGGGATTTATTAATCAATGCAATCTTTTTTTTTCTGCACATGCGTCACAATTTCCCACTGAACGATCTAAGGTGCTTACTATATTTATGTTGCTTACCAACAAGGCTTTAATGTGGGCAAACCCTCTGATTGAGACTGAGGATGATTGTTTGAATCACCTTGATGATTTTATTTCAGCCATGGGGCAGGTGTTTGATGACCCCAATCGAGGTGCAACAGCTGAAGCAGCCATGTTAGCTTTGCGCCAAGGTAAGCACTCGGTAGCTGAATATGCCTTGGATTTCAGGAGATGGGCCCTTGATACCACCTGGGACAGTTCCGCCAAAAAATCTATTTTTCGAAAGGGGTATCTCCACTGATTAAGGATGAACTTGCTCGTGCCGACCCTCCCACTGCGTTAGGTGACTTTATTAACTACTGCATCCGTATTGATACTCGTCTGACTGAACGCAGGCAAGAGAGATGGTTCGAAAGCAATCGTACTAACCTTTCAGCTGCAGATGAAGGAAGAGAGCCACAGTATTCATTACTGATGGTAGGCGGAGCCCCAGATCAGGATGTTACCTCAGATCAAAAGAGTGATGACTGGCTGGCCCCTCCAGCTCGGGCTCCTCCTACTCAGCTCCAGTCTAAGATTTGAGGTCCAGAGGATGGTCGCTGCTAATGCAGCTCCTCAGAAGATTTTATTATTTTAATATTCGGACAGGAGACTTGGATCACTAGTTGGTCTAGAGGTCTCAGGGGTATCAGCGCTGCTGTACCCCAACCTCTCCCTTGGCGGATCTGTATTTACTCAAAGTCCCTGCAGAATCCTTGCCGGCCCTGGGGGATGAGGAGAGCTTCTCTGGCGGGAACGCAAACCACACGTGCGGTCACTGCGTTCTTCGCCCTGGGGAGAAGCATGGGCACTGCGCCAGAAACCCCTGAGGGTCCCTGTGGCGCCTTGGCTGGTGAGTACTCCACACAAATTTTAATAATAATTATGTGTGAGTGCTTTAGCGTCTGAATGAGCAGCGCTATTACTAATGGACAGCGCTACTACATGTAATGTCAGTATGCTTCAGCGCTACTGTGACAGCGCTACTACATGTAATGTCAGTATGCTTCAACGCTGCTGTGACAGCGCTACTACATGTAATGTCAGTATGCTTCAGCGCTACTGTGACAGCGCTACTACATGTAATGTCAGTATGCTTCAACGCTGCTGTGACAGCGCTACTACATGTAATGTCAGTATGCTTCAACGCTGCTGTGACAGCGCTACTACATGTAATGTCAGTATGTTTCAGCGCTGCTGTGACAGCGCTACTACATGTAAAGTCAGTATGCTTCAGCGCTGCTGTGACAGCGCTACTACATGAAGATGTGGTGATTTTTTGTCCGCAGGCAGATAGCTGCAGGACAGAGAGGGAGCAGGAGCGGGGAGAGTTCGCGCTCATTATTTGAGCTAGCAGGGGGCGTGGCCTATCTATCCCGGTCTTTTGAGCAGGAAGACGCGCGCTCTGGCTTTTCTCCTGCGACCCCCTCACTGTGGCGGCCATTACTCAGGCTCCTGGGCTCCTCGGACCGCTCCCCTCCTCATATAGACACCACGGCCAGCTGGGTGAGTGCGGATTCCTCACCCCGCAGCGCAGCGATCGCTATCCTGCAGCTGCTGTCTCATCAGAGACATAAAAAATTGGCTGGGGCTCACAAATATATATATATTTTGGTGAGTTTGCAATATTAACCCCTTTGAGGTTATTTCTACCTGCTAAATTTGCTGACTGAATACCGCTGGGGTAACTCTGCTTGGTGGAGCGTTAACCCTTCAGCGTTTGAAAAAAAAAAAAAAAAAAAAAAAAAAAACCGCATAGTTTTTTGCTGGTATTACCGCTTTGACCTGCTCATACAGGCGAGACATGTCTGTACAGAGTTCAGATGCCGCGGATCACGTCCCAGTGCCATTGCGGCAATCAGATACGCAGACCTCCACAGCGTCTAGCGCTGCGGTCGACAGCGGTGGAAAATTGGATGATATCGCTCGATCGATTAATAACTTATCTGACCTTTTAGGTCAATATGTGTCTGCTAATTCCTCTCAGAGGAAGCGACGCAGGCCGTTACCGGCCTCTACACGGAGCGAGTCAGATGTATCTGATATTGGGCAGAGTTCCCCTTTAAATTCGGATGGAGAAATATCCGATTCAGATGCGGACGAGCCGCAGGGGCGTTCCTCTATGACGAAGCGTACGGAGGCATTAATTGAAGCCATGAGAGATATACTACAGTTACCGGAGGAGGTAACTAGTCGTCCTGGTAAATCAGCACGCATTTTCCAGGAGTCCCGTGCTTCGCGCACAACATTGCCAGCTCTGGATGAGCTTAATGGTGTAATAGAGGAGGAACGTCTATGTCCAGATAAGCGTTTTCATGGAACGCATTTCTTTGATACACTTTATCCTTGCTCTACGGAGTTAAAGGCTAATTGGACTTCTGCTCCTGAAGTGGATGTGTCTTTGTCTCAGCTTAGTAAATCCTCTCTACTCCCTATTAAGGGAAAAGCGAGCTTACAGGAGCCTTTGGATAGAAAGGCAGAATTGGCGGCAAAAGCAAGCTATGAGGCTGCGGGTCATGGATTTCGAGCAGTGCTAGGATCCATGTGTGCTGCTAGAGCTTCTCTAAGCTGGTTGGCACGTCTGAAGACGGAGTTGCAAAATGAATCTCCGTTATCTGAGATACGGGAAACTTGTGAATGGTTAGAAACGGCAACCTGTTATATCTTTGATGCCGGTCTGGATACGGCATCTCTGCTGGCCAAAGCGCAAGCTTCAGCGGTCACAGTCAGAAGAGCTTTATGGCTCAGACAGTGGGCCGGGGACGCAGTTTCCAAACAAGGGTTGTTGGCCTTACCTTACAAGGGTGGCCATCTTTTTGGATCCGACCTCACAGAGCTGATTTCCAAGGCTAAGGCGAAGGAATCAGCATTACCACAGCGAAGGGCCATGGCCTCGGTGTCCAGTAAGCCTGGTGTTTATAGTGGTCGGCGGTCCTTTCGGGCCGAGGACGATCTAGTCACTCCTCGTGGGGATCGGGTCGTCCTTCTTTCTCAGGAAAGAAATCCTCTCAGAAAACTCGTACTCCCTGGAAGCAGAGTTTCCGCCAGAACAAGCGGGAACTTGACAAGAAAACCGCAAAGTCGGATTGACGCCAGGGGTCCACTCGAGGATTCTCGAGTGGGGGGTCGCCTGCTTCTTTTCAAGGAGACTTGGATGGCTCGCGTTCCAGATTCCTCGGTAACGCGGATAGTGTCGGCAGGCTATTTCATAGAGTTTGCTTCTCAACCCCCAAATGTTTTTTGTCAGTCTCGCGTTCCGTCAGAACCCGAGCTTGTTGTCGCTCTACAGCGAGAGGTCGAATCGCTACTACAAAAGGGTGTAGTGATACCGGTTCCGTCAGAGGACCGAGGGAAAGGTTTTTATTCCAACCTTTTTATAGTTCCCAAAAAGGAGAACAAATTTCGCCCGATTCTGGATCTCAAGCGATTGAACCGGCATGTCCATGCCCGGAAATTTCGCATGGAGTCGCTTCGTTCCGTTGTGGCAGCTCTGTCACAGAACGATTTTCTGGTGTCAATCGACATTCGCGACGCCTATTTGCATATTCCCATCGGAAAGGCTCATCAGCGCTTTCTTCGATTTGCCATAGGTCAGAATCATTACCAGTTCGTGGCTCTGCCGTTCGGCTTAGCCTCAGCGCCAAGGGTCTTTACAAAAATTCTGGCGCCCCTCATGGCACTCCTTCAAAGACAGGGGATTACGATTCTCCCTTATCTGGACGATCTTTTGATCGTGGCTTCCTCGGAGGAGGAGGCGTTGACGGCTCGGGATTTGTCTCTTCAGTTTCTGAAAGACTTCGGTTGGCTGGTCAATTGGGAGAAGTCGTCCCTGGAACCATCGAGGACAATTCTCTTTTTGGGAATGCATCTCGACACGTTTCGGTCGGTAGTTTCCCTACCACCAGACAAACAGTCATGTCTTCTTCGACATGTACAGATTATGACATCCTCAACGGCAATGTCCCTACGGAAGTGTATGCGTCTTCTGGACTTATGGTGGCGTCCATGGAGGCAATTCCTTTTGCCCAGTTCCACTCCAGGACTCTTCAAAGGTTCATCTTGAGTCGATGGAATCAGTCGCAATCGCTGGATTGCAGTGTCACCATTTCTCGCGCGGTGCGGGATTCTCTAGAATGGTGGTTACGGCCAGGGGCATTCTCCCTGGGGAAGTTTTTCCTCCCTCTGAAGTGGTCAGTCATAACCACCGATGCCAGCCTGACGGGCTGGGGGGGTGTTTGGAACAATCTCTGGATTCAGGGGTATGGTCACCGGAAGAGTCTGTGCTTCCGATCAACATCCTGGAATTGAGGGCGATTTTCCTTTGCCTCCAACATTGGACGGTCCCTTTGAGCGGTCTGCCAGTCCGTGTGCAGACAGACAATGCGACGGCTGTCGCGTATATCAATCACCAAGGTGGGACAAGGAGTTCCAGACTCTTGGTAGAGGTGTCCCGAATTCTGATTTGGGCAGAGGCCAATGTACCAGCCATTTCGGCGATTCACATTCCAGGGGTTCAGAATATTACAGCGAACTTTCTCAGTCGCAGAAGGATGGATCCCGGGAATGGAGCCTCCACCCGGAAGTCTTTGCACTACTGTGCTCTCGCTGGGGAACCCCCCAAGTGGATTTGATGGCATCCAGGTCCAATGCCAAGTTACCGACATTCATGTCCAGGTACAAGGACCCGAAGGCGGTGGCGTGGATGCTCTAGTGGCTCAGTGGGATCAGTTCGAGCTGATCTATGTATTCCCGCCAATATCCTTACTTCTTCTAGTGCTGCGTCGGATCAGACTAGAGAGAATTCCAGCTATTCTGATAGCTCCAGACTGGCCAAGAAGGGTGTGGTTCTCGACAATAATGTCGCTGTTGGCGGCACCTCCGTTTCCACTCCCTCTTCAACCGGACTTGTTGACTCAGGGCCCATTTGTCATCCGGACTTGATGTCCCTGCGTTTGACGGCGTGGCTCTTGAGACCGAAATCTTGACCCGTAGAGGTTTTTCAGCCGAGGTCATTGCTACCCTTCGTGCTGCAAGATGTCCGGCTACTTCTAGGATTTACCACAAAATTTGGGAAACCTTCTTTTCGTGGTGTTTGGGGTCTTCTCGGAACCCGAGAAAATTTTCCATTCCCAACCTGTTGGCTTTTCTGCAGCATGGGCTAGACAAGGGTTTGGCAGTTAGCACTCTGAAAGGTCAGATTTCTGCTCTGTCCTTATTGTTCCGGAGAACCATTGCTTCGAATAGAGACGTGCTCTCCTTTTTCCGAGGTATCTCTCGTAAGTTTCCGCCGCGGAAGGCACCCGTGTCTCCTTGGCGGCTCAACCTTGTTTTGGAGGCTCTTCAGCATAAACCTTTTGAACCTATGGTTTCTGCTAGCCTTTCTTTACTTTCTTGGAAGGTGGCTTTCCTTGTTGCAGTCACTTCCTTGAGGAGAGTTTCTGAATTGGCAGCTCTTTCTTGCTCGCCTCCTTTTCTGGAGTTTTTTTCCGGATCGTGTAGTGCTTCGCACTCGGGGTGATTTTTTGCCTAAAGTGGTGTCACAATTTCATGTTAACCAGGATATTGTGTTGCCTTCACTCTGTCCGGATCCGAAGAATACGAAAGAGCGAGATTTACACACATTGGATTTAGTGCGGGCCTTGAAGTTTTATCTATCTATTACTCAAGGTTTTCGTAAGACGGACTCCCTGTTTGTGGTTCCGGCAGGTCGTCGGCGTGGTCAACGAGCTTCCAAGGGTTCTATAGCTCGTTGGATCCGGTCAGCTATTTTGGAAGCTTACCGTCTTCGGGGTGAATCTTGCCCGATTAAGATTCGAGCCCATTCCACGAAAGCTGTGGCTTCATCGTGGGCTTTTCATCAAGGTGCTTCGGCAGTGCAGCTTTGCCGAGCGGCGACTTGGCGTTCTGTCCACACGTTTACAAGGTTTTATAAAGTGGACGTCAGTGCTTCCGCTGATGCAGCCCTCGGACGTAGGGTCCTGCAGGCAGCTGTAGTTTAAAGTTCTGGATGAACTTGTGTTTAGCGCTGGTTGCGCTTTGTTGTTAAGGTTGTTGGGTTTCTGCCTTTTGTTGGTTTTTTCCCACCCTTATTTTTGAACTGCTTTGGGACGTCCCATCAGTAATGAATACTGTGGCTCTCTTCCTTCATCTGCAGCTGAAACACGGATTTTGGTAAAGACTTACCTGTAAAATCCTTTTCAGCGAAGGAAGGAAGAGAGACACAGCACCCTCCCACGGCAGAAGTGTGTTGATGTTTTCAGATGCAGCGCGACCCTTATCTGATAGCGATTATCTGGGCTGAGGTCAGCGCGCTAAGGCTCTGTTCCAGCATCGCCAGCTCATCGCAGTAGTCAGGTTCCGTGAGTAGTACCTGGAACTCTGTGGTTTTTGGCTTTCTTTGCATGCATAACCTGTATCCTTGTGTTTTTTCTCTGAAGTTCCTTCAGAAGGGGTTATGTTGCTCCGCTGGTGATCTTGGCTCTTTTCCTAAAAGCTTTGATACGACTGGAGCTGAGTAGGAGGAGCCCGAGCTGGAGGGGCCAGCCAGTCATCACTCTTTTGATCTGAGGTAACATCCTGATCTGGGGCTCCGCCTACCATCAGTAATGAATACTGTGTCTCTCTTCCTTCCTTCGCTGAAAAGGATTTTACAGGTAAGTCTTTACCAAAATCCGTGTTTTCCTACCTTCCTCTCCAGCTAAGGAACCTTTGAGTAGGATTACACGGGAACCTGAACCTGAACCCATGCAGGTAGACTCTTTACAACGACGGGTTAGTGATGCACGCAAGGAACATCGTTTTAAGGAGAATCTATGTTTCTATTGTGGTAAGTCAGGGCACTTCATTATAAACTGCCCCAGCCGTTCTCGTAAGACTACTGCAGCACTCATTCATTGTGAGTGTTGCGAGAGGGGATCTGTCAGGTCCGAGCCTCAGGCTCCAGAGAGATCTGCAGCAACAGATCTTGATTTCTCGGACTTAAACTCCGTTACCTCTGAGGACGTTGACTGTGTAAACGCTGCCATTTTTCAAGTTTCCTCAGCGGTGTCCCAGCTGAGTTTAAGAAAAACAATTCTCATTGCTTTCTTTCCATCAAACTCTGGTTGACTCAGCTTGGGTGTCTAGCTCTGCTATGATCGACTCAGTGGCAAGTGGAAATTTTATGGATGTCTCCTTTGCTCTGAAACAGGGAATACGTTCAGTGAAGAAGGCTACTCCAGTACAGATGGAAACTGTGGATGGCTCCCTGCTGACCTCTGGACCAGTGGATCAGGAAACAGAGCCTTTGAGGGTTCTTATGGGTAAAGATCATCAAGAGAAACTGTCCTTTATGCTTATCTCTTCTCCCCACTTTCCCATTATTCTAGGGCTACCATGGCTGCAGGCTCAGAATCCTACCATTAACTGGGAGACCAAGGAATTACACTTTCCAGAGAAACAGATGAGTCCAAAAATTTCAGCTTGCTCTGTTCCTAAAGGAATCATGTCAGTCCCTGAACTACCAGCTGTATACCAGGACTATGTGGATTTATGTGACAAGAAGAACGCTGACCAACTTCCTCCTCACCGTCCATATGATTGTCCAATTGAATTATTGCCTGGAGCAGAGATACCTTTTGGTAAGATCTACCCCCTGGCGGGCCCGAGCTAAAGGCTTTAAAGGATTACATAGATGAAAATCTAGCCAAGGGCTTCATACGCCCCTCTTCATCTCCTGCAGGTGCACCCATCTTCTTTGTAAAGAAGAAAGATGGATCTCTGAGACCATGCGTAGACTATAGGGAACTCAATAAGGTTACTATTAGAAACAGTTATCCATTGCCTTTAATCCCTGAGTTATTGGAGAGAGTGCGACATGCCAAAATTTTTTCTAAACTAGATCTTCGTGGGGCCTATAACTTAGTCCGTATTAGACCTGGGGATGAATGGAAGACTGCATTCAGGTCACGCTATGGACACTTTGAATATCTAGTTATGCCTTTTGGTCTGAGTACCGCCCCAGCCACTTTCCAACACTTGGTGAATGACATCTTCAGGATCTCCTAGATACATTCGTGGTAATTTATTTGGATGATATTCTAATTTTTTCTAACTCCACAGAGGAACATCATGGACATGTGAGAATGGTCTTGGAACGTCTAAGACAAAATCATCTTTACATCAAACTTGAAAAGTGTGAATTCCATAGGACCGAAATTCAATTTCTGGGTATGTACTGTCTACACAAGGAATTAGTATGGATGGAAGCAAAACCCAAGCCATCAAGGATTGGCCAAGTCCTAGAAATGTGAAGGAGGTACAGCGCTTCATCGGGTTTGCCAACTTCTATAGACGTTTCATTAGAAATTTCTCTGAGGTAGTGTCACCTATCACTCAACTTACCCGGAAAGAGTCTAGGTTTTCCTGGACTCCCCAAGCCCAGGAAGCATTTTCCCGTCTAAAAGATAAATTTACCACTGCACCTATCCTAGTACATCCCAACCCCGAGCTTGCCTTCATAATAGAGGTGGATGCTTCAGACTGTGCCGTTGGAGCTATACTCTCTCAGAGAACAGGTGAGAAGAATGTCTTGCATCCCTGTGCCTTCTTTTCCCAGCAGTTGTCTTCGGCTGAGAGGAACTACGATGTGGGCAATAGAGAGTTGTTGGCCATTATTGCCGCCTTCAAAGAATGGAGACACCTTCTTCAGGGAGCTGCACAGCAAATAGTCGTCCTGACAGACCATCGTAACCTTGAGTTTATCAGGTCGGCTAAGTGCCTGACTCCTCGCCAGGCTCGCTGGAATCTTTTCTTAAACCAATTTAATTTTATCATCTCTTATAGACCAGGATCGCGCAATGGAAAGGCTGATGCACTCTCTAGGATTTACTCAGCAGAGACACGTCCAATTACTCCTCCTAAGACTATTCTTCCTGACTCTAGATTCCTAGGAGTAATTCATAATCAAGACCTACTTAAGGACATCAAGGAAGCATACCATGCGGATTCCTTTTTGGCACAACCCCCAAGGGACGTAAGTCTTGTCTTTAAGAATGGTGTGTGGATTCAGGGACAACGTCTGTATATTCCTGAAGCAGTCAGATTAAGAGTATTGCAACTCATTCACGATTCCAAGATAGCTGGGCATAGAGGAATTCTAAAGACACAGGAATTTCTTTCTCGTTTCTTTTGGTGGCCCACTTGCAGGAAGGATGTTTTGAATTGTCACTTCATGTGAGGTCTGTGCAAGATGCAAAACACCTCGCTCCTCACCAACTGGTCTGTTACAGCCTCTTCCCACCCCGTCCCGCCCGTGGGGATCCATTTCTATGGACTTCATTGTGGAGTTACCAACCTCTCAGGGGAAGAACACCATTCTAGTGGTGGTTGACCGTCTAACAAAGGCAGCTCATTTTATCCCTTGTGTCGGCTTACCCACTGCAAAACAGACATCAGATTTGATGATTAAAGATGTGTTTCGCTTACATGGAGTACCGGATGAGGTTATTTCGGATCGAGGGGTGCAATTCACTTCTAGGTTTTGGCAAAATTTCTGTGCAGCATTGGACATTAAAGTAAACCTTTCTTCTGCTTTTCATCCCCAGACTAATGGACAGACCGAACGAACCAATCAAACCCTGGAGCAGTATCTCCGCTGCTTTATCTGCCACCTACAGGATGATTGGGTGGATCTACTTCCATTAGCTGAGTTCTCGTATAACAACTCTGAGTGCCTCCACTAAACAGTCTCCTTTTTACTCTAATCTAGGCTATCATCCTAACATTCTACCACGATTTCCCATAGAAACGCCTTTACCAGCAGTGGCTGAAAGAATCATGTCTTTACAGAAGAATATGGATCTTCTAAAGGAAAATCTGGAATCGGCTCAAGAAAGGTACAAGAAAGCAGCAGATAAATTTCGTAAACCTGCACCAGCTTTCAAGGTAGGAGACTTGGTCTGGCTGTCAACCAGAAATCTTAAGTTAAGGATTCCATCGTCTAAGTTGGGACATAAGTACATTGGACCCTATAAAATCAGTAAAATTATAAGTGCCGTTGCTTGTCGTCTTCAACTGCCCAGAACTATGAGAATCCACCCTGTCTTTCATGTATCCCTACTAAAGGCTGCGACACCCAATACGTTTCCTGGACGTTCCTCTCCTTGCCCTGACCCAGTGCTAGTCGATGGTCAGGAAGAATTTGTGGTGGAAAGGATTTTAGATTCCAGGTTGTATAGAAATCAGTTACAATATCTGATTAAATGGCAGGGCTACCCAGTGGAGGACAACTCATGGGAACCGGTCAATAACGTTAATGCTCCTCGCTTGCTCCGTCAGTTTCATCAGAGGTACCCACACAAGCCTGGTCTGAGGTCATCCGGAGGTTGTCCTTAAGGGGGAGTAATGTAAGGTTCTATGTATATATTCCTGAAACTCAGTTTGTTCGTCAGCCATTTTACTTTCTGTCTTGCTGCAGCTATCTTGCCCTCAGTCAAAATGGAGTTTCCAGCTTGCATGTTCCCGCCCTGATTCTCTCCTTTGCTTCTTAAGCAGCCACAGCTGAGCAATCAGTGCTTCAGAATCTAGCCTGCAGTGAACCTGTGACTTGACTCCTGTAAGCCTTGGACCTTGTACTCCAGCTATTCCTACTGAGGAACTCTGAAGCACTTGTGGACTCTGAACCCTGCTCTTTGAAAGACCCACGTTTGCATGGACTTACGGTAACAGAGAAGAAGATCCTGAATCTGTATTGGAGAGTGATTGCTGAGCTTGGATTACTCTGGCCTGCTGTGTCTCCTGTTTCTGTGTCTGCAAACTGTGTGACTATTTCTGCCAACTTGTATGAAGTAATACAGGACTTTTCTATATCAAACCTGTGACTCCTGTGTTTTCATCGCACCCAAGCACAAGACGCTATATGAACTGTACTACATACATTACAGTGGACTTGGCATATGCCTTTCTCGTAATCATGTCAGTGCTGAGAAATTCATGAGGATCAGGCCCAAGATGATTATGATGGTGCCATTCTGGCTTAAGAGAAGCTAGATACCCTAAGAAAGATAGCTCTAGGACACCATCTTCTTACCAGTAAGACAATATCTTCTTTTCCAAGGGCCAATATAGCATCCCAGTGTGAAGTTTCTGCAGTTATCTGCCTGGATCCTGAAATGCAGTTCTTGAGATCCAGAGGACTTTCAGACCCCATGATATTTACTATCCAGAGAAGCAGGTAATGTCTGCTATATATACGACTATCTGGAAGAGGAGTCAATGGTGGACATCTCAAATTCTAATATTCCATAGATTCTGGGTTTTCTCCAATCTGGGTTTGACAAAGGCTTATGACCTAGCACTTTGAAGGTACAAGTTTCAGCTCTGTCTGCCTTCCTGGATTATCTGTTAGCAAGCCATCCCTGGATTGAGAGGTCTAAGACCACAGGCAGGATTAGACCCACCCTCAAGTGCTCTGTTCCCCCATGGGACCTAAATCTGGTGCTGAATGGCCTATGTAGACTACTATATGAGCCTCTAGAAGACTCTGACTTAAAATCGCTCTGCTTTAGAATTGCCTTACTGGTTGCCATAACTACTGCAAGACAGTTAGGAGAGATATCCATCAAAGATCCATATCTTTATCCATATCAAACTGCATAATACTAAGGGCACTGTCACACTTAGCGATCGCACGAGCGATCACGACAACGACACGACCTGACGAGATTGTTGGTGCGATCGCTATATGATCGCTAGTTAGCTTCCAAACACAAAAATCTCATCAGAGATCAGCGATCTGTATAACGACCTCTGCGGTCGTTGGGAAAACTTAGTCCCGCCTGCGACGCTGGTAAAGTCGTTCATAAAGGGTGTCACACTCAGCAATTCAGGCTCACCAGCGGGACACCAACGACCAAAAACGGCTCAGAACGTTCATAAGCGATCAGCGACATCGCAGCAGGGGCCACATCGCCGCTACATGTCACACACAGCGGCGTCGCTAACGAGATCGCTGCTGCGTCATTAAATCGCTGACGCTTTAGCGATCTCGTTAGCGATTTCGCTTAGTGTGACAGTACCTTAAGGGTTACGTACAGCATTTTTACCTAAGGTGGCAGCTACCTTCCATATGATCCAAAAGATAGTCTTCCCTCCGTTTTGTCAGAACAATAAGGATAGTCAGGAACTTGCATTCCATTCATTAGATGTAAGAAGAACAGTTATTTGATACACAGAGGCAACAAAATGTTGGAGAATAGATTCTAACCTGTGCATCCAGCTATGGGGAGGAAATCGTCAAGAGCTACCTTTTTTAGCAAAATGGATTAAGTCCGTAATAAGTCTGACCTTTTCTTCAGAAGGAAGAGCTCCCTCGGATAACATCAGAGCCCATTCAACCAAAGCAGTATCTACATCATGGGCAGAATGAGCAGGGGACTTGGTGGACCAAATCTGCAGAGTAGCAACATGGTCAAGTTTTAACACCTTTTGCACCTCAATGTTTTGTTAGGCCAAAAGACTGCCTGTAGAAAGAAAGTCCTCCAGACAGTAGTCCCACCCTGAATGTATACTCCTGATGGTGCTGTCAGGAGAGATGTCTTGGAAAATAGGAATTAGTCCTACCTGTAATTTGGTTTCCAGGAGTCCATCATGAAATTACCCATTACTTTCCCTCCCTTAAATTTCCAGTCTGGTATGTGAAGATAACGTATGTTGAAGAACCTCAGAAAAAGAGTTGCATCCATCCTGGTGTGGTACTTGGAAAAATAACTGGTGGGTTTTGGAGGGAGAGGCCTTTTTAACTTTTTGTGTGGTCCTGTCCCTATCAAGGATCTGAAAGACTACCTCCTGATGATGCTGTCATCATGGACTCCTGGAAACCCAATTACTGGTAGGACTAATTCCTACTTTTCTTAGCTATGTTAGGAAGATGGGCGCTAATTAACAGGTTGCTGGAGTTCTGTTCAAATGACTTGAAGATAGTGAATTTAGGTTTCCCTTTAAGTGTATGTAATGGATCATGTACTTGCATATATTAAAGGGGTTATCCACAACTAGGCACGGAAGGTAAGTATAGACTTTATTATTTTATGGAGGCCAAGCGAGGTGTATGAGAAGTTGTCCATGTATCGGACAATTAGCCGCGAGAGGACATGTGAGGAGTGGGGCCTTGGTGTACCTCCGAACACAGCCAATTTCAGTCAAGTTCCATCAGATCGCAAAGTTTGTGAAGGAGAAAGCTCTGCATATACTGTATTTTTCGGACTATAAGACGCACCGGACCATAAGACGCACCAAAAATTTGGGGTGAAAATAGCAGAAAAAAAGATTTTTACAATATGGGGGTCCGTCTTATTGTCCGAATTTTAAGGTACCTGAGGGCCGGCGGTGGTACAGCAGGGGTTGCGGCAGTGGTGTGGCAGAGGTGCGGTGATGCTGATACTCACCTTCCTCAGGTGAGGTGACGCTGCGGCACGGAGAGCAGAGCCGGGTTTGTGGCGGTGGCAGAGGTGCGGCGTTGCAGAGGCGCGGTGGGCGGCATGTACCTGAGCAGGGTCCCTTCCTCAGGTGTGGTGACGCCGCGGCACGGAGAGCAGAGCCGGGTTTGTGGCAGTGGTGTGGCGGTGGCAGAGGTGCGGCTTTGTAGAGGCGCGGTGAGCGGCGTGCACCTGAGCAGGGTCCCTTCTTAAGGTGGTGAGGTGACGCCGCGGCACGGAGAGCAGACAGGAGCGCAGAGCCGGGTTTGTCGGTGTTGGTGGTGGCCATCTTCCTGAGGCGGCGCGTGCGCAGAGTACTCTGCTTACTGTGGCTTCAGGAAAATGGCCGCCGCGATCTCTATCTGCGCAAGCGTGGCCTCCCGCGGCCATTTTCCTGAAGCCACAGTAAGCAGAGTACTCTATCTGCGCACGCGCCGCCTCAGGAAGATGGCCGCCACCACCGACAATCCCGGCTCTGCACTCCTGTCTGCTCTCCGTGCCGCGGCGTCACCTCACCATCTGAGGAAGGGACCCTGCTCAGGTGCACGCCGCCCACCGCGCCTCTACAAAGCCACACCACTGCCGCAACCCCCCCAGTAAGCCTGCGTTCGGGCTATAAGACGCACCCCCCATTTTCCTCACAATTTTTTTGGGGAAAAAGTGCGTCTTATAGTCCGAAAAATACGGTATATCATCAGAGCTGATTAGGGCTGTCATATAGCCCCCATGATGTGCGCAGGAGGATTATTTATTTTGCTCACTTATATAGTACCATTAATTCCACAGCGCTTTACAGACATCGGCATTGATGTCCCCATTGGGGCTCACAATCTAAATTCCCTATCAGTACGTCTTTGGAGTCTTAGAGGAAACCAGAGGCAACTCGCGCAAACACAGGGAGAACATATAAACTCCTTGCAGATATTGTCCTTGAAATCATAGTTATTTCTAATTATATTAGTAATGTGCATTGTTTATTACACCTATGTTTATCCTCTACTTCAGGAAGCCCTTATGGATCACCCTCTGCAAACAATTTCGTATACAGCTGACATTGGTAATATATTGGTCATCATGGCACGCAGGAAATTGCCACGTAGTCCCGATCAACAATTTTCACAAAAGGGGCCTCAGAAATTACTGTGCCACGTGTTCCAGTCAGATGATGTGAGTCCCTATTAATGTCTTTAACCTCTATAATCTTGACAGTGGCTTCAGGCAAATCTTCTGCTTTTTCTTTTATAAATTCCGCATTGGTAGATGGTAAACAGTTGTCCCATCTTTCATATTTTCCATATTAAGGCAGAGCTTAGGAATGTATAGTTTTATAAAGGATAAAGGGGTTGTCTTGGAAGAAAGATTTTCTGACCTAGATACTGGATAGGTTATGAATAACAGATCAATGGGGTCAGACACCCGGCGCCTGTACTAATCGGCTGTTTTTTTATCCCATGTCAGACTAATGCAAACACTTTGAATGGTGGAGATGCACTCTGCTTCATTCTAAGTGTACTGTCTATTGCCTGCTACAATCTTCTATAGAAATGAACAGGAGCTGTGCTCAACTAGCCCTCAGCGACCACTACATTATTAATGGAGCTGTGCTCAGCAGCTTCGTTCAAAATGTTTACCTCTGCCTGGAGCAAAATAAAACAGCTGATCGGTGTGGGTTCTGGTTTCTGACTCTATCAATTCTGCTATTAATGACCTATATTGTAGATATAACATGCCATTTAAAAGGCATCTGTCAGCAGCAGGTTTTATGCTACCTCATCTGAAAGCTGCATGATGTAGGCAAAGAGACCCTAAATCCTACAATATATCACTTAGTTTACTGGGTGCAGCAGTTGTAACACAATAAGAGTTTTTAGATTTAGCATGAAGCAGAGCTCAGAAAGCTGCCCCTGCCCACACAAGGCTCTTTATGTACATTGTTTGACAGCTTCTTATCACTGGAATAGGGGGCGGAGTTGGACCATTGCTTGTGTGGTAAGCTAATCGCAGTGATGATGTCCTAGTGATAAAATCTTCATTGTAAGTGTGATTAACCCGCACCTTGCTACCCCGGCCGACGTCACTATTACGTCAGACGCGTCGATCACGTAATGCAGTCTACCCACTTTCCCCAACGTGACGTTCCGCACCCCTGGGTACACGTAAGGTCAGCTTGGTAGAGTTTTACACAGACTCCCTCTGTGCACACAGGCCCAGGGAGACATGGGGAGGGAAAGAATGTGGCCCACGCAGTCACTGACGTGGCACCACTCTCACCCCAACCCTGACAGGCTGAGAGGCCCCTTTCACAAGCACCAGTGAAACACAGTGCTACCAGATGGTCGGATGGCCACCAGATCCTCGTTGAATATTAGCCCAGTCCGTTAGTGTCATTATATCCAGAAACTTTCTATGCTACTGTGCCAGAATCCAGCCCTGGTAGCATAGAAAGTTAAGCTGAGAAATGGACGTGTGAATTTGTGCATCAAGATAAAAGAGCAGCCCAAGGATAAATTGTATATTTAATTGCTTTAAGGGCACACTAGACAATACACTATATACACGATGGTTATACATATACAATGGTCAGATTTGCAAATACAATAGTGGTAGGACAAAATATCTAAGCAGATGGATCACGTCAATTACCAGGTATTTGATCATGTGTGCACTGGGCCACAGGGGGCATGGGCTGCCAGCTGGCTCCTAAGTCCTTCACAGCACATTACTTTACGTGGACAGCATGCATAAGAGAGAGGGACCATATGGCCTTACACTAGCCTTTATCTCCTTTGGACCACTCCCATCTTGCCCTCTGTGCTGAACCTATATACCCTCCACTTGCCTCTGCCGCTAAATTCCCCAAAACCTAAGATAGATTCTAATTCTTTAATTGGACATCCTACGGAGGCGGTTTTGGCACCATCTGATCCGGCCGGGCCTTTGCTATGTGTTAAAACCAAGCACCACTCTGCTATCTGGTTTTTACTAGCTGTTCTATGTATATCCATACTACTGGGTGCTAGAACGAGTCGAGATAAAGGCGGGCGTTCGCAATGTTCTGTAGATCTTGGAAACATGCGCAGTAGCATCTATCAGTGATCCGAATTATGCTTCTGTGCAGGCCCGGCCGTTGCCATTTTGAGGAAGATTTTTTTTTTCTAAATAATTGATCACTAAATAAAATAAAAATATGGATATTATAGATCTGAATCTGCTACAGCCCTGACGCCTGCATGGTGAATGTAATTATTTTCTTCAAACCATAACACATATAGTATGTAAAATAAGGGGCACGTCAGTGAGGGATCAGTGACCTGTCCTCAGCCATACTGATGAATACCTAATCAGAGCACCACATGAAGACCCCCCCCCACAGACCGCCTCGGAGCACGAGCATATCATTAACTGAAAACTGAAATAAAGATTACACAACAACCATAAGATGGATTTCATCACCAGGTATAATTGTAATCGGTATAACGGCACCGTCCAGACTCTGTAGGTTACTGAGCACAATCCTGCTGACAGGTTTCCTTTAAATAAGACATCTCTAGCTACTTCCTCCAAAACCACAGCTGCACACCTAATCCAGTCTCCCCATACTTTAACAAATTTACCAACCGCCCCCCTCTTGATATAAAGCCTTTTTTGGGCTAACAAATCCAATAGATTAAGGCTGTCTGACATCTCACTAAAGGAAAAACCGTAATATAAAATATAACTAAATAAATATGTATTAAAAAGACTCCTATAAAGTGAAAAAGTGCAATTACACATAAGGACTAATCACTTCTCAGAAAGGTGAACTGTCCCTTCTACCTGCCTGGTGGACACCTTCCTCATTACGGAGATTGGCACCCCAAATAAAGATATCAAGTACGGATGCCCTCAATTGCTTGTCAGCTGTCCCTAAGGGCCCCATCTCACATAGCGAGAGCGCTTCTAAACAGCGATCTCAGCAGCGATCTCGCTATGTCTGACACATACCAGTGATCAGGCCCCTGCTGTGAATCGCTGGTCGTGTCAGAAATGCAAGGACTTTTTTTTGATCGCTGGCCAGCACGCATCGCTGCGTGTGACAGGCAGGTGACCAGAGATCTACTGGTAACCAAGGTACACATCGGGTTTCCAGGCGCGGGGCTGTGCCTGGAAACCCGACGTGTACGTTGGATACCAGCGCGCTGCTGCAGGGGAGCTGGTAACCAAGGTACACGTTGGGATTCCAGGCACCGCGCAGCGCCTGGAAATTCGACGTGTACCTTGGTTACCAGCTCCCTGTATCTGCGCACTGGTATCCAACGTACACTGCGGGTAACTAAGCGACATTACCCGCAGTGTCGCTGTCCTGATCGCTGTCTGTTTGGCAGCTCAGCAGCGATCATGTAGCGACACACCAGCGATCCTGATCGTTGTCGGGATCACTGGTGTGTCGCTATGTGAGACGGGGCCCTAAGCTTAACCAAGATTGCCCTAGACAGAGAACAGATAGTGGCCGACGATATCGCCGATTATTGTACACCTCAACAGCAGGGTAATCTTTTACCATAGATGTGTACAAAACCCGAATGGACAAAGTGTGAATGTGCCTATAGCATGCAAAAATGATGGATTCCTTTGGAGTAAGTTACTGGACACGAATCTCAATTAACAACAAAAACAATGAAGCAAAATTGAATCATCAGTGGGAATCATACGAGATTCCTCTGGTACGTATTTGTTATTTAGTGACCTGAAGTAGGAGCGTATATACAGTCATGGCCAAAAGTTTTGAGAATGACACAAATATTAATTTTTACAAAGTCTACTGCTTCAGTTTTTCTAATGGCAATTTGCATATACTCCAGAATGTTATAAAGAGTGATCAGCTTAACAGCAATTACTTGCAAAGTCAATATTTGGCTAGAAAATGAACTTTATCCCCCAAAACACATTTCAACATCATTGCAGCCCTGCCTTAAAAGGACCAGCTAACCTCTTTTCAGTGATTGCTCCATTAACACAGGTGTGGGTGTTGATGAGGACATGGCTGGAGATCAATCTGTCATGATTAAGTAAGAATGACACCACTGGACACTTTAAAAGGAGGCTGGTGCTTGGCATCATTGTTTCTCTTCTGTTAACCATGGTTATGGCAATGCACAAAACTGGCCTAACAGGGAAGAGTATCGCAGCTAGAAAGATTGCACCTCAGTCAACAATCTATCGCATCATCAAGAACTTCAAGGAGAGAGGTTCCATTGTTGCCAAAAAGGCTTCAGGGCGCCCAAGAAAGACCAGCAAGCGCCAGGACCGTCTCTTAAAAGTGTTTCAGCTGCGGGATCGGGCTACCAGCAGTGCAGAGCTTGCTCAGGAATGGCAGCAGGCAGGTGTGAGTGCATCTGCACGCACTGTGAGGCGGAGACTCTTGGAGCAAGGCCTGGTCTCAAGGAGGGCAGCAAAGAAGCCACTTCTCTCCAGAAAAAACATCATGGACAGACTGATATTCTGCAAAAGGTACAGGCAGTGGACTGCTGAGGACTGGGGTAAAGTTATTTTCTCTGATGAATCCCCTTTTCGATTGTTTGGGACATCAGGAAAACGCCTCATTCGGAGAAGACAAGGTGAGCGCTACCACCAGTCTTGTCTCATGCCAACTGTTAAGCATCCTGAAACCATTCATGTGTGGGGTTGCTTCTCAGCCAAGGTAATCGGCTTTCTCAGTCTTGCCTAAAAACACAGCCATGAATAAAGAATGGTACCAGAATGTCCTCCAAGAGCAACTTCTCCCAACCCTCCAAGAGCAGTTTGGCGATCAACAATGCCTTTTCCAGCATGATGGATCACCTTGCCATAAAGCAAAGGTGATAACTAAATGGCTCAGGGAACAAAACATAGAGATTTTGGGTCCATGGCCTGGAAATTTCCCAGATCTTAATCCCATTGAGAACTTGTGGTCAATCATCAAGAGACGGGTGGACAAACAAAAACCTAAAAATTCTGACAAAATGAAAGCATTGATTGTGCAAGAATGGACTGCTATCAGTCAGGATTTGGTCCAGAAGTTGATTGAGAGCATGCCAGGGAGAATTGCAGAGGTCCTGAAGAAGGGTCAACACTGCAAATATTGACTTGTTGCATTAACTCATTCTAACTGTCAATATAAGCTTTTGTTACTCATATGTTTGCAATTATTATATTTCTGTCTGTGATAAAAACATCTGTCAAACACACATAAAAACCAGAGGGCAGCAGATCATGTGAAAATATAATTTGTGTCATTCTCAAAACTTTTGGCCATGACTGTACATATCCTAATAGACAGCTGATAAAAGGGGGTGCAAGATAAACAGAGACCAGTGTAAGAAAAGCATGCTCGGTCCCTGATGCTGGAACCTAATGTGCACCTTCCTACTTGCGGAGGTTGAGACACTAAAGTGACGAGAATGGCGCCCCCGTTTGTGCGCTGGCTGAACCTAGACTGCCCTAAATTTGTTAAGCAAAAGCCAAGATCCTGCATGCAAAGCGCAAAATACCGAGGACAAAAAAAAACTGTGCATAAGATTTCTGAAATCTCATAGGCTTTGCTGGTACTGTAAAAAGCATTAAAAAAACACAGCAAAAACATCTAATGTGAACTTAGCCTTACATAGCAAAAACCTGCTGACCGATTCCCTTTAACTGTTAAATTTTGCTTAATATATAGAGATTAATCCTGCTTTGGTGGTCTTGTGAGTCCCATTTTCCTTGGCCACTTTGTTTGGTTATCATCAGACTGCACATTCTTGTACTTGCCTTTCTAAAGTGACATCACCCCGAATAATGAACAAGGAAGCTGACTTGGTTAACTTTTAGGTGTTTTCTTGTTCTACAGCACATGCATTATCAACACCATGTTTTGTATACATGTTTAATTATTTTTATTGTATTTATACATACAGTAATATGTAGGTGTATTGGCTACCGGACTCCCTTAAAATATACCATCTATGGTATTTTTTTGTTTTGGTTGTAGCCTGGTACTTCTCATTGGGTATTTTGTAGTTCTACCAACCAGCAGCTGAGAACTGTATTTCCCTTTGTCTCATTGGGGGACACAGGACTGTGGGTGTATGCTACTGCCGCTAGGAGGCTGACACTAAGTAGATATAAAGAAAAGGTTAGCTCCTCCTCCGCCGTATACCTCGACACTGGCCGCAGGCGAACCCAGTTCATGCTTAGTGTCTGATGGAGGCACACGTCTAATCTGGACGGTCCCTCTCCTCATCCCCTGAAGGAATGATGGAGTTAGGGTGCCTGCACCAACATTTTCGACAAAACCCCCTCTAACCTGAGGAAGAAGGAAGCCTGACTCCGCAGCGCGGATCATGGATGGAGATCGGGAGGGCTCATGTGGCAGGCTCCTGCAGCATGGAAGGAGCCCGGAGTAGAGACTATGGCGTCTGGTTTCCGGGTGGCAGGTTAGATTCCGTGCCTGGTTTCGGCCAGGCCGCAGTGAAATTCCCACTCCCTGAGGTCCCCCTGACCCTCGGGTACCGCCGGAAATTTAGTCCCCGGCTTCGGCAGGAAACTAGGCCATCATCTCAGTCTCCTCCCCAGCAGCGTCATTTTTCCGGCGGGCCCGCCCCCGACTCTCGGGCGGCCACCGCCAAAAAATATAGTCCCCGGCTTCGGCCGGAAGCTAGGCCGCTGTCGGAATCGCCGCTCCCGACACCTAATTTAGCCCCCGGCTTCGGCCGGTGCTAGGCCGCGGCGGGAAATCACCGCTCCCATCGGCAAATTTAGTCCCCGGCTTCGGATGGCGCTAGGCCGCGACCCGGGGTCCCTCCTCCAAAATGCCCTCAGCTATTTCAGGCATGCCCCCTGAACTGGGCGTGCTTCTTTTGAAAGTCAGAAGATTGCTCAAACAGCAGCAGCTCCGTGGCTTCCTCTGCGCCCACTGTACGGGGACGTCCGGGGACACAGGACTGGGGTAAATGCTACTACATCCAGCATGGTACTTCTGCTCCGCTCCGCTGCACGTCTCTAAGGGCTGCGCTGCACCTTATTTTTTTGTCGCTGTCTCAAAACATTGCGGCACGGGTCCAGTGTGTCCAGAAGGGCTAAGGCTCACACAGTGCTGTATACCGCATGCATTGCCTGTAGGTCCCCTTTTCTGCACGCCCAGACTAATCAAGTCTGCGAAGCCTGTGACTCCGAACGTACCCAGGAGCCCTCCCCTATAACGGAGCCCAGTGCATCAGGTCCCCCGGAATGGGCCCTGTCTCTGTCACAATCTATGGCATCATTAACGAGAGTAATCGAGTCCCTTCAAGCTCCCGATAGGGGCAGGGACAGTGGTTCATCCGTCTTGGAAGGGTCTTCCATTGTACAAGAACCTCCGGCCTGCAGGGGCCGCGCTCTCACCAGGCAGACCGTCCGGGGCCTCGGCATCTATCAGTTCTGCTTCCCGTTCTCCCTCACCGGAGGCGAGTAAACAGGTTTCGGACTCTGGTTCCGAAGGGTCCCTTAACCTAGAAGCACTTAATTGTCAAGAGACAATCGACAGTCTCATTGAGGCCGTCAATCAGACCCTTGGAGTAGATGATCAAGCCACTTCGGCCTCTGGTCATAAGGTGTCTTTCAAACGGGCCAGACAAGCTCATAAGGTGTTTGGCGCTCACCCTGAATTTGAGGACCTAGTGCAGCTCCACAGAGAAAAGCCGGATAAGCGCTTTTCGGGGCAAAAAGCTCTTAATACCCGATATCCTTTTGCCCCTGAGCGCCTTAAGAAATGGGCCGAATCTCCTGCGGTCGACCCTCCGGTGTCGCGTTTAGCGTCTAAGACGCTCCTTTCCATTTCCAACAGCTCCTCGATCAGAGAGCCGACGGACCGTCTAATCGAAAGCTTGGCTCGCTCAGCGTTTGAGGCATCAGGCTTTGCTCTCTCTCCCTCTTTTGCGGCGACTTGGGTAGCCAAGGCCATGATATCCTGGTCGGAGTCTCTAAATAGAGCCCTCCATGGTACGGATGTACCGGCAGAGGTAATTGACATCTCCAATCAGATCGCGCTTGCAGGGGATTTTTTGATTAATGCTTCCATGGATGCGGCAAATTGCGCAGCACTAGCCGCCGCCAATGCAATTGCTATTAGGAGAGCCTTGTGGTTTAGAACATGGCGAGCAGACTCAACCTCAAAAAAGTCCCTTACGTCTTTACCTTATCAAGGTGGCCGATTATTTGGCGAGAAGCTGGATCATCCGATATCGGATTCTACGGGAGGAAAGAGCAAGTTCCTTCCTCAGCAAAAAGGTAGACAGTTTTTTTGTCAACAACCTCAGCCTCAGTTTAGAGCCTTTCGCAACCCAGGGTGGGCCACGACTGCAAGCTCCAGCGGCTCAGGTCGGCCCAATCAGGCCAGAGATCGTCAGGTTTCTTACAAGGCCAACCCTTTGGGAAGGATGCGATCCCAACAGCCAAAATCTAGAGGGTCTAGGTCCCAAAGATTTTCGGCCAAATGACTGGAGGCAGGATCCAGTCGAGTCGTCCAGAGTGGGCGGCCGCCTACTCTGGTTTCGCCCCATCTGGCTGTTAGTCTCCTAGGGGTACAAGATAGAGTTTTTCAGCCATCCCTCAAATCATTTTTTTTTCTCTCGCGTCTTCCCAAAGAAGAAACCCGGGTTTGCGCCTTGTTCAAGGCGGTCGAATCTCTTCAGCGCAGCGGAGTTATCATTCCGGTATCGGAGGCCGAGAGAAGTCAGGGGTTCTATTCCAACCTGTTCATAGTACCCAAGAAAGATGGCTCTGTAAGGCCCATTTTGGACCTAAAACGTCTGAACAGGTTTGTCAGAGTTCAACATTTCCGAATGGAGTCCCTCCATTCGGTTATTGCGGCGATGGAAAAGGGGGAATTTCTAGCGTCAATAGACATCCAGGATGCATATCTTCACATCCCCATATTTCCCCCTCATCAAAGATTTCTTCGGTTTGCTGTCAGCAACCTTCACTTTCAATTCGCAGCCTTGCCCTTCGGGCTAGCCACAGCCCACAGGGTGTTCACAAAAGTCATGGCTGCAGTGGTGTCCATTCTGCACTCCCGGGGGATAGTCGTCTTGCCATACTTAGACAATCTCCTCGTAAAGGGTCCGTCTTTTCAGGCCTGCGAGTGGGTGGCTGGTCAATTTGAACAAATCTTCTCCCGTGCCGTCTCGGAAGATCACCTTTTTAGGGATGATTTTCGACACTGCTCGAAGTTTGATAATCCTCCCTCCTCCCTCGGGACAAGGCCCTAGTTCTCCGTCAGGAGGTACGGATCCTTCGGCAACCGACTCCTCACACCATCCGGTTCTGCATGAAGGTCTTAGGACGGATGGTGGCAGCAATCGAGGCCATTCCGTTTGCACAGTTTCATCTCCGCCCCCTTCAGCATGCCCTCTTGGCAGCTTGGGACAGGAGCCCTTACTCTCTCAATCTCCGGTGCCGTCTGTCTCTGCAGGTCAGACAGATACTTTCATGGTGGACAAGGAGCACCACTCTTCAACAGGGGCGATATTTTCCCCCAGTCCATTGGCTGATAGTCACAATGGACGCCAGCCTTCTCAGATGGGGAGCAGTGTTTCGCCACTACACAACCCAGGGATCTTGTCCCTGCATAAATCAACCCTCCCGATCAATATTCTAGAGATTCGGGCTGTTCGACTGGCTCTGAAGCATTTTCACCATCACCTAGCTGGCCGCCCTGTCCGAATACAATCGGACAATGCCACAGCTGTGGCATACATAAATCATCAGGGAGGTATCCGCAGCAGGGCGGCCATGCACGAGGTAAAACATGTGCTGGCCTGGGCACAGAGAAATCATTCAGTGATATCGGCGGTCCACATTCCGGGCGAAGAGAACTGGGCAGCGGATTTCCTCAGCCGTCAGGGGATAGCGTCCGGGGAATGGTCGCTCCATCCCAGCGTATTTCAGCAGATATGCCTACACTGGGGAACTCCAGACGTGGACCTGATGGCCTCCAGGATAAACGCCAAGGTACCCAACTTCGTCTCCCGATACCGGGATCCGCAAGCAAAATAGCAGTGGACGCCCTGGTTTTACCGTGGAATCAGATTCACCTCCCGTACTTGTTTCCCCCGTTCGCTCTGCTCCCAAGGGTGATCAGAAAAATCAAGATAGAGGGGGTCCCAGCGATATTAGTCGCTCCGGATTGGCCTCGTCGCGCATGGTACGCAGAGCTGGTACAGCTGCTCGCCGACGCACCCTGGCATCTGCCAGAACGCGCGGACCTTCTCTCCCAGGGCCCAGTTTACCACCAGAACTCAGCGGTCCTGTGTTTGACGGTGTGGCCGTTGAATCTTGGATCCTGACCAAGGCCGGATTCTCCCAGAAGGTCGCTGCCAGAATGGCTAGCGCCCGAAAACCCGCCTCGGCTTGTATCTATCACCATACTTGGAAGGTCTTCTTTACATGGTGCAGGGAACATGGTTATTCCCCGCTTCAGTTTTCGATTCCCAATGTCCTGGCGTTTCTCCAAGCTGGCCTAGATTCGGGCCTAGCATCAAGCACTCTTAGAAGACAGATATCAGCCTTGTCTGTTCTTTTTCAGCGTAGAATCGCTACTAATTTACAGGTTAAGACCTTTATTCAGGGGGTTGTCCATATAGTGCCCCCCTACAGGGCTCCCTTAGATGTCTGGGATCTCAACCTCGTTCTGGGAGTTCCGCAGGAATCTCCATTTGAGCCTCTTCAGGAAGTTTCCTTGACATACTTTTCTTGGAAGGTGGTGTTTTTGGTAGCCATAACATCTATAAGGCGGGTCTCGGAGCTGGTGGCACTATCTTGCCGAGCTCCGTACTTACTTTTTCATCACGATAAGGTGGTGCTCAGGCCAACACCACCTTTTTTGCCAAAGGTCTTGTCCTCATTTCATATCAATGAAGACATTGTTTTGCCCTCATTTTGCCCAGCTCCGACGCACCGGGTGGAGAAAGCTCTCCATACGCTGGATCTGGTGAGAGCGCTCAGGAGGTATGTATCAGGAACGGCATCCTTTCGGCAGACGGATACGCTGTTCATTCTCCCTGAGGGTCGCAGGAAGGGACTCGCAGCCTCAAGATCAACTTTGGCCAGATGGATATGGTTGACCATTCAGGAGGCCTACCGCATCAGAGGCGCTGTGGTTCCCGCAGGAATCAGGGCTCACTCCACCAGAGCGGTGGGTGCCTCCTGGGCTCTTCGACATCAGGCTTCGGCGGAACAGGTGTGTAAGGCGGCAACCTGGTCCAGTCTGCATACTTTCTCCAAACATAATGTCCATGCTCAGGCTTCAGCGGATGCAAGTCTGGGTAGAAGGATTCTCCAGGGCGCGGTAGCACACCTATAGGCAATGCCTGGTTATAAGTTATACTGTGGAGTCGGTTTCCCACCCAAGGGACTTCTTTGGGACGTCCCACAGTCCTGTGTCCCCCAATGAGACGAAGGAGAAATACGGATTTTTGTGTTACTCACCGTAAAATCCTTTTCTCTGAGACTCTTATTGGGGGACACAGCACCCACCCTGATAGCCAGATGACTTCGTTTTTGAGTTAATTCTATTTTTGTCTGTTCCGGTGGGTTTTATTTCTGGATATATTGTACCTGTGTTGACACTGATTTACCTTTTGTCCTCCTACTGCTTTTTGCACTAAACTGGCTTCGCCTGCGGCCAGTGTCGAGGTGTATACTGTGGAGGAGGAGCTAACCTTTTTTTTATATCTACTTAGTGTCAGCCTCCTAGCGGCAGTAGCATACACCCACAGTCGTGTGTCCCCCAATGAGCGTCTCAGAGAAAAGGATTTTACGGTGAGTAACACAAAAATCCGTATTTTTTGCAACCAAAAAGTGAATGCTATTTATACAGCAAACAAAAAGGCAGCAACACTTACCTGCCCAGATCTTGGAACAAATGCTCTACAGGGTGCTACCTGCCCATAAAGCAAGATGTTAGCAGCACAGGTTCAAAATACCAGATCAATAGCCACTCTCCACATACCCATTCAGGGGATGACTGTCCAGTATACAATTGCATAATAAAAGCCCGTATAGGGTGCCGTTCACACATGGATACTGCATAGTGTCTGGTTCACAGCCTATTAGTCACGACCCTATTATTCGATTAGGCGGGTTGGCCAGCACACTCTCAATGCGTACCAGTGTGAACACCCCTCATGCAAGTCCAAACGTGTTTGGGCTTGGTTGCACCCCGAAAAATATAGTGCAAAAAATACAAAAATAGTGAGGTATTAGTTGATATTTTGGCCAAAATACGTAAGCTCGTAACCTGCGCCAAAGGTCCCCACGCTTACGAGTCCCTACACTAAACTATTTAGCAAAGCCACTAAAGGAGACTCAAGGTCTCCAAAAATTCAATTTATACAGCAAGCAAAATGGCAGCAACACTTACCTGCCCAGGTCTTGGAACAAATGTACTACAGGATGCAGCCAGCCCATAAAGCAAGATGTTAGCAACACAGGTGCAAAATACCAGATCAACAGCCACTCTCCACATACCCTTTCAAGAAGGGGGTGACTGCTCAGTATACAATTGCTCAATAAAGGCCCGCATAGGGTGCCATTCAAAAAGTGAATGCTATTGAATTTACCTACTATACACAATAGAATCACTTTTGACAATTTTTTTCCCTCTTTAGGCTCCGCTCATTGCCCAAGCGATTGGTCAGGCTTTCGGCTTGGCATACCAGAACTTCCTCCTCTCTGAAGGTGTAGAACTTGAACGACCAGAGAATACACGTGTGACAGAACAACTGTACAATGCAGACCTTGCTCACTTCACCAAGAAAGAAAACCTCAGGGAGGTAAGAAGGAATCTTTCAGCCTTGTCTTGGACTGACAGCTGCAATGCAAAGGGTGAATTCCACGGCAAGTAAAGCCACAGTGGACAAAACTATGGCATAAAATCCACCTTTATTCAATAGTCACTGTGTTGTCCAAATCTTGTGATGATGAGATGTCGTTGGTTTCTCCTTATCCTGCTTGTAGCTAAGGAAAGGACTAATGCTATAATACTAGATGTCGTTGCAATTAAATTGATATAACTAAATGGATATTTTATTTCCACTGATGAAATTAGCATGACTGTTTTTAGATAACACCTTGGAACTAAAGTCTTGACCAAAAATTTTGACACTGACAAATTTTGGTTTTCAGTTTGCTTCTTCAGTGTTCTTAGATCTTGTAGTCAGATACAAGTGCTTCTCACTGAATTAGAATATCATCAAAAAGTTAATTTCAGTTCTTCAATACAAAAAGTGAAACTCCTATATTATATGGAGTCATTACAAACAGAGTATATTTCAAGTGTTTTTCTGTTAATGTTGATGATTATGGCTTACAGCCAATGAAAATCCAAGTCATTATCTAAGTAAATTAGAATAATTAGAAAAAAACCACCTGAAAAGGCTTCCTAGGCGTTTAAAAAGGTCCCTTAGTCTGTTTCAGTAGGCTCCACAATCATGGGGAAGACTGCTGGCTTGACAGATGTTCAGAAGGCAGTCATTGACACTCCACAAGGAGGGTAAGCCACAAAGAAGCTGGCTGTTCAGAGTGCTGTATCCTAGCATATTAATGGGAGTGGAAGGAAAAAGTGTGGTAGAAAAAGGTGCACAAGCAACCAGAATAACCACAGCCTTGAAACGATTATTAAGAAAAGGCCATTCAAAAATTTGGGGGAGATTCAAAAGGAGTGGACTGCTTCTGGAGTCATTGTTTCAAGCACCACCACACACAGATGTATCCAGAACATGGTCTACAAGTGCCGCATTCCTTGTGTCAAGCCACTCATGACCAATAGACAACGTTAGAAGCGTCTTACCTGGGCCAAAGAGAAAAAGAACTGGACTGTTGCTCAGTGCTCCAAGGTGGTGTTTTCTGATGAAAGTAAATTTTGCATTTCATTTGGCAATCAAGGTCTGGAATAAGAGTGGAGAGACACACAATCCAAGCCGCTTGAGGTCTAGTGTGAAGTTCACACAATCAGTGATGGTTTGGGGAGCCATGTCATCTGCTGGTGTAGGTCCACTGTGTTTTATCAAGACCAAAGTCAGCTCAGCCTTCTACCAGGACATTTTAGAGCACTTCATGCTTCCCTCTGCCGACAAGCTTTTTGGAGATCGAAATTTCTTTCTCCAACAGGACTTGGCACCAGTCCACTCTGCCAAAAGTACAAATACCTGGTTTAAAAACAACAGTATCACTGTGCTTGATTGGCCAGCAAACTCGCCTGACTTTAACCCTGTCAGAAAAATGAGTTATTTCCTGATGTCCCAGGTACACATCCAGAGATGAATTACTGCCCTTCTCTCCCCCCATTGGTTTGAAAAGAACAAACTCACAAGATTCACCCCCTCACAGCTACAGCCCCCTCTCTCTCCCTCTGTGAAACTCTATCCACTCCCCCTCCCTTCAGCAGATGGTCACTTTATTACCCTGGCCAGCTAAATGCGGTCTTTCCCTCCAAGAGTCCCTTTGTCCATTTCACGTTGAATTTAATAAACCATGATAATCCTAGAGACAGTAAAAATACATTTACCGAATCGTTATAATTAGGGCTACGCCCGGAAACGTTTTGCAGCGGATACGGACATCAGTAACAGAGAAAACCGTTTCTGCCCCCCAGTAACACGCAGGCATGTCATATTTGGTCTCAAAAGAATGGCCACAACGCAGGGGAACATGTAATGCCCCTAGCGTCACCCTGGGAGGCCCCCCGCCAAAGATATGGAAAGTTAGGAGTTTTAATAACTTTTAAAAAGGGGCGTACGTCATCTAACCCAGCCCACCAAGTGAGGTCAGCGAGGGAAAAGCATAAAACTGCGACGCTCATTTGGGGAGGTGTCAGACGTCAGGAGGGTCAGCTGAGACGCTGTGCTAATGAACCATTTCTTTCTTGGTAAGACCTTCCTCCCCTCATCAACACGTCATATCAGTGACTGAGATGTAGTAAGTTTCTTATTTTAATCCCTTTTTATTTGTAACGGTTTGTACATACTGTATTTTGTCTCTCTTTGTAATATTTTTTGTTAGCACTGCCTATATTTTCTGGAGTAAACTTATAAATTTACTAGTTTCGTTCTCTTTGCTCTATGATCGAACCGACACGTACTCCGCGCCAAACCACACTACATGTGGGGTGGTTCCTTTCCCGATACAGGCTTTAGTATCAAATGAGGAACTGGTGGCAGCATAGCGTCCTGGTGATATTTGGGAACCCTGGCAGTGACGGATCTGAGGTTTATGTGTGTACTCCCTGTCTGGGACTGGTGATATACATACCGCCCTCGCTACAGAGTGCCCGATAGCCAATACGCGACAAGGCAGCCTTTCTGGTGACTACTTATCCTAGGTGCAGTTCCCTGACTGACCCGAGGGCAAGGGGGGCCCAGAAAGCTGCAAGTTCCCAACTGGAACTGAAAGTGGAAACTGAAAACAAAAGTTGTGGGGTTATATCTCATGATGTCACGGACCGTAAATTCCTGACAAATTGGTTATATTTGTATCTGGGTGTGTCTGAAAAACAGTGTAAGGTTCTTTGTCTCTGTTGACATGTTCCTTGAAACTCAGTTTTCCGTCGGCCATTTTGCTTTCTGTCTTTCTGCAGCTCTTGCCCTCAGTTAATATGGAGTTTCCAGTTTTCATGTTCCCGCCCTGATTCTTGCCTCATGCTTCTTAAGCAGCCTCAGCTGAACAATCAGTGCTCTTGAATCAAGCCTCAGTCAGTCTGTGACCTGACTCCTGGAAGCCTTGGACTTGTACTCCAGCTATTCCCTACTGAGGAACCTTGGAACACTTTTGGACTCTGGAAACCTGCTGTTGGTGAATCCATGTTTGCAGAGGAATTACGGTACAGAGAAGAGATCCTGAACCTGCTTTGGAGATTTATTGTAGTGCTTGAAGTTACTCTGGCCTGCTGTGTCTCCTGTCGCTGTTCCTGCAAACTGTGTGAACTTTTCAGCATGCTTGTATGAAGTAATACAAGTCATTTCATTTCAACCTATGTCTCCTGTGTTTTCCTCGCACCCAAGCACAAGACGCTATAGGAACTGTACACTATACATGACAAGATTCAGGAGCCAATGTTTAGTGTCTGCTGGGTCTGGGAAAGCCGTGTCTGCTGTGACTGTGGATATCAGATGTCCGTTTAATACCTTATGTGATGACAGTGGTTGTGACTTCTCACAACCATTCTAGGTGAGCGCATTCCCTTAAAATTTTACTCTGGAGTGTTACCACAGGTAAACACTATTGTTTTTTTTTTTTTTTCCTTTCCTCTTCTCCTTCCAGCACTTCTGCCTTAAAAGATCTGGAAGATGGAGGCCCGCATAAAGGAACTTTGCGGAGTGACTGATACAATCCTTTCAGATGTACAGACTTTAAAAACCCGTTTTGCAAGCCTACAGGACCTCACTAATCATAATTTGCAAGTGTTTGGACAGACTACCCAGGAATTGCGAGCCAGGATTGAGGCTCTAGAGGAACGAGCCCAGGCTCCTGCCATAACCCCAAGTTCTGGGATCCCCAAATTACCTCCTTTTCGTTTTGGCGGTGAACGTGAGAAATTCAGGGGATTTATTAATCAATGCAATTTATTTTTCTCTGCACATGCTTCACAATTTCCCACTGAACGATCCAAAGTGCTTACTATAATCATGTTGCTTACCAATAAGGCTTTGATGTGGGCAAACCCTCTGATTGAGACTGAGGATGATTGTTTGAATCACCTTGATGCTTTTATTTCAGCCATGGGGCAGGTGTTTGATGACCCCAATCGAGGTGCAACAGCTGAAGCAGCCATGTTAACTTTGCGCCAAGGTAAGCGTTCAGTAGCCGAATATGCCCTGGATTTCAGGAGCTGGGCTCTTGATACCACTTGGGACACTTCCGCTAAAAAATCTATTTTTCGGAAAGGGTTGTCTCCACTGATTAAGGATGAACTTGCTCGTGCCGACCCTCCCACTGCGTTAGGTGACTTTATTAACTATTGTATCCGTATTGATGCTCGTCTGACTGCACGCAGACAAGAGAGATGGTTCGAAAATAATCGCACTAACCTTTTACTACCTCCCTCCTCAGCTAAGGAACCTTTGAGTAGGATCACAAGGGAACCAGAACCTGAACCCATGCAGGTGGACTCTTTACAAAGACGGGTTAGTGATGCACGCAAAGAACATCGTATAAAGGAAAATCTATGTTTCTACTGTGGTAAGTCAGGGCACTTCATTATAAACTGCCCCAGCCGTTCTCGTAAGACTACCGCAGCAGTCATTCACTGTGAGTGTTGCGAGAGGAGCTGTCATGTCCGAGCCTCAGGCTCCAGAGAGATCTGCTGCAAGAGATCTTGATTTCTCGGACTTAAACTCTGTTAGTTCTGGGGACGATGACGGTATAAACGCTGCAATTTTTCAAGTTTCCTCAGCGGTGTCCCAGCTGAGTTGTAAAAGAAACAATTCTCATTGCTTCCTTTCCATCAAACTCTGGGTTGACTCAGTCTGGGTGTCTAGCTCTGCTATGATCGACTCAGGAGCAAGTGGAAATTTTATGGATATCTCCTTTGCTCTGAAACAGGGGATACGTTCAGTGAAGAAGGCTACTCCAGTACAGATGGAGACTGTGGATGGCTCTCTACTGACTTCTGGACCAGTGGATCAAGAAACAGAGCCTTTGAGGGTCCTTATGGGTAAAGATCATCAGGAGAAAATGTCTTTTATTCTTATCTCTTCTCCCCACTTTCCCATTATTCTAGGGCTACCATGGCTGCAGGCGCAGAATCCTACGATTAACTGGGAGACCAAGGAATTACACTTTCCGGAGAAACAGATGAGTCAAGGAGTTTCAGCTTGCTCTGTTCCTAAAGGAACCATGTCAGTCCCTGAACTACCAGCTGTATACCAGGACTATGTGGATTTATGTGACAAGAAGAACGCTGATCAGCTTCCTCCTCACCGTCCATATGATTGTCCAATTGAATTATTGCCTGGAGCCGAGATACCTTTTGGTAAGATCTACCCCCTAGCGGGGCCCGAGCTAAATGCTTTGAAGGATTATATAGACGAAAATTTAGCCAAGGGCTTCATACGCCCCTCTTCATCTCCCGCAGGTGCACCCATCTTCTTTGTGAAGAAGAAAGATGGATCTCTGAGACCCTGCATAGACTATAGGGAACTCAATAAGGTTACTATTAGAAACCGTTATCCATTGCCTTTAATCCCTGAATTGTTGGAGAGAGTGCGGCATGCCAAAATTTTCTCTAAACTGGATCTCCGTGGGGCCTATAACTTGGTCCGTATTAGACCTGGGGATGAATGGAAGACTGCTTTCAGGTCACGCTATGGACACTTTGAATATCTAGTTATGCCTTTTGGTCTGAGTACCGCCCCAGCCACTTTCCAACACTTCGTGAATGATATCTTCAGGGATCTCCTAGATACATTTGTGGTGATTTATCTGGATGATATTCTAATTTTTTCTAACTCCACAGAGGAACATCATGGACATGTGAGAATGGTCTTAGAACGCCTCAGACAAAACCATCTCTACATCAAACTTGAAAAATGTGAATTCCATAGGACCGAAATTCAATTTCTGGGGTATGTACTATCTACGCAAGGGATTAGTATGGATGGAAGCAAGACCCAAGCCATCAAGGATTGGCCAATTCCTAGAAATGTGAAGGAGGTGCAGCGTTTCATCGGGTTTGCCAACTTCTATAGACGTTTCATTAAGAATTTTTCTGAGGTAGTGTCACCTATCACCCAACTTACCCGGAAACAGTCTAGGTTCTCCTGGACCCCGCAAGCTCAGGAAGCATTTTCCTGTTTAAAGGATAAATTTACCACCGCACCTATCTTAGTACATCCCAACCCCGAGCTTGCCTTCATAATAGAGGTGGATGCTTCAGACTGTGCCGTTGGAGCTATACTCTCTCAGAGAACAGGTGAGAAGAATGTCTTGCATCCCTGTGCCTTCTTTTCCCAGCAGTTGTCTTCGGCTGAGAGGAACTACGATGTGGGCAATAGAGAATTGTTGGCCATTATTGCCGCCTTCAAGGAATGGAGACACCTTCTTCAGGGAGCTGCACAGCAAATAGTCGTCCTGACAGACCATCGTAACCTTGAATTTATCAGGTCGGCTAAGTGCCTGACTCCTCGCCAGGCTCGCTGGAATCTTTTCCTAAACCAATTTAATTTTGTCATTTCTTATAGACCAGGATCGCGCAATGGAAAGGCTGATGCACTCTCTAGGATTCATTCAGCAGAGACACGTCCACTTACTCCTCCTAAGACTATTCTTCCTGACTCTAGATTCCTGGGAGTGATTCATAATCAAGACCTACTTAAGGACATCAAGGAAGCATACCATGCGGATTCTTTGTTGGCTCAACCCCCAAGGGACGTAAGTCTTGTCTTTAAGAATGGTGTGTGGATTCAGGGACAACGTCTGTATATACCTGAAACAGTCAGATTGAGAGTATTGCAACTCATCCACGATTCCAAGATAGCCGGGCATAGGGGAATTCTAAAGACACAAGAATTTCTTTCTCGTTTCTTTTGGTGGCCCACTTACAGGAAAGATGTCTTAAACTATGTCACTTCATGTGAAGTCTGTGCAAGATGCAAAACACCTCGCTCCTCACCAACTGGTCTGTTGCAACCTCTTCCCACCCCGTCCCGCCCGTGGGGATCCATTTCTATGGACTTCATTGTGGAGTTACCAACCTCTCAAGGGAAGAACACCATTCTAGTGGTGGTTGACCGTCTAACAAAGCCAGCTCATTTTATCCCTTGTGTCGGCTTACCCACTGCAAAACAGACATCAGACTTGATGATTAAGAATGTGTTTCGCTTACATGGAGTACCGGATGAGGTCATTTCGGATCGAGGGGTGCAATTCACTTCAAGGTTTTGGCAAAATTTCTGTGCAGCATTGGACATTAAAGTAAACCTTTCTTCTGCTTTTCATCCCCAGACTAATGGACAGACAGAACGAACCAATCAGACCCTGGAGCAGTATCTCCGCTGTTTTATCTGCCACCTACAGGATGATTGGGTGGATCTACTTCCACTGGCTGAGTTCTCTTATAACAACTCTCAGAGCGCCTCCACTAAGCAGTCTCCTTTTTACTCCAATCTAGGTTATCATCCTAACATTCTTCCTCGATTTCCCATAGATACGCCCTTGCCGGCAGTGGCTGAAAGAATCACTTCTTTACAAAAGAATATGGATCTTCTAAAGGAAAATCTAGAATTGGCTCAGGAAAGGTACAAGAAAGCAGCAGATAAATTTCGTAAACCTGCACCAGCTTTCAAGGTAGGAGATTTGGTCTGGCTGTCAACCAGAAATCTTAAATTAAAGATTCCATCGTCTAAATTGGGACATAAGTACATTGGACCTTATAAGATCAATAAGATTATAAGTGCTGTTGCTTGTCGTCTTCAACTGCCCAGAACTATGAGAATCCACCCTGTCTTTCATGTATCCCTACTAAAGGCTGCAAACACCAATACGTTTCCTGGACGTTCTTCTCCTTGCCCTGACCCAGTGCTGGTCGATGGTCAGGAAGAATTTATGGTGGAAAGGATTCTAGATTCCAGGTTGTATAGAAATCAGTTGCAATATTTGATTAAATGGCAGGGCTACCCAGTGGAGGACAACTCATGGGAACCAGTCAATAATGTAAATGCTCCTCGCCTGCTCCGCCAGTTTCATCAGAGGTACCCTGACAAGCCTGGTCTGAGGTCATCCGGAGGTTGTCCCTAAGGGGGGAGTAATGTAAGGTTCTTTGTCTCTGTTGACATGTTCCTTGAAACTCAGTTTTCCGTCGGCCATTTTGCTTTCTGTCTTTCTGCAGCTCTTGCCCTCAGTTAATATGGAGTTTCCAGTTTTCATGTTCCCGCCCTGATTCTTCCCTCTTACTTCTTAAGCAGCCTCAGCTGAACAATCAGTGCTCCTGAATCAAGCCTCAGTCAGTCTGTGACCTGACTCCTGGAAGCCTTGGACTTGTACTCCAGCTATTCCCTACTGAGGAACCTTGGAACACTTTTGGACTCTGGAAACCTGCTGTTCGGTGAATCCATGTTTGCAGAGGAATTACGGTACAGAGAAGAGATCCTGAACCTGCTTTGGAGATTTATTGTAGTGCTTGAATTTACTCTGGCCTGCTGTGTCTCCTGTCGCTGTTCCTGCAAACTGTGTGAACTTTTCAGCATGCTTGTATGAAGTAATACAAGTCATTTCATTTCAACCTATGTCTCCTGTGTTTTCCTCGCACCCAAGCACAAGACGCTATAGGAACTGTACACTATACATGACAAACAGATCTTTCAGCCCCCACCCAAAATGACATGCAGGGAGATCTGCTATAAAATCTGTTCAGATAGATCTGTTTATATGCATGATATTCTTCCTGAGGAAGACTCTAAGAAGTCGAAACCGGTTGTGTTCTAGTTTTAAATAAAAATCATCCTTTAATCCTAACATCGAGTTCCATCATCATCCTTCAGGAGCGCATATTGCTGGGAAAATATTTACCACATGACTTAAGCTCATTAGAGAATTAATATCAACTTTTAGGATTGCTACTTTCTATAGATTGCACTAGAGTTCTAGTAATTTTTTGCTTTGAAGAGACCTTTTGCGCATCACAGATGTAACGCATGCATATATCAGTGAATAATAACTTCTGGGACATTTCTGGTATATACCTAACATGCACTTAAAAACTGCACTTGAGAAAATGCACTCAGACTAAGGTCAGAGATCTCTTGGTCTAAATTTATACACCTGCATAGATAACCATGTTAAACAGAATGGCTTTATCCATTTTTATTATCATAAACAGAGAACCATTTTATTTTTGTGGAAAAATCTTTTATTTTTATTTTTTTTTTGGTTCTTCTATCAACAGGTTTATATCCAGAAAGAAAGAGGAGAAATGTTGGGTGTGGCTGTCGTGGAGTCAGGTTGGGGTTCCCTACTCCCTACTGTAGTCCTTGCCAATTTAATGCATGGAGGGCCAGCGGAGCGCAGTGGAGAACTGAGCATTGGGGATCATTTGACAAGTCTTAATGGCACAAGTTTAGTTGGACTTCCTTTTTCTACATGTCAGGGATTAATTCGGGTAAGAAACTGTTACAGAAAAAAGGTCCTTGCCATTCACTGTAGGTGAAGATGCGGTGGATGGAAGAATATGTTAGCATGGTATAACTGAGTCACATGAAAACTAAAAGTAGTGTTGCATATCCCAGATTAGACTTTCATTTACGATGACCGCATGCACATTGAGCAACGAGCCCACCCTCAAGTGTAGTGTCCATGAAACCTTTCAGCAAGTTTTCATTATTACAAATCTGAATTTTATTCATCAGGTTCGTACTACAAATATTTGAGGAATACTATCTGCAACACTGAATAAAACCGGCTTTACTAATGATGGCTTTGGATTTTCTTTAATTAAGAACTTCTGCAGACTTCAGTGCAAATTGGTCCAACCTCTGACCACACTGCATGGACTGGCCTCTGCACTCCTTCCCCCAGCATGACAGCCTCATAGAACACAACAAACAGTCCTTCTCCAGTTGGGAGACCAGCAGCCAATCTGTGCATTGCAGTCCGATAACGTACCGATTTGCACAGATGTTAGCATGAGCCCTAAATCTATTAGGTGGGACAGAATATGTATTGCGAATAATTTAGATGTGTTTATAACACTGTCCAATTTTCAGTCAGAATATTTTCATCCATATTGCCATTCGTATTCAATCAGAGTTCCATCCGTATGTCAGTTTTTACATCTGTGTGGCCTCTGTATTTATGCATCAAAAGTTGCAATGGCAATGTACTGTATATACAGTGGCTTGCAAAAGTATTCCCCGGTCCCCCTCGATTTTTTATTTTTTTTTTACCTTTTTTTTGTTACATTACAATCTGTTTATAAATAATTTTGTAAGACTATTTAGTGCTGATGTATCACACACAAAATTAGCATGTGCATATGTTTTCACCTGTTTTGCTATGAAGCCCCTAAAAATTTCTGGTTCAATTCCCTTCATAACTCACATGGTTAGTGAAAGGAAAGTCCCCTATGCAATCTAAGTGTCTCATGTTCTGTTAGTATATACTGTATTTTTCGGACTATAAGACGTATTTTTTCCACAAAAATTTGGGAGGCAAATGGAGCGTGCGTCTTATAGTGCAAATGCAGGCTTACCGAGGGGTTGCGGCAGTGGTGTAGCAGCGGAACCGGCTGCAGCACAAGTGTGGCGATGCGGTGCAGAGTGCACCTGAGCATGGTCCCTTCCTCAGGATGCCAGTGGCAGAAATGTGTTCACGCCGCAGCCCGGTGTCCACCCGAGCAGAGCCGAGTGCATCACAGATTTCACTGCGGCCATCTTCCTGAAGTCGTGGGCCTCTGGATGCTTCAGGAAAATGGCCGCCAGAGGTCGCGCGTGCGCAGATTGAGATCTCGGTGGCACTCTGCTCCTGGAAAATGGGCTCTCAGATCTTAATCTGTGCATGCGCAGCCTCAAGTGTTCCACGGCTTCAGGAAGATGGCCGCAGGGAAACCGGTGATGCGCTCTACTCGGCGTGGACACATTTCTGCCGCCAGCATCCTGATGAAGGGACCATGCTCTACCTCACCGCCGACACCGGACCCGCAGCATGGCACTGCAGCATTGCCCCACTTCTGCCGCCACCGGCTTCCTGTGGAAGGGACCATGTCTTCTGTGATCCCGTTGTACCACCGCCGGCCCTTCGGACAATAAATCTTTTTTCAGCTATTTTCCATCCCAAAATTTGGGGTGCGCCTTATGGTCCGGTGCGTCTTATAGTCTGAAAAATACGGTACACACCTTTTCTGAAAGGCCAGAGAGGCTGCAACACCATTAAGCAACAGGCACTGCTAACCAATCACCATGAAGACCAAGAAGATCTCAAAGTCAGGCACAAAGTTGTTGCGAAGAACAAGTCATAGTTGGGTTATTTAAAAAAAAAAAATCCCAATCTCTGATACCAGCAGCACCAAATAACATGCTACCACAAACAACCAAAAGTCTCAGCCTGGGCAAGGAGGGCATTAATCACAGAGGCAGCACAGAGACCAATAATATCGCTGAAGGAGCTACAGAGATCCCCAGCAAAGACTATAGTATCTGTCCAAATGGCCACAATAAGCTGTACACTCCATAAAGGTGGCCTTTATGGAAGAGTGGACAGAAAAAAGCCTTTACTTGCACACAAAATTTGTAAGGCTTGTTTTGAGTTTGCCATAAGACATGTGAAAGACTCCCCAGATGTATGGAGGAAGGTACTGTGGTCAGATGAGACCAGAATCTAGTGTTTACCTTGGTGGCCAAAAAGTTATGTCTGGCGCCAAACCAACACAGCTCATCACTAAAGAAATCCATGAAACATGGTGATGGTAGCATCATGCTGTGGTGATGGTTTTCGGCAGCAGGGACAGGGAAATGGTCCAGGTTTGAGGGGAAGATGGATGGTGCGACATACTGGGATATTCTTGAGCAAAACCTGTTTCAGTCTGTTAGTGATTTGAGACTGGGATGGAGGTTCACCTTCCAACAAGACAATGACCCAAAGCATACTGCTAAAGTAACATTCGAGTGGTTTAAAGTAAATTTTGTAAATGTTTTGGAGTGACCTAGTCAAAGCCCAGACCTTAATCCAATTGAGAATCTGTGGTCAGACTTGAAGATAGCTGTTCACCAGAGGAAGCCATCTAACTTGAAGAAGCTGGACCAGTTTTGCCTTGAGGAATTGGCAAAAGTCCCAGTGGCAAGATGTGGAAAGCTCACAGAGCCTTATCCAAAGCATTGTGCAGCTGTAATTGCTACAAAAGAAGGCTCTCAATGTAGTAACTTTAGAGGTGGGGAGGGGATAGTTTTGCACACTAAAGTTTTCAGTTATTTTGTTTGCTTCACAGTAAAAAGAAAACCAAATGCTCACATTTAGGCATGTTCTTTACATGAACTGATTCAAACCCTAAAAAAAAAAAGTAAAATAAATTCCAGTCTGTGAGGTATCAAAGCACGAAAAATGCCAAGGGGGGGTGAATAGTTTTACAAGCCACTGTATAAAAAAAAAATATGCATTACAGATGATTCGTATGGGATCCTATTTACGGTAGTTTTATTTGCACACCCCAAGACTTGAATGGGTGACTCTCATGCTAAAGCTACATTCGCACATTAAACTTTTGACATCAGTATTTGTAAGTCAAAACCAGGAGAGGAACAATCAGAGGAAAAGTAAGTATGATAGACACATGGCTCCACGTCTGTAATATTTCCCACTCCTGGTTTTGCTTACACATACTGATGTAAAATATTGACCACATACTGAAGTGTGTGAACGTGGCCAAAAGAAGACTGCGTGCTGCGATATCCTTTTTTTTTTCACGTTGAACACTTGGATATTTGAAAAACTTTCATCTTAATAACCCTATTGATTAACATTTGTCAGAGTGCTGTTAAATTTTCTTTTGAATCAGATTGTTTTAATTGTATAAATCCAACAACATTTTTCCTTACATGCTACATAACAAAATATCATGTGCAGAAAAGAAAACTCAAACAAAAAATATAACCAAACCCTATTTGAAGGGACCATATTAAAGTTGTAAACACAAAAGTATGTCGCGACATTATCCCCTTTTCCACCAAGGGTGGTTTGCATGTTATGACTAGGCCAATTAATGCAATTCTGACCACTGTCACTTTGAGGTAATAACACCGGAACGCTTCAACAGATCCCACTGATTCTGAGAATGTTTTTTTCATGACATATTGTAATGATAACATTTCTTCGGTATGATTTCTGTTTATTTGTAAAAAAAAAAAAAAACGGTAATTTGGCGAAAATGTTGACATTTTCAAACTTTGAATTTTCTTTCCCTAAATCAGAGATAGGTCACGCAAAATATTTAATAAGTAACATTTCCCACATGTCTACTTTACATCAGCACAATTTTAAAACTAAACATTTTTTTTGTTAGGAAGTTAAAAGAATATTTACAAAACCATTTTTTTAGGGACCACATCACATTTGAAGTGACTTTGTTGGGTCTATATGAAAGAATATACCCAAAAGTGACACCGTTCTAAAAACTGCACCCTCAAGGTGCTCAAAACCACATTCAAGAAGTTTATTAACCTTTCAGGTGCTTCACAGGAATTTTTTGAAAAAAAATTAACTTCAGATCCCTTTTTTTGACAAGGGTAACAGGAAAAAATGGACTCCAAAATTTGTTGTGTAATTTTTCCTGAGCATGCAGATACACCATATGAGGGAGAAAACCACTGTTTGGGCGCACAGCAGAGCTCGTTAGGGAATGAGCGCCATTTGACTTACTGAATGCAAAATTTGCTGGAGCAATTGGTGGATGCCATGTCACGTTTAGAGAGCCTGTGATGTGCCTAAACAGTGAAAATCCCCCACAAGTGACACCATTTTGGAAAATAGCCCCCTCAAAGAATGTATTTAGATGCGTGGTGAGCACCTTGAACCCCCAGGTGCATACAGAAGTTTATAACGTTGAGCCGTGAAAATACTAAAATCACATTTTCCTCACAAAAATGTTGTTTTGGCCCCAAGTTTTACATTTTTCTAAGGGCTAATAGGAAATTTCTTTACAACAAACTGAGGTCCATTTTTCCTCAGTGCGCCAATACCCTACATGTAATGGGGAAATATTTTTCAGGCACAGTGCAAAGCTTAGAAGGCAAGGAGCGCCAGATTTTATGGTTATGGTTTGCAGGTGCCATGACCCACTGGGAGAGCCCATGAGGTGCCAGAACGGCAGAACCCCCCATAAGCGACCTCATTTTACAAACTACACCTCTCAATAAATTCATCTAGGGGTGCAGTGATCATATTAACACCACAGGTGTGTTACAGAATTGTATACCATTGAGCAGTGAAGAAAAAATAACTACATTTTTACCATCAAAATTTAGTTTTAGCCCAGATTTTATATTTTCACATGAAGTGGGTAAAAATGGCACCAAAATTTGTCCGACAATTTCTACTGAATGTGGCAATACCCTATATTTGCCTGTACAGTACTATTCCATACGGAGAGACTCTGGAGAAACGGAGCGCTATTTGCCTCCTGGAGCGCAGATTTTTCTAGAATAGTTTATGGACTCCATATACAGAGCCCCTAATTGCTAGAATAGCAGAATCCCCCCTCATGTGACCCCATTTTGAAAATTATACCCCTTTGGGAATGTATATACAGTGTAGTGCTGATTTTGACTCCATGAATATTTTCCAGAAACAAGCAGCAATGAATGTTGCCGAGTGAAAATTGCAAACTGCCGTTGTAGTGATTAGTACGTTGTAGTGACCAGTACGTTGCATTTACCAGTACTTTATGCCCAACTCGTGCTTCTGGAGGCATGCACCCGTAAGTTAGGCCGGCTCTTATCGCTTCAGAAATGCCAAACGTGAACGCTGTATATGGTTTAGGTACACTGTTGGGCTCAGAAGGGAGGGGGCATTTGGATTTAGAAGCACAGAATTTGCTTAATTTCTTATGGCGGTTGAGGAGCCATTTCGCCTTTCCAGAGCCTTTGTGCTACCAGTAACATGGAAGCCCCCTATATTTCAATTAACAGATGACAGACCTGAGTGGAGACTTGCGTTTTTTGTGGATTGAGTTGAAGCTTTCGTTGGGAATGTTTTACATTAAGTTTGGGATCACATTTATCCAGCGCTCTACAATGAGCACCTTCTTTGGGGTTTCCATCTAAATCTCTGCGTAACATGGTTCAGATGAAACCCCCGAGGGATCCATTCACTATAATGAGGCAGCAGAGGTACTCTGGGCTCCGTCTGACCTCTGTTTAGCGGTGTCCTTTTCAGAAGTGCACAAAACTGTGGCCGACAGCACTTTTATGCAATTCTAAAATGACAGACACTTCCGGGATCACAGGTCAGACGGCATCCACAGTGCCTCCATCTGCTTCATTATAGGGAATCTTCAACCAGAGGTTCCGTCTGAATCGCGTATTTCAGAGATTTACACGGAAACCCCAGTGTAAGTTCTCAACGCCGAGCAAAGGGTAAATGTGCGCCGAGCCTTACTGCGATCTTTGGGAGGCAGAATGAAAAAATGAACAGCATGTGAAGAACTGGTTTTGGTTATTTTTTATGCCGTTCCTCGTGCAGTATAAGTATTATTCTTCGGGTTGGTGCGATTACAGCGATACCAGATTTAGATCGGGTTTTTGTGTTTGCATGTCACACACTAAAAGACGCTTTTTATTGCAAAAAATAGTTTTTGCATCACCACATTTTGAGAGCTATGACTTTTCCATACTTCAACCGATAGTCATGTTGTAGCTTGTTTTTATTGGTACCGTTTTTGGGCACATGACATCTATTGATCGCTTTCTATTCCCATTTTTGGGAGGCAGAATGAAAAAAAACAGCAATTCATGAATTTCTTTTTTTGTAGGGGGGTGGGGGGAGTTATGCCGTTCCACGTATGGTAAAATTGATAAAGCATTTTTATTCTTCTGGTCAGTGCGATGACAGCGATACCTCATTTATATTGATGTTTTGGCGCTTTTATACACAATAAAAACTATTTTATATAAAAAATAATTTTGCATACCCTTTATTGTGAGAGCTATAACCCTTTTTTAATTTTCTGGTGATGGAGCTGTATGGAAGCTTGTTTTTTGCAGGACAACATGAAGCTTTCAGGGGGTACCATGTTCATATCCGTCTTTTTGATCACGTTTTATTCCACTTTTTGTTCGGCGGTATGATAAAGCATTGTTTTTTGCCTTGCTGTTTTTTTTTTTTATGGTGTTCACTAAAGGTGTTAACTAGTGGGACAGTTTGATAGGTCAGGTCGTTGCGGACGCAGCAATACCAAATATGTGTACTTTTATTGTTTTATTTTTTTTTTTTGTTCATTCAAATATTTATTTGTAGATAAAATATCTTTTTATTTTTTTTATTATTATTCCCAATCCCAATGCTGTAGAAACTTTCAGCTCTGCACTGACAGAGAAACTTGCTGATCATGCACTGCGCACGACCAGCATGTTTCCTAGCTCTTGTGATCCGGATGTCATCGTGAAACGATCCAAAGGCAGAGGGGCTGTCCGCTCTCAGCCGGCACCTGGAATGCTGCGATCGTGTTTGATTGCAGCATTCCAGGGGTTAAAGTGCCAGAAGCGGTCCGTGCTCCTGGTACTTATTGCCAGGTGTCAGCTGTTAGAATCAGCTGACACCTGGTGGCAATCGCTTACACACCGCCCATGTGCGCGGATGATCGCGCAGACGTAATAATCCGTCCGAGGTCAAATATTACCTGGTCACATGGACGGATTATTATGTCTAATGTCAGAAAGGGGTTAAATGGAATCTGTCGCCAGGTTTTCGCTACCTCATCTGAGTAGCATAATGCAGGCAAAGAGAAGACAAATCCATCCATGTATCAATTACTGGGTGCGCAGTTCTCGCACAATCAGAGCTTTTAGATTTAGAATGAAGCAGAGCTGAGAAAGCTGCCCCCGCCCCTACTAAGCTCTCCATGTACAAAGTCCATAGACAGTGAGCTGCTTATCACAGGAGGGGGTGTTGCTGGACTAGTATAGTCTGGCAATGTTAATCTCTTTGTGATAAATCCTTCACAGTTAGTAAACAGCAGCACGCACTTTGACAAGAGGCGCATCCCTGAATTCTCTGTTTCAGTCTCTATCTGCTGCTTTTCTCAGATTACATAGCTAAACCCTGATGACAGATTCCCTCTTTCCCATCTATCCCAGCACAGTGAACTACCTCTCCCAACCTCCCCATATAATGCATAATTCGATCTACAGACATTATTATAAAAATATACATCCGTTTTCAATATTGAGAACTCTAAACTTGCATACAGGATCAGCGCCATATAGATTACAAACATGGCGCAGTATAGAGGAGTTGAAATTTTCATTCTAAATTGATTCGGTAGCTCTACCTGTTCCTATCGGCCACACCTGAGCGACGTTTCAAGGAACCGCCATCTTTTTTAATCCTTGAATAGTACAGTACAGAGCCGACTGTCAGTCAGTGCCAGTGTTCTCGATACATGAAATTGCTGTATCTATGAGGCGAGGTAGTAAATCCAGGAATTGGGAAGTGTCAGACCACCAGCTTCTCTTCCCCTCTGTATTTTTTTCTAATTGAATACTAGCACATTTCACACGTCCTTATCATATGCTTTTCTAAACAAGCCTTGTATGACATTCCTTTTTCAGGAACTAAAGAGTCAATCCCAGGTGGTGCTGAGCATTGTGCGCTGTCCACCAGTGGTTACAGCTATTATCCAGAGGCCTGACACGACCTACCAGCTAGGCTTCTGTGTAGAAGATGGAGTGGTGAGTGACAAGTGAGTTTTAAGAATGTGGTAAACTGAAAGTAGTTCTAGGTCAACCATGTGTGTCTCTACAGATCTGTAGCCTCGTACGTGGAGGCATTGCTGAACGAGGAGGTATCCGAGTCGGCCATCGGATCATTGAAATAAATGGCCAAAGTGTGGTGGCCACAGCTCATGAGAAGATCATCCAGACCTTGTTAGATGCTACAGGAGAGGTAAGAACCTGCTAGCGAATTAGCAGATAAAACCATTTTAGATTTTGAGTTCTGATAACATGCCTCTACCTACAGGTCCACATAAAGACCATGCCAGCCTCCACCTACAAACTGCTCACCGGACAGGAGAGCCCTGTGTATCTCTGAAGAATTGTCTCATTTTTATTTGTACAGACTTTTCATGTCCTGCTGCAGAACAATCTTGATATGCCAGTGGTATTTTGCTTTCCACAACCATGTTGTGCCTATACATCTACATGAATAGTTGCCAAGTAGAATTTACATTTTTTTCAGGTATCAGTATTTTTACTTCATATCCTCTGTTTCATTTTTGTGAGCGAATATCCTTGAAATAAACCTCTTAATGCCTGGTGGAACGTCTGTATGAAGAGGCAATCTCCTGTGAGTAGAATGATTGAGGCATAGGGGCAGCTTTGCACCTGTATATTCAGGTTGTGTCCCAAAGAATTTTTTATTTTTTTTTCTAAATGGATTATTAAAGGGACTTCAGAACAACACAAGTGACGATGTGACACAATTGCTGCAGCTTCCATTTCGGATTGTACAAGTCAGATATGCTTTATCTTTTAAAGATGGTTAGGAATAAAGGAACTCTGCTGCCTGGCTCTGCTTAATAGTTGTTCTGTAGCTGGCATTTGGATTTCAGTTGTTCTCCGTGTTCATCAACCGATGTAGCTTCCACAAAACTGAGAAGCGAATGTAACAAATCTGATTACTTGTCTTGTCTGTACCGTACAATGTAACTGGTTTGTGCCACTGAGTTTGTAAAAGCAAGGCTGTGTTCACATGTTGCATCCAAAACTGCCAATATACAGATCAGGACGGGTTTCAGATTGACTGCAGATAAAGCCATTTTGACTTTTAAAGGGTTTGTGTTAAGGAAAGAATTCTTGAAATTCAAAGGCTCACATTATGTGAAAACAACTGGAGCTTTTCTTGCTCTCCTGCTCCGACACCAATCCCTGTTTCAGCAGTGGTATCCCTGTAGGAAAAATGCTGCAGCTAATCCCTGGGGTTAGTGGCTCGCAGATCGGCATGACACTGGTGCGGGTAGCAATGTGAGAACACAGTCAAAAGTAATCGGGATGCTTAGGAATTTACTGGTTGGTTGGAAGAGTAATGGGAAGCCTTGTCTATGGGAAAAGTGCAATAACAAAACTGAAGCATTGCTGGCTCCAATATTCAGGGAAAGCCTTTCCTGCACTGTGTATATTTTTGGATTCATTTCTAACATAGATAAATGGCTACATACATTGTTTACTATTTTTATTAAATATGATTGCATAGTCCTTGTGTCTTTTTAATGACCACATAAGTATATGCCTTGTGATATAAAACATTTTGGTGCATTCTTTAGTCAAAGGGGAGGAAAAAAATATACGTACTACATATACATTTTCCCTTCACTTTTGGCCCTTCTCACAATGCACTTTTTTTGGTATTTAGAAATAAACTGTTGCTGCAGTTTTTTCACTTCTAAAAGCTGGAAAAAAAATGTTTTCTTGTACTAATAACAGCATGTTGATCTTTTAGTTCTTGGAATAAACTCCACGATAGTGAAATTGGGCCCATTGGGTGCCACTGTTATTCAGTATGCACAGGATCCAGTGCTAATGTTATTTTTACATTTCTATATGCAGAGGTTCTCACTTTTGTACAGTGACCGTCTGCCAATAACTACACGCTAGGCAGTTTGTCGATTTGTACAATTTGATTTTATACTTTAAATCTTTCCCATCACCATGCATGCTATGTAAATCTACTACCCACGCATTTGACAGCAAATGAAAAGTGTGGAATAATGGTGGAAACAAAGGTATTTCAAGAAATGCTACAGTGTTATCCCTGCTCTAAGGTAATCAAATATATGTTACTCAAATACATAGTGGGCCAAAATTAAAAACTTAGACAAACTCGCAGGCCAACCTTGATGTTTATAACATTAAACATGAGCGAAAAATGGTTGGCGTAATCTGCTTAGAGTAGGGAGAAACCCAGTCCCGCAGAAGTTAGGTTTGTGAGGATGGTAGATGGAACAAGACGTGATGTCCCAGATGTGCTCTGTTGAATTCAGTTCTGGGGAATGGGCTGTCCAGTCCATAGCAACAATGCATTCATCATGTGGGAACTGCTGACCCACTTCAACCACATGAGACCTAGCATTGTCTGAGGATGTCATCCCAATACCTCTGGCTAGCACAAAGAAATGCCTCCCCCCACCATTACGGACCCACTGCCAACCCAGTCATTCTGGAAGATGATGCAGGCAAATGGAGCCCGGATATGCGTCCTGACTCGAGATGGGCGGACCCCTGGATGTTCGGGTCCAGCCGAACCGTTATTAACTTGAAAATCCAGTGTTTACCACGCTGTCATATGCATGACAGCTCGGCAAATGATTCTTAATTAATATTTCTAACTTAAACTATACTCACGTCATTGCCCATTCCATTGACGCCATAGTCTCCTGTAATAAAACAAAAGTAAAAAACAACTGTATCCCTTACCTGTCCGTCATTTTGTTCCATGTCGTTTCTGGGGATAAACCGTTATCAGCCTGGATGGTGCCAAGATGTGACTGATATGGATTTCGGCGTGGGACAGATTGATGGACAGATGAGGGATATAGTTGATTTTTATTTTTGTTTTATTACAGAAGACGATGGCTTCAATGGAATGGGCGATGACGTAAGTATGGTTTAATTTAGAATAATTAAAGGAGTCTGTTTCATTCTTTCAATTAAAGGACTTTATTCTGGCTGTGTGTTTATTAACAATATAACCAGGGTCGAACTGGCCCACCTGGACATCAGTGAAATGCCAGGTGGGCCCTAGAGAGAGAGGAGGAAGAAAAAAAATTTAGGGACATGGAGGAGCATTCTATGGGGCCCATGATGTAATATACAGAGAAGCATTCTATGGGGCCCATGATGTACTGTACAGAGAAGCATTCTATGGAACCCATGATGTACTGTACGGAGGAGCATTCTATGGGGCCCATGATGTACTGTATGGAGGAGCATTCCATGGGGCCTATTATACTGTATGGAGGAGCATTCTTTGTGACCCATTGTACTGTATGGAGCAATATATGGGCCCTTTATACTGTATGGAGGACTATGTGGTGCCCATAATACTCTACTATAACAGTATTTCTTATCTGTGCATCATGAATCGTGGTATGTGTTAAAGGGCCCACTGAGACTCTCTAGTCCGAGGCCCACGAAAATCTGGAGCCGGCCCTGGTGATGACGTACATCAAGATGAACGCCGGCTGCAGTTGTGACAGGGCGCTTTGCTCTGCAACAGGCTGTGAGTTGATGTCACATTGCAGTTATGTTAAATGATAGATCAGGTGTCTAACGGAGATACCACACTGTTCAATATGTGACCTGTATTTTTTTATTCTTTACCCTAAAATAGTGTATAGAAGTAGGGTAACAGACAGCAAATACAGTGGAATAGAGGCCTGAAATGCAACAATTTGTAGCCCGCAGATAGACCAGGCATCTGACTGAGATACCACACTGTTCAATATGTGGCCTGGATTTTTTTATTTTTTACACCAAAATAGTCTATATAACTAGTGTAAAGGTGAATGGAGGCCTGAAATGCAACAATTTGTAGTCCATAGATAGATTAGACGTCTAACGGAGATAGCCCACTTTCAAATAACTGCCCTGTATTTTTTTTTTTTTGGCCAGCGAAATGTCAATAAGTAGGCTATGACACAACAAAAAAAATTTCTATGGAGGCCTTAAATGGTAAAATTTTGAGCGCAATAATATGCGATCCGTGTGGCGGACAAAACCCAGTGTAAAATACCTGCCCTGTAGCTAAATATTTTTCTGGTAGCTACTGTAAATAATTTTTGGCATCAAAATGGTGTAAAAAAATTGTATAAGACACTCCAAAAAAATTCTACAGTACTACAAAAAATGGCAGCTTTTTCTGTGCACTCAGATGTCAGGCCTGGGAAGGGCAAACCCATTTAAACATGCTAGATTTTCACGCTGTACTATGAAAAGGATCTGGCAGTAGTCTGCAGTGTCAACAAGCAAATGGAGAAAAAAAAGGAATTCTGGATTGCTTTTGAAAAAAAATCAGGATTAAGATGCAAAAAAAAAAATTACTGCCCACTGAGACCTAGGGCTGTGTAGAAACGGTCAATAAATCTTATAGGCCGCAGCAGAAAGTAATGGAATTGACCCTCTTGATGAATGCAATGAAGTATGCCACTCACAATGCCTGTCTGCTACTGAGATCTATATACTCATATACAGTACATGCATGCCTTGCACTGATATGTATATACGCACAGACACTCCCTGCTTACCTAGCACTGCAATCTATATACCCCGTAATTAGTCCTTAGAAGGACTGTTGATTAAGCTGGATTTGTGTATTCTTTGATGGTATACCTACACTACCTTCTAAACCCCCAAATCTGACCCTATCTCGGCAGCAGCTCTCCCTACACTCGCTAATTCCGGAGCAGACTGAGTCGAGCATGCCAGGTCTCTTATCCACCTGATGACGCTGTGCGGCCATCCAGTCATTGTAATACCACAACAAAGATGGCTGCGGCATTACAATCCCTGCATGTTGATTGGTGCTCTAAAGAGCGCCAAAAATGCAGGGTGTGCATCAGAACTCCCACCTAGCATTCCCGGAAATGCTCGGTGCTCGCAGAGTACAGCGATGCTCGGGCGAGTAACAAGCATTACCGAGCACGTTCGCTCATCACTAATATTTATATTTTTTCACTGAGATGGAGATATATATATACTGTATGTGAGTGTAATAAATATACAGCCTTGTCAAAAATTGAGACCACTGCACAGTTTTATAAAAATCAGCTTCTCTATATGTCTGATAGCCATTCCATTCCAGTGTCAGTTGAATTCCAACCAGAATACACATCGTTCTACTTAATGTGCTTCTGATTAGGTGATCACCTGACCCAAATCTTATTTAACGAAGGAAAGTATAAAAAACACTGCTGTGGTGTTCACAATCCTCTTGCAATACACTGTGTTCCAAATTATTATGCAAAAATTGTTTAGCAGTGATAAGGTAAGAATTTTTTTGTTTGTCAGTTAAACTCATTGATGGTGATGTGTATCAGGGCTCTTTATATCACTGTAAGCAATTGCAGACACCTGTGCTAATTTGGCAGGTGTGTCCAATGAAAGGCAAGACTACTTAAGAAGGCTGTCCCACATTATTAAGCAGCCTACATTTTCTGCCAAAATGGGAAAGAAAAAGAATGTGTCGGCTGCTGAGAAGCAACAAATTGTGGAGTGTTTAGGTCAAGGCATGACTACAATCAACATTGCCAAGACACTTCATCGTGATCATCGCACAATCAAGAAGTATGTAGCTGATTCACATTACACACGTGTGCGTGCTGATAAGGGAAAATTGAGGGCTCTTTCCTACAGGCAATTAGGTCCGGTTAAAAGAGCAGTGGCAAAAAGCCTTGTCATAGCAGCAGACAAGTTTTTGAAGCTGCTGGTGCCGCCAACGTCCCCCGAACAACAAGATGCAGGGTCCTTCAGAAGTTTGCAGCTGTGCATAAGCCATCCTGTCGACCTCCTCTATCCACTGCACACAAGCAGAAATGGCTCCCGTGGGCCAAACAATACATGAAGACTGACTTCAAAACTTTTGTTCACTGATGAGTGCCGTGCAACGCTCGATGGTCCAGATGGAGTGGAGGATGGCTGGTTGATGGACACCCCATGCAAACACGGCTACGGCGCCAACAAGGAGGAGGTGGAGTAATGTTTTGGGCTGGAATCATGGGGAGAGAGATTGTCGGCCCCTTTAGGATCCCTGAAGGGGTAAAGATGATAGTGTATGTTAAGTTTCCTGCCACTTCCTGCCATGGTTCAAGAAGAAGAACCGTACATTCCGCAGCAAGATCGTTTTCATGCATGATAATGCACCGTCTCATGCTGCACATAACACATCTGCATCTCTGGCTGCTATGGGCATAAAAGGGGACAAACTTATGGTGTGGCCCCCATGCTTCCCTGACCTCAACCCCATTGAGAACCTCTGGAGCAACATCAAAAGGAGTGTCTATGATGGCGGGAGGCAGTTCACATCTAAGCAACAGCTCTGGGAGTGTATTCTGTCCTCATGCAAAACAATTGAAGCAGAAACCATCCAAAACCTGACAAATTCAATGGACGAGAGAGTTCAGAAGCTCCTTTCGAACAAGGGGTCCTATGTGCAAATGTAACATCACCTAGAATAACGTTTTGAGTTGAAAACTGTTTGATTTTAGTTTGTAAGAACCTGCTAATGCTTATAATTTCAAAAATGACCATTTTTTTGTTCTTTATTAAAATGAAAAGGTTGAAAACTCTGCTGTGCATAATAATTTGGAACATGCATTTTGAGTGCAGTTTGAGTGTTTTATTTTTTAAAAAAATATACTGTTATCATAGGCAGTTTGTACAAAAACCTTTCAATTGTACTCTAATAGTTATTTGACTGGAAAATTACAATGACTGCAATTCATATAGGTAATTTGGGAAAATCTGAGAAAATATTATTTGCATAAAAATTTGGAACACTGTATAGGACCAGCTGGATGGCAAAACAAGTGGTAGTAATATCCCAAAAGGAATAGGAATGAAAAAATAACTTGAGTGATGAAAAGAAGGGCTCAATTCTGGCTTTACTAACAGGGATACAGTGAGCATCATGTTGCCTCCATCCTTAAAATTTCTAAGACGGCAGTCTATTACAACAAGGTCAAGCAGCAGACATTGGGGACAACAAAGCTACAGACCAGCACAGGGCGAAAACGACACTCCACTGACCGGGATGACCGTCATCTTATTCGAATGTCACTCAGCAATATTTTTTCATATTTCGTGTTTGCAGGCTATAGCGCTACAGTGTGCTACCTTTTTTTCTTGTATGTATATGAGTTGGTGACTCTAGGTTTAGCACCTGTTCACACTGAATCTATGTTTAGATGTGCCGGTCAGTTTTTTGATATGTATTCATTTACCTTCTACCTGAGCACTCCACCTGGTGGTCACAGGCTTTTTAATTACAACAGGTTCATCACCCCTCCACAGAGATGTAGATTTTAGTCTGAAGAGAGGATTCATACGTTCCCATGCAGACAGACTTTTCTAAGCGAGGATAGGCATTAGTTAGGACCTGATATACGAGAAGAGCCTTGACGTGGCTATCAGGCTCACATAATTTGGCCATCTTATGCGCTAAGACTTCTCAATTTTTCATATTTCTAAGGTAATGATGCAATTCATTTTTCATATTTTTCATATTTCGTGTTTGCAGGCTATAGCGCTACAGTGTGCTACCTTTTTTTCTTGTATGTATATGAGTTGGTGACTCTAGGTTTAGCACCTGTTCACACTGAATCTATGTTTGGATGTGCCGGTCAGTTTTTTGATATGTATTCATTTACCTTCTACCTGAGCACTCCACCTGGTGGTCACAGGCTTTTTAATTACAACAGGTTCATCACCCCTCCACAGAGATGTAGATTTTAGTCTAAAGAGAGGATTCATACGTTCCCATGCAGACAGACTTTTCTAAGCGAGGATAGGCATTAGTTAGGACCTGATATACGAGAAGAGCCTTGACGTGGCTATCAGGCTCACATAATTTGGCCATCTTATGCGCTAAGACTTCTCAATTTTTCATATTTCTAAGGTAATGATGCAATTCATTTTTCATATTTTGTGTTTGCAGGCTATAGCGCTACAGTGTGCTACCTTTTTTTCTTGTATGTATATGAGTTGGTGACTCTAGGTTTAGCACCTGTTCACACTGAATCTATGTTTGGATGTGCCGGTCAGTTTTTTGATATGTATTCATTTACTTTCTACCTGAGCACTCCACCTGGTGGTCACAGGCTTTTTAATTACAACAGGTTCATCACCCCTCCACAGAGATGTAGATTTTAGTCTGAAGAGAGGATTCATACGTTCCCATGCAGACAGACTTTTCTAAGCGAGGATAGGCATTAGTTAGGACCTGATATACGAGAAGAGCCTTGACGTGGCTATCAGGCTCACATAATTTGGCCATCTTATGCGCTAAGACTTCTCAATTTTTCATATTTCTAAGGTAATGATGCAATTCATTTTTCATATTTTTCATATTTCGTGTTTGCAGGCTATAGCGCTACAGTGTGCTACCTTTTTTTCTTGTATGTATATGAGTTGGTGACTCTAGGTTTAGCACCTGTTCACACTGAATCTATGTTTGGATGTGCCGGTCAGTTTTTTGATATGTATTCATTTACCTTCTACCTGAGCACTCCACCTGGTGGTCACAGGCTTTTTAATTACAACAGGTTCATCACCCCTCCACAGAGATGTAGATTTTAGTCTGAAGAGAGGATTCATACGTTCCCATGCAGACAGACTTTTCTAAGTGAGGATAGGCATTAGTTAGGACCTGATATACGAGAAGAGCCTTGACGTGGCTATCAGGCTCACATAATTTGGCCATCTTATGCGCTAAGACTTCTCAATTTTTCATATTTCTAAGGTAATGATGCAATTCATTTTTCATATTTTTCATATTTCGTGTTTGCAGGCTATAGCGTTACAGTGTGCTACCTTTTTTTCTTGTATGTATATGAGTTGGTGACTCTAGGTTTAGCACCTGTTCACACTGAATCTATGTTTGGATGTGCCGGTCAGTTTTTTGATATGTACTCAGCAACTAAGTGACCTACAAAAGGAATGTCAAACGGCAGCTGGGGTGAAGTGCATGGCAAGAACAGTTCGTAACAGGCTCCTAGAGGCAGGGCTACAGTCATGTAAATCTAGAAAAAAGCCTTTCATCAATGAGAAGCAAAGGAGAGCCAGGCTGAAATTTGCCAAAGACCATAAGGATTGAACCATAGAAGATTGGAGAAAGGTAATCTCTGATGAGTCTAATTTTCAGCTCTGCCCAACACCTGGTTGTCTATTGGTTTGACAGAGACCTGGAGAGGTGTACAAGCCACAGTGTCTTGCACCCACTGAAATTTGGTGGAGGATCAATGATGATCTGGGGATGCTTCAGCAAGGCTGGAATAGGGCAGGTTTTTCTTTGCAAAGGACATATGAATCAAGCCGCATACAAGGTTATCCAGGAAAAACAGTTGAATCCTTCTGCTCAGGCAATGTTCCCCAACTCTGAAACCAGGACAATTCTCCATGACACAAAGCTAGGTCAATCAATGTGTGGATGAAGGACCACCACATCAAATCCCTGTCATGGCCAGCCCAATCTCCAGACCTGAACCCCATTGAAAACCTCTGGAATGTAATCAAGAGGAAGATGGATAGTCGCAAGCCATCAAAGAAGAACTTCTTAAATTTTTGTACCAGGAGTGGCATAAGGTCACCCAAAAGCAGTGTGAAAGACTGGTGGAAAGCATGCCAAGACGTATGAAAGCTGTGATTAAAAATCATGGTTATTCCACAAAATATTGATTCCTGAACTCTTCCTGAATTAAAACATTAGTATTGTTGTTTATAAATTATTATGAACTTATTTTTTTGCATTACTTGAGGTCTGAAACCACTGGTTCTTTTATTTAATTTTTACCATTTTTCATTTTTAGAAAAAAAAATACAAAATGTATTGCTTGGAAATTCAGAGACATGTCAGTAGTTTATAGAATAAAAGAACAATTTACATTTTAATAATATACCTATAAAGAGAAAAATCAGACAAACTGAAAATTTTGCAGAGGTGTCTTAATTTTTGCCAGAGCTGTATTGTATAATGCACCCCCATAGGCAGACTCTATAGTATAATGCACCCACATAGGCAGACTCTATATTCTATAATGCACTCCCATAGGCAGACTCTATATAATATTATGCACCCCAATAGGCAGACTCTATATAGTATAATGTACCCCCAGGCACTATACATAGTATAGTGCACCCCCATAGGAAGACTTTATAGTATAATGCACTCAAATAGGCAAACTCTATATTGTATAATGCACCCCCATAGGCAGACTCTTTATAGTATAATGCACCCCCATAGGCAGACTATTTTGTATAATGCATACCCCATAGGCAGACTCTACTGTAAAATACACTCCCATTTGCAGACTCTATATAGAATAATGCATCCCCCATAGGCAAACCCTATAGTATAATGCACCCCAATAGGCAGACTCTATATAGTATAATGTATAGAATGTACCCCCAGGCACTCTATATAGTATATATGCACCCCATAGGAAGACTATAGTATAATGCACCCCCATAGGCAGACTATATTGTATACTGGACCCCCATAGGCAGATTCTATATAGTATAAAGCACCCCCATAGGCTGACTATTGTATAATGCACTCCCCATAGGCAGACTCTAGTATTATGCACCCCCATAGGCAGACTCTATATTGTATAATGCACCCTCCATAGGCAGACTATACTGTATAATTCACCCCCCATAGGCAAACTCTAGTAAAATGCACCCCCTATAGGCAGACTCTAGTATAATACACCTCCCATAGGCAGACTATAGTATAATTCACCCCCATAGGCAGACTCTATATAGTATAATGCACCCCAATAGACAGACTATTGTATACTGGACCCACATAGGCAGACTCTATAGTATAATTCACCCCCATAGGCAGACTCTATAGAATTTATTGCACCCCAATAGGCAGACTATATAGTATAATGCACCTCTTACAGGCAGACTCTATATAGTATAATGCACCCCAATAGGCAGACTATATTGTATAATGCATCCCCATAAGCAAACCCTACAGTATAATGCACCCCCATAGGCAGACTCTATAGTATAATGCACCCCCATAGGCAGACTCTATATTGTATAATGCACCCCCATAGGCAGATCCTATGGTATAATGGACCCCCCATAAGCAGACTATATAGTATAATACATCCCCCATAGGCAGACTATAGCATGCACCCTCCATAGGCAGACTCAATATTGTATAATACATCCCCATAGATAGACTCTAGTATAATGCACAACCCACAGGCAGACTCTAAATTATATAATGCACAATCCATAGTCAGGCTCTATACTGTATAATGCACTCCCATAGGCAGACTCTATATAGAATAATGTATCCCCATAGGCAAACCCTATAGTATAATGCACCACCATAGACAGACTCTATATTGTATATTGCACCCCCATAGGCAGACTATATAGTGTAATACACCCCTATAGACAGACTCTATATAGTATATTGCACCCCCATAGGCAGACTGTATAGTATAATGCACCCCCATAGGCAGACTATATTGTATACTGGACCCCCATAGGCAGACTCTATATAGTATAAAGCACCCCCATAGTCTGACTATATTGTATAATGCACTCCCGATAGGCAGACTCTAGTATTATGCACCCCATAGGCAGACTCTATATTGTATAATGCTCCCTCCATAGGCAGACTATACTGTAGAATTCACCCCCCATAGGCAAACTCTAGTAAAATGCACCCCCTATAGGCAGACTCTAGTATAATACACCTCCCATAGGCAGACTATAGTATAATTCACCCCCATAGGCAGACTCTATATAGTATAACGCACCCCAATAGGCAGACTGTATTGTATACTGGACCCCATAGGCAGACTCTATAGTATAATTCACCCCCATAGGCAGACTCTATAGTATTTATTGCACCCCAATAGGCAGACTATATAGTATAATGCACCCCAATAGGCAGACTATATTGTATAATGCATCCCCATAAGCAAACCCTATAGTATAATGCACCCCCATAGGCAGACTCTATAGTATTTAATGCACACCCATAGGCAGACTCTATATAGTATAATGCACCTCTTACAGGCAGACTCTTTATAGTAAAATGCACCCCCTATAGGCAGACTCTATAGTATAATGCACCTCCCATAGGCAGACTCTATAATATAATGCAACCCCATAGGCAGCCTATATTGTATAATGCACCCCCATAGGCAAACTCCATAGTATTTAATGCACCCCCATAGGCAGACTCTAGCATAATGCCAGAAATGCGTTGAGATGTATCCCCAACCTGTATGATCTTTTAATCTTTTTTCAATAAATTTGAGGATTTTATTATTCTTGGGACTCACCATTACTAATTTTCTTATGTGAAGCCTTAGTCACGGCTACTGGTTGGAGACCCATAACATTGCAAGACGGACTGAGTTATACCAAGAGGACACGGTGAGGCTGCCTTTCTTGTTTATTTACCTTATGGTTGACCCATTTTGCCCCGTGTACCCAGGATAGATTACGCTATGGATTGAAGAAGTCCGTTTGGATTTATTATATTTCACAAGCAAATCTACTATTTTTCTTATTTCACCATTCTAAACTGCTGAGAGGGATTATCACCTTCTCCTCCATGGAGTCACGGCAGGATAAACTACAAGAAGTATTTGGTGATTCAGAAAGGAACACTGATTCGAGCCTGAAAGAGTTAATGCATAAGCTGGAAAAAATCTCTCATCAAGAGTTGAGAACATGGTGGGATCGCAATACCTTGAGCACGTATATGGAGAAATTGATGATACCAAGAGGACTCAGAATCAAAAAGGTACCCACTTATATTTTCTCTGATATATTTCTGACACAATGGAATGACATTTTATCACAATGTTCAAATGACCTCATGAAGTTGATCATCTCAGAGGAAGAGAAAAAATTGCAACAAATTAATTTGGACATTGCACAGATAAAATCCTCACTTGAGAGTTTCAATAATACTCAGGAGTATGAATTGTTACATCGGAAAATGAAAGAAAATTTGGACAAAATTGAAAATAACATCATGACGATAAAAAATAAAAAGTTCCAAAGAGATTGTTTGGATTATAAACATGATAAAGTTTATGATTGGAAGAGGAATATAAGATATACTTCCCAAAATCCAAAAAAACTGAGGGATAAAATTGACTTAAAATCTATCCTAAAGAATAATCCAGATGACAAAATTCCATCTAGAAATGTAACTTTTTCATCTGAGGAAGGTTTTTCAGATATTTATGCAGAGAGCTTAGAAGATGGAACAGGAGGAGACTGTGGTAATCCTGCTTCAAAAAACGACAAGAGAAGCGACGGAGGAGGAGGAGGAAATCCAGATCCCCCAAGTTTCAATACGAGGGGCAAGAGAAAGTAGACAACCTATGGTCCAGTGTCATTGTGCTTACCCCTACAATTCTCTCTGAACATGAGATCAGTATTTTAAGTAAAGGGACTAATTTTGTTCCAAATCAGGATTTTGATCTATTCCAAACGATTCTAGATGTAAATAAACTAGCCAGATTATTGACAGTTAAAAAGCATTTTTACAATGATCTCAATGTTCCTGGGGAATTGTATAAGGAGGAGGAGAATTGTGAAACCTTGACACAATTGATGTTTCATGAACAGTGTGCACAGCTTGCTTTGGAGGATTTGCAAGGTGAATCAGGTGTAGTTGATTTAATACATGTTGATACTAAGGATTTTCGTATTTTGAATCCATCTTTCTATCCAAAAGATTCTAAGACTGAATGTATTTCTACCTTTCAGTCTTTAATTGAAAGAGATTTGATAGAACTTTCTAAAAAAAGTAAACAGAATATATCAAATAAAAAAAATAATTTAACTATAGAGGAGAAAAAAGCAATCACCAGCTTATCCAAGAGAGATGACCTGGTGATTAAGAAATCCGACAAAGCAGGCTGTATTGTTGTTATGGATAAAAAACTTTATGAAAAATGTGTTTATGATATTTTGGATGATAATGCGACGTACAAAAGGATACAATTTAATCCTACAGAATCATGCAGGAAAACCTTGAGTAAATTGGTTGAAGAGGGAAAAAAAATGGGGGTTTTTACTGAAAAAATGAGTTATAATATAATACCTGATAGTCCAATGATACCAATTTTTCATGGGCTCCCTAAAACCCACAAACTAGAATTTCCTACACCTTTACGCCCTATTATATCAAGTATTTCTTCCTTGAATGAAAATCTAAGTCGATGGGTAGATTTTCATCTACAGCCATTAATTCCCAGAACACCGGGTTATTTAAAAGATACGTCATCAGTGATTGATTATGTGAAAAATGTAAAATGGTCTGAAAAATCTAAATTTTTGTCATGTGATGTGGTAAATCTGTTCTCATCTATTCCACATAATCTAGCAATAACTGCTGTGTTCCATCATTAACAAAAATATAGTGGCTATACGGATGAAACAAAAGAAATGATTATCCGGAGTATTAAATATCTTCTTGAGCATAATTTTTTTATGTTTAATGAACAATATTATTTCCAAATCAAAGGTTGCCCAATGGGGTCTTGTTTCTCTCCATCCTTACCCATACTTTTTGTATCATGGTGGGAAGAAAGCATTATTTTCACCGAAAAAAATCCTTTTAAAAATGATATTGAACTATATGTCAGATATTTGGACGATGTTTTGTTGATATGGGTAGGAGAAGTGGAAAATATCCCATACTTTTTATCTTATATTAACACTAATGATGTTAATTTAAAATTCACTTATACCGAACCGCAGGATAAAATTAGTTTTTTGGATTTGTATCTCATGGGGGATGTAAAACAACAAAGGGTTAAATATTGCAACTGTAGAAAACCTGCTAGTGGGAACACTACACTTAGAGCAGACAGCTGCCACCCCGCCCATACTGTGAACTCAATCCCCTATGGGGAATTAAATAGAATCTACAGAAATAGCTCTGATATCACACTATTTAATGAACAAGCAAAGGTAGCAACATCTAGGTTAATGGAAAGGGGGTATAAGAAAAAACATATTGATTCAGCGTTAAAAAAAAGTTCTTGTGAAAAATACTCATTTAAATAACAGAGATGATGGTATTAATAACAGCCAGAAATTAATAACAAAAAAATCAAACAATATGGATAAAAAAAACATCTTCAGTACCCCATACAGCTGTCAATTTCAGGAAATAAAAAATATTGTAAACAGATATGTCCCCATATTATTTCAAGATCAAGACTTAAACAAAATCCTGGAAAATGGATTAGCATGTGTACCGAGAAAAGGGAGATCGATAGGTGCTACTCTTTCCCCAAGTCTATACATGCCACAAAAAAGTGATAAAAAAATCTGGCTCTGTTGCAAAGGTTTTTTTAAATGTGCATGTTCCAAATGTACGATGTGCCAGTATACATTGCAAACACAAAAAATTGATGCAACCAATGATATAAAAAGATTTATTAATTGCAATACTAATTATGTTGTGTATTGCATATTTTGCAAAGAATGTAAAATAAAATACATTGGCTGCACAATACGTAAATTAAAGAAAAGGATAGCAGAACATGTTACCAATATTAAAAATAAAAATGCATCCTATTCAGGAGCTTGCAAGCACTTTGTAGAGAGACATAAAGGGGAATTAAAGAATTTTTCATTCTATGGGTTAGAAAAAGTGGATATTCCTATTAGAGGAGGGGACTGGAGGAAAAAACTCCTCCTAAGAGAGTTATTTTGGATTATTAAACTGGATACAAAACACCCCAATGGCATGAACTATAGGAATGACACTCTTTATTTATATTAAATCTCAGAGAATTGAATGCCTGTGGGAATTTTTTTTTTCTTCTTCTTTCTCTTTCTCTGGCTTTCTTGTGATTTAGCCTTGTGATTATGTTGATTATTCTCAAATGTGATTGATTGCTAACATATGTGTTTACTGATCAATGGTTGGTCACTATTTGTTTTTATACCATGTATCATAAGGAATCTGTATCTCAGTGAATAAGGGCTTTTGCCAGAAATGCGTTGAGATGTATCCCCAACCTGTATGATCTTTTAATCTTTTTTCAATAAATTTGAGGATTTTATTATTCTTGGGACTCACCATTACTAATTTTCTTATAGTTCTATTAAGACCTCAGATACCCATAATGCAATGGGTATTATCAAATCCTAAAACCCACAGGGTAGGACATGTCCAAGAACAAAGTATCATTAAATGGAAATGGTATATTTCAGAAAGGGCAAAGAAAGGAGGTGGGGTTGCTACCTTACATAAAAAAATTGCTGAAATATCAGAGGACCCAGGAGTGAATCCTCTCCAAGCAGCTCAAATGGAGGAATCTCCAATCAAATGGGGACAGAGCTATTCAGACTTGTCAGAAGATCAACAGAGGCACGCCTGGTTCACGGATGGGTCTGCCAGGTATGTCAATGGTAAAAGACAGTAGAAAAGTGTAGCATACAATCCAAAGTTGGAAAAACATATTACCATGGAGGGAGATGGAAAGAGCAGTCAGTATGCTGAATTGTATGCTGTCTTTCTTGCCGTAAGTTTTTGAGCAAGGAAATGAATGTCATTTGTACACGGATTCCTGGTCAGTGGCAAATAGATTAGCCACCTGGATGATGGAGTGGAAAAAACATAATTGGTTGATCCATGGTAAAGAGGTATGGGGCAAAGAGGTATGGCGCAAAGAGGTATGGCAAATTCTTGAAGAACTACCGTATTTTTCGTACTATAAGACGCACCGGACCATAAGACGCACCCCAAATTTTCAGAAGGAAAATAGGAAAAAAAAAAAATGTGTCAAATGGGGTCCGTCTTACAGTCCGAATTTAGGTTACCAGCGAAGGGATCAGCACAGGTAGAGGAGTGGTCACAGGGTCGTTCGGTGGTCCAGGCTGGTGCGGTGGTGGTGCTCTGTGTTGCAGGGGTGCTCTGTGGGGTGGCTGTAGTCTGTGGGGTGGCTGTAGTCTGTGGGGTGGCTGTGGTCTGTGGGGTGGCTGTGGTCTGTGGGGTGGCTGTGTCCGTGGGGTGGCTGTGGTCCTTGGGGTGGCTGTGTTTGTGCGGTGGCTGTGGTTTGTGGGGTGGCTGTGGTCCGTGGGGTGGCTGTGGTTCGTGGCGTGGCTGTAGTCCGTGGGGTGGCAATGTACTTACAATCCGGCGGCAGTCCGGTGGCGGCGATCCCAATTCAGCCTCCGGTGCGGTGGTGTCGGGGCTCTGATGTGGCTGCAGCGGGCTCTGTGCTGCGTGGGGGCTCCGCCGGCATTTTGTCCTAACCGCGAAAGCCCCCCGGCAGCTCCGCTCTGTTGCGACGCGTGGCTTCCTGAAACATGGCCGCCAGGGGCCTCCGAAAAGATGGCCGCCGCAACGAGAAATTCAAATCTCGTTGCCGAGATCTCTTCCCGAGATCTCGTTGCCGAGATCTCGGCAACGAGATTTGAATTTCTTGTTGCGGCGGCCATCTTTCCGGAGGCTCCTGGCGGCCATGTTTCAGGAAGCCACGCGTCGCAACAGAGCGGAGCTGCCAAGGGGCTTTCGCGATTAGGACGAAATGCCGGCGGAGCCCCCCACGCAGCACAGAGCCCCGCTGCAGCCACATCAGACCCCTGACACCACCGCACCGGAGGCTGCACCGACAACACCGCACCCCACTGCAGCCACATCAGAGCCCCGACACCACTGCACCAGAGGCTGCACCGCACCAGAGGCTGCATTGGGACCGCCGCCACCGGACCGCCGCCGGGTTGTAAGTACATTGCAACCATAAGACGCACCCCCATTTGCCCCCAAAATTTTTTGGGAAAAAAGTGCGTCTTATGGTCCGAAAAATATGGTAATTCAGAATACCAAAACAACTTTGTTTCATGTTGATGCACATGTACCTATTGACTCACTTGAACGTCTGTTTAATTCTGAAGCAGATAAAGCAGCTGCAATACTCAAAACATCCACTGAAGGAGAAAAAGACAAAAAATCATGGTTACAAGGTACAGCTATTTGGACATATCAGAAAAGTGGACACCTGGGAGAAAAAGCCACTTACAGGTGGGCCCAGGAGAGAGGTATTCCTTTGACCTATGATATAATAAAACAAGTCATATTGCAATGTCCAGTGTGTCAACATTCACAAAAACGAGAGGTAACGCACACAGTCATGAGACACATAGGAAGAGGACAGCTACTCAAATTTGGCAAATGGATTTCATTGGTCTCTTGTCAGAAAGTAGGGGGTGTAAATATGTTTGCACAGCTGTAGACACCTTCTCAGGGCTGATGGTGGGGTTCTCTTGCAAAGCAGCCACTCAATGGAGCACACTTAGAACTTTGGAGATAATCACTCAATACTATGGACCCCACTACAAATACAAACTGACAATGGGTCACACTTTACAGGACAACAGGTCCGAGAATATGCTACACAGAATAACATTAAATAGGTATTTCATATGCCATACTATCCCCAAGCCGCTGGTTTGGTGGAAAGAATGAACGGATTATTAAAATCCATGCTGAAAAAATTAAATCAGGGATCTGATTCACAATATGGTCAATGGAGAGATAATCTAAGTGAAGCATTACAGATTATTAACAATAGACCAATCACTGACTCAATGACACCACTGATGAGAATGCTGACACCAAATCTCAGTATACATGAATCACACGTGGTAGATACCATCATATATTGGAAATTTGATGAGGAAGCAGTAGTACCAGAGAGATCTACCCCTTTGTCTGCTGGATTGGATCTTCATTCTACTAAGGTTGTGTTAATAACACCAGGTAAGGTCATTCCCACAGGTTTGGGATGTCAGATTCCAAAAGGACACTATGGGCAAATAGCTACAAGATCTAGTTTTGCCTTAAAAGGAGCAATGCTGATGGGTGGAGTAATTTATGCAGAATTTCAAGGTGAAATTAAGTAATAATGATCAATATGAGAGAAGAGCCTTTGACCATTGAAAAGGATCAGCGAATGGCACAGATGCTACTGATACCTGTATCTTTAGCCCAGGCTGGGGAGGGAAGCGCTCCCATGAATTAGCCCTTAGAGGGACAATGGTTTTGGGTCCTCAAATGTCAAGAATGTAGGTGCCAAAATCTGGATCCAAAATGTTCAAGGATCGCCTTCTGAGGCTGAGTCATTGCAGTAGGGAAAGATCATACCCTATTAGTAATGAGACCTGGGGTTGAGAAATGGAGTATGTTCCCCAAGAAAAATGCTATTTGCGGGAATAATTCTTGTGTCTCTTGATTCCAGGAGTAAAAACCAGTTTATGGAATCCTTGGTGCAGAGTTATTGGCCAATCTAGAAAATGAAGTATGAGATGTGGTGGCTATGGGTCCTCGTATTCCCTTTCGCGGGTGGATGGAAGAATTTCTACAAGGAGGAGCCAATGGCCAATCGATTCTTAAAACATCAAGTGATTTTTGAGGCATTGAACAGCAGTCAACATACGGATTGCTGGAAATGTACCCATTCTCTGGTAACCGCCACCAGTATTCCTTTTCTAGCTATCCCTGTGGCAATGGAGGATATTTTAACATGGAACAGTTGTTCTAATACCTTAGCAAACAATGACACTTGGAATTCTCGGTTATGGAACATAATCGTACCCATACCTATTGTAGGATGGTAAACCTTCCTTGGTGGCAAAGAAATATGAGCGGACCCACAAAAACTTACAATACTTGGCGTTCAAAAGAGGATCATGGGTACCAATAAATAAAGTAGGATTAACTCATTTGGGAACTGTACCCACGGACAACATACAAATAAGTTTCAAATCAACCTTAAATATGGCGGATGCTTTTAAACCTATATTGCTGGGAAGATCTGTTCACAATAATTCATGGACATTTGCTAAGATGTTTGTGAATGGACTACTGAATCTTGTAGTAATATACGAGGGAATTTGATGTGTAATGAGTCGTCTAATATACGCCAGGACAGGAAACTTGTGGTAATCCAGATGTGGGTTATTGTAGTCCTATTAGACAAAGTCCTAGTTGGTGTGTATTATCTAATGTCAGTGTTTTTATTGATTTGTTTCATCGATTAGTATTGCAACATTCAGCATTATGGGATCTTCCACATAACCTGTATTGGGTATGTGGGGAAAATGCATAAAAATGCCTTCCTGTGGGAATGCAAGGGACATGTACATGAGCTCGGTTAACCCCAGCTACCTTAAAGGGTATGCCACACTAAACAATATCGCTAACGGGATCGCTAAAAAACGTCACTATTTAGCGATCCTGTTAGCGATATTGTTCAGTGCGGCAGCTTCCAGCGACGAGCTTCCTGCTGTGATCTCGCTCGTCGCTGGAATCGCTCCGGACCCTATTTTCTCGTCGGCGCTCCCGCTGGTAAGTATCTAATCGCTGTGTGGCACCTTTTCTTAGCGATTTAGCGTACTTTTGTACCGCTAAAGTCGTTAAGAAGATCGCTAACGGCGATAGCGTCGTTAACTAATTCGCTAAATGTGGCCGCATTTAGCGATATAGAAACAATCCCGCTAGCGATCGCATTAGTATGCGTCGTTATTGTGATCGCTAGCGGGATTGTTTAGTGTGGCAGTACCTTTATTGTACCCTATTCTCAGTTAGATGCTAAGATATTACCAAAACACATGATATTCAAAAGAGCAGCAGATAATAGACCTCGGGAGTCAGGATGACCTCATGTGGTGCAAATGGTACTGAATAAGATTGTCAGTACTCTATTTGTATATCCAATGATTATGCAGATGTGGGATAAATTGATAGAATCTACAGATTATTTAGATGAGCAAATTTTCCAGATATTGGATATACTCAATATAACAATACCATCCAGCAACAATTGGTGACAGTTACTAATCAACATACATTAGTATTAGATTATCTTACGGCTGCTCAAAAAGGCATGTGTCAAATAATTGGACCTGCCGTGCCTGCTGTCATTACATAGATCCACAAGGAGAATTACAATTACAAACAAAATTGGACAGTATACAAAAAGTAAGGGAAAAATATCAAAGAGATAATGATGAAAATAAAGATAGTTGGTGGGGAATACTTTCTCTTTTCTAAACCCTGCCAATAGGTTTAAAGGAATTGGGGGTGCTGATGGTAATTCTACAAGAAACTTTACAACTTATTCTGTGTGGTATTTTAATATATATAGGGGTAAGAGTTGTGTGGTGTATTCTTACACATGTGCTGGAAAAACTTACAAAAACAATAGGAAAAATAACAACCGTACAGATAATGAATATTTATGTTGCTTGAACAAGGAAGTCTTGAGTTCAATAATAGTGTGATGCTCAGAGACAAGGGAGACCAAAATGTTTTGATGGTTTCATGTAGCAATGGTCATGCATGACATCAATAATCAAGGACCGATTGTGATACAAATGAGACAAGTATGAGTGTGTGCCTGGGTTACGATAGGTATCCAGTTTCAGAATAGGTGATTATGGTAGTCATGCTGCCCAGATGCTACCATCTTAGAGCGTTATGCTATGATCATGAAGAGTTAACTTTGTGACAAGCAACATATGGGAGAACTTTGAAATGTTATATTATAACCAGTGGCAAACAAACCTAAGGTGGTTGTAATCAGTAACAAACAACCTTGAAGCGTTGTGCTGTTGTCAGGCAACAACCTATTGTGTAATGGTAAGATACTGATGATTCGGCTTAAACATACTGAACAGATGTGATAGGGGAGGATGTGGGAGCTGTGTATAAAAAAGGGACCCTGTTCAGCGAGGTAGTGACATTCCAGAAGGTATCGTGGACTCACGGTTTCTGTGATAAGAGCAAGTATTTCCTTCTCACTGACACTGAGGTCCCTCTGGTGGAGAAGTGATGTTACAATAC
>JARQOD010000001.1:548687169-548814150 GCA_033576555.1 Oophaga sylvatica | reverse complement strand
TATAGAGGCTGCTGGGTGTATATAGAGGCTGCTGTGGTGTATATAGAGGCTGCTGGGGTGTATATAGAGGCTGCTGGGCTGTATATAGAGGCTGCTGTGGTGTATATAGACGCTGCTGGGGTGTATATAGAGGCTGCTGGGGTGTATATAGAGGCTGCTGGGGTGTATATAGAGGCTGCTGGGGTGTATATAGAGGATGCTGTGGTGTATATAGAGGCTGCTGGGGTGTATATAGAGGCTGCTGGGCTGTATATAGAGGCTGCTGTGGTGTATATAGACGCTGCTGGGGTGTATATAGAGGCTGCTGGGGTGTATATAGAGGCTGCTGGGGTGTATATAGAGGCTGCTGTGGTGTATATAGAGGCTGCTGGGGTGTATATAGAGGCTGCTGGGCTGTATATAGAGGCTGCTGGGGTGTATATAGAGGCTGCTGGGCTGTATATAGAGGCTGCTGGGCTGTATATAGAGGCTGCTGTGGTGTATATAGAGGCTGCTGGGGTGTATATAGACGCTGCTGGGGTGTATATAGAGGCTGCTGGGGTGTATATAGAGGCTGCTGTGGTGTATATAGAGGCTGCTGGGTTGTATATAGAGGCTGCTGGGGTGTATATAGAGGCTGCTGGGGTGTATATAGAGGCTGCTGTGGTGTATATAGAGGCTGCTGGGGTGTATATAGAGGCTGCTGGGCTGTATATAGAGGCTGCTGGGCTGTATATAGAGGCTGCTGGGGTGTATATAGAGGCTGCTGGGGTGTATATAGAGGCTGCTGGGGTGCATATAGAGGCTGCTGGGCTGTATATAGAGGCTGCTGGGGTGTATATAGACGCTGCTGGGGTGTATATAGAGGCTGCTGGGGTGTATATAGAGGCTGCTGGGGTGCATATAGAGGCTGCTGGGGTGTATATAGAGGCTGCTGGGGTGCATATAGAGGCTGCTGGGGTGCATATAGAGGCTGCTGGGGTGTATAAAGAGGCTGCTGGGGTTTATATAGAGGCTGCTGCTGGGGTGTACGTGGAGGCTGCTGATGCTGGAGTATATGTGGAGGCTGCTGCTGGGGTATATGTGGAGGCTGCTGCTGCTGGGGTATATATATAATAATTTTATTTCTATAGCGCCAACATATTCCGCAGCACTTTACATTATAGAGGGGACTTGTACAGACAAGACATTACAGCATAACAATAAATATATATATATATATATATATATATAGAGGCTGTACGTGGAGGCCGCCGTCAGGGTACTTCCGCTGCGAGCAGCTGACCTCTATGCGGCAGGAGATGACCCACGGCTACCGTCGGGAGATCAGCACCGCTTATCTCCCGACGATAGCGGTGGCGTGCGTGGTTCAAATCCTGCGCCAATTCGCGGCCAGACTGCGCCTGTCGCTGATTGGTCGCATCCAGCCGGGCGCGACCAATCAGTGACGCGGGATTTCTGTTACAGACAGAATTAGACAATTATATAGTAGAAAAGAGCCCAGGATGGGAAACATTATTAAATGAAGGGTCCCAGAATGGGGACATTATTACAGGAAGGGGCAAGAATGAGGAACAAAGATTATTAGTTTGGGGGGAACATTATGACTGCTGTAAAAAATTTTACTTTTGACAATACTGTTTTCCATGGGGCAAATCAAAGTGATGTCATGTTACTATACATGGTGACACTATGATGTTTTTTTTCTTCAACTGGCACAGTGTAAAAGTCAGGAAAAAAGTGAGAATGTGCTCAATAAACTATCAGTTACAGATGTATGTGTTATTTTCTGCAGAGACAAGTTCTTGTGGAAAGGAAGAAGTGATAGCGGTCTGCACCAGATGAAGAAGGAAAGCAAAGAGAACTTCAACTATAGATCTCCCTGGTAATTCACTGTACACTACACATTACATACTATATACAGGGCTCCTGTGTATAATGTCACTGGTGATCCTTGTATTACCTGTACACAGATACTATATACACAGTTCTTTATAATATTACCAGTGGTAATATTAGTTTTATTACTACTGCGGTTTTTATTCATGATCAGTATTGTAGCAGTATGTGATGGTAACATGTGGCCTGGTCATGGAATGATAGTAGTATTTGGTTTCTGTATGTAGTATTATTCAGTCACTATGTGGTGGTAATATGTGGTCTGGTCATGGTGTCTCTTGTATGTGGTATTATTGGTATAGTGGATTGTGTTATGTAGAGCAGACACTTATTCTAATATAAATAAGGAGATTTATTTCCATTAGAGATTAAATACTTGGAAGTTTAACCCTTCCCAGTCATGTGACTATTAAACAGTAGCAAAGATGTACTTACAGGGGTTCTAATCATCTAGCCACAGGATAAGTGATAACTTATTGATTAGTGGGGTTCCGACTGCGGGGATTTGTCCGATTTGCAGAATGTGGAATTTTTATCTCCATTAGGCCACATACATTCACACGTTTAGGATTTGGTTGGTATTTTACCTCAGTATTTGTAAGCCAAAACCAGGAGAGGGTGAAAAATGCAAAAGAGGTGCATGTTTCACATACTACTTTTCCTCCAATTATTCCACTCCTGATTTTGACTTACAACTACTAATCAAATACTGACCATGGCCTTAGAATGGAGCTCATGTACGAATCAACAACTGATCAGTTCATTCCTAAGTGGCTGCCAAGTGATAAACTTGCCTTTTTCTGGCAGCCAAAATAGGATGAATAGAAATGTGGTGATTCCCAACCTGCAGATCCATTTTAACATGAGGATAAACTGCTGCATCTTCCCCGTATTAGTTCCCCATTCTTCCAATTGGTGCGGTTCCAATGGTTGGTTTCCACCAAGCAGTAAGTTATCTACCATCCTACGGATTGGCAATATCTCATTTTCACCAACGAACTCTTTAATGGCCACTACTGTAAATGTACATACCAGTTATGGTCTGCACACATTAGATGTGCATGATCCACTTTGCATTTTATGGTCGACACTCCACTATAACGGGGATAACTGCTAACATGTATTTGGATATAGTTTTAGTGAGAGCCCTAGACACCCCAGTCTGACCCTCCACCCACATGAGGGACATGTCATTATACTTTCATCTTTAGGCTAAGTGCAGACGGTGCGGATTGGGCTGCGGATTTTTCCGCGCAGATTTTGGTAAATCCGCAGGTAAAATGACCTGGGTTTTACCTGCTGATTTAATGCGGATTTGATGCGGATTTGCTGCGTTTTTTGTGCGGATTTCCCCTGCGTTTTCAGACCTGCGGATTTCTATTTAGAGCAGGTCTGACAACGCTGCGGAACTGCACAAAAGAAGTGACATGCTGCGGATTTAAATCCGCACCCAATTCCGCGCGGAAAATTCTGCAGCATGTGCACTGCTTTTTTTGCTTAACATTGAATCCAATGCTACTGTACATCACTTGCAATTCTGCTGCGGATCTGCAGCGGAAAATCCGCTGCGGATCCGCAGCAGAATCCGCAACGTGTGCACATAGCCTTAAGGCGTTTACTGACTAGCCAAGCAGTGGAGTACTACGATGCTTGCGCTGGAGCATTGTTGTGCGTACAAATCATGGTTTTCTTGACTACTTGAAGAAAGTGTCTTGATTTTGAGTCCATCTTCAACCTGTAAAGGTCCAACTAGCTCATTTTTAATACCAGCCCATAGCAGCACCCCACCTTCACCTTGCTGGCATCTGAGGCAAAGTGGAGATTAGTGCCGATTACTGATCCAGCCACAGACCCATCTACCTAGTCTGTCAGGAGTCGCTCTTACCTCATCCGTCCATAAAACCTTTGAAAAGTCTGTCTTCAGATATCTCTTGGCCCACTCTTGACATTTCACCTTCTACGTCTTGTTCAGTTGTGGTTGGGTGTCAACCCTTCTTACCTTGGCAATGTCTCTGAGCACTGAACACCTTGTACTTTTGGGCTCTCCAGGGAGCTTACAGTTTTGGAACATGCCAACACTGGAGAATATGTTCCTGGTTTGCTTCTCGTTCGATTCTTCTCAATTCTTTGGCAGTTATTGGTCATTTTTTGTCTCAACACATTTTTGTGCATCTCTGTAGAATATTTGCAACAAATATTTGCCCAGGAGATGTGATATGTTCAGACCATGTTTTTGCATGGTCAGTCATTACACGGGCAATGCGTCTGCACACTGCAACACCCCAAGATATTCAGCTTTAGTATTAAATTAATGCAGAGGTGCATATATACGCTATATGGCCAATATACAAACATATCGACACATGATGCATCAGCACACTGCAACCAATGAACAATATTTCCAAAAACATTAAAAATGTTAAGTACTTAATGTTTTTGTAGTACATATCGGGGTGTGTGGCCCCCTCCAGGGCTCTGCACCCTTATCTACGCATCTTACCCATTAAAGGTTTTAGGTAGGACATGTAATGGTTGGGGATCATCCATATTAAAAAGGTCAATGTGATGTGGTTGGATGGATTTTGCGATGTTTGATAAAAAAAACCCCGCTAAATATTTTGTTTTTAGCGTTTACAGCAATATTGGAGTTCATGTATTCATTAATCGCGGTGTGCTAATGCATCATGTATGTACATGTTCATATATTGGCCGTCAGAGTATTTGTGCACCTGTACATAGAATTTAGTACTGCACGTGTGCAAGTCCTACTTTTTCTTATTTTTACAGTACATATCAGGGGCACATATATAATATTCTCAGCACAGGAACGTTTTTTTTAACATTCAATTGTTAACCTATTCTGATTCTAAGATCTACTGATTAAAATAAACTTTGTGGGAAAACCTTGGACAATTTGACTTTACAGAGTCTGTTAAAGCTCCTTTTTGGCCCAATTTGCCTGAGGAAAACAAGCTGCCTAATAATTCTGCACACTTTTGACATTGGTGCTGTGTGGCGGCCATTGTTGTTGAGATTTCGTGCTTGTGGGGCAGTACGGTCTGGAGTCATGGGGACTCAGTCTTGCAGCGTGGGTGTTTTGAGGCACCAGGCCATCAGCCCTGCTGGTGCATTGTCACTGTGGCGGTGGTTAAAGCACGACACAGCTCCTTTAATGCCATCAGGACCCAAAGATGTTCGCCGTGACATGGCAGTGGGCTTCGTACAGTTTGATCAGAATGTTAAACTTCATGTTCAGTTACGGTATATATATATTTTTTTGCCTGGCAGCATTAGATCATGTTGTATCCTTAGGCCACATCTTCCCCATTACCCATCACTTGATCTGCATCATCTAATAAGCAATCAAGTTTATACATCTTGGAGTTGGAAAATGTATAAACATTATAGGGTCAAAATAACCACTTGCCTCATTGTTCACACAGTGTATAGGATTGTACACTGCACACTGTATACACAGTACAGTTTGTAGGAATATTAAAATAGTTTGCAATGTTTTTTTTTTCCTTTTTTAACATCCATAGAAATTAAAATGCACGGTTAGCATTGCTCAGCATACGCAGGATAGGTACAGTCACAGTGCCAGCCAGGGAACAAGCAAATTAACTGACTGCTCATTCCCTTAGGGCAGTGTTCCCCAACTCCGGTCCTCAAGAGCCACCAACAGGTCATGTTTTCAGGTTTTCCTCAGCACTGCAAAGGTGTTTGAATTTTTGCCTGTCCAGGTGATGCAATTATCACCTCAGCAATACTAAGGAAATCCTGAAAACATGACCTGTTGGTGGCTCTTGAGGACCGGAGTTGGGGAACCCTGCCTTAGGCGATCCCTCTACAAGCCCAGCACTGAGCAACTACTTGGAGCACTGCTGTCCGAGTAAGCAAATTGCCACTTCCGAGAGGAAGAGGACTTGAACTCTATAGCGCCATCTGTTGGAAGCAGCAATCCTACAAGTCACTATCAACCCTTTAACGGTTCTTTAAATGACAATGTGTAACAAGTAGCAATGAGCATTGCTCTGCTTATACAGTACTAGCACAGCAACATGACCGGCCAAGCAAAATATAAGAGAGCTGCCTCCTGGTGCTGGTTGTTACTCTGCTTAGCGTTCTTCTTGCAGAGGGAGTTCCACTAGCTGGGTGCAGAGTAATGAGCAGCGTTCAGTATATTCTGTATTTGCAGTGCTACACTGCCAGCCGGGGTGCAGAACGACTACCTGCTGTTCTCCTGATGACTGCGTAATATTGGGCCTGTAAAGCACATACAATATTCGTTCTGTGCATTGCTGATGAGGACATAGTGGTGGGGCAGGTCGTCCAGTGCTGGGTGTACATCACGGACTGGCACTGTGAGTGCACTAATACTGTATGTGCTGAGCATTGCTGAAATATATGGGTAGAAATATACAGATTGTTGCGCAAATCTTGACATAAGTCACTTTCCTTTGATGCTATGCACCATGGGAAATTGAATGAAGCAGAGCAGCACTTTATCTCCCTGGAGGACGTCTGCTGAAGTTGGCTCATTTGAATGATCGGTTTGTGCCATGACTGAGTTTTCAGTTTTAGTATATGTTTTGCTAAAGAGTTTTTTTGTCAAATAATTATTAGATTCACTTTTAAAATAAATAACGAAAATTGTAGTGATACGTCCTCCTAAATCACATTCAAACATCCGTGTAACACTGTCCCTGTACAGATGTATGGACTGGCAGCCTAATATGAGGAACGTCAACCTCAGGTAAGCAGACCCGTGGCTGGTCCATGCACGATTGTCTGTTCTCTGTAATACAGAACGTCTGAATTCGCACTAAGTCAAGGAAGGTAGGGAAGACACATCTGTATCTCTAATTACACCAATAAATTGACATGAAAAAAAACAAACAAAAAGGATTTATTATACATGCTTTAAAAACAATGTTATGCAAATGTTTTGTTCAATGTTTGCGGCATCTGCGAAATATTATAAAATACAGAAAGCTGGTGCAAAACTTTTCATATCCAGTGTTTTCTAGGATTGTGTCATGTAGGGAATCATCTCTGAGTTACAGGTCAGTGGCAGGACCTCCCCAACTGTAATCTTCATCTTCGGAGCTGGAACTTCTTGCACGATTAAATTTTCTACGAAGCGCATCATGCTCATATTCCCTGCTGAGGTGTGACAACGATGGTTAATTTGCAGCATAGTAAGAGAAAAACAACTTTCATGTGTCTATCACGTAATTAATACAGACTTTTACTTTCAAGAACATACCCCCGTTCCTGCATTATAAAGGTCTAAGATCTGAATAATCATGGGTGGGTTTTTTGTCACTATTTTGACTTGTGGTTCTTCCTGATTTTTTTTTTGTGTCAAATTCATGAATTTGCGCATAACCAAAAATTGTCTTTCCTCCTATATTTAACTGGTTTTGCATTTGTTAGGGGAGAAAAGTCACTGATTAACAAAATTTCTCAAGAAATGTGCCAAATAACTTGTGAACATAAAATTCCAGTCAAGGATGGGAGCAGAGATGGGCAAAATTTTGAGAATTAAAAAAAAAAAATCACTGTTCATGAATCTGCCTAAAACATCTGGAAAAGCCACGTTGATGTAAATATTAGAAAACAAACTAAACCTCAAAAGACTACTTGGAAAATAAAACCAACGCAAATTGTTTGATGAATTAGTCGTAAATCAAAAAGTCATTAATTGAGGATATCCATACCAAAACAAACTGCAGGAAATGCAAGGATTAACCAGGCCCAACGTCTTACAGTTGGGTCTGCTGCATTGTTTCAGAGAGAAAAATGTGAGTGAGGAGAAAATGCATTTGGGCGGCTTTCTTTGGCACTCAGTTCTCTGACCATCCAGGTAACCATTCATATATTTTTGTCTGTTTGTCTCTTCATGGTTCTCCAAACATGGTAATGTGGGAGTATTGCTTCTTCTACTCCAGCACTGCAGCTATTACTCTAAAGATTTTTCCTGTTAATTTGCCTATATTAGGCTAGTTTCAAACTAGCGTATGGCCGAGCTGCGGAGGGATGCGGACTTCCTCCATGAAGCCCCGCCCACTGCCGCACCTCCTTCGGTCAGTTCCGCCTACGTCGGCATGCGGCGTATTTTTAACATTGGGTACGCAGGCCGTGCCGATGTATGCGGATGCCTACGCATGCGTCGTTCTATCGGTGTGGCGACTTGCGCCACACGCAACGAGTTGCAATTTGGTGCGTTTGCCGCACCGTCAAAACGACGGAGGCATCCGCATACATCGGCACAGCCTGCGTACCCAATGTTAAAAATAGGGTATGCACGCCACATGCCGACATAGGTGGAGCTGACCGGAGGAGGTACGGCCGTGGGCAGGGCTTCACGGAGGAAGTCCGCAGCCCTCCGCAGCTCGGCCATACGCTAGTGTGAAACTAGCCTTACATATCTGCCTACATTACAGCTTGATTGTATAATAATGTTATAGCACAACCAAAAAGGAGGGTGCTCGAGTAGGGTCCTAATCCCATATATTATATAGTAAGAAAAGCTCGGCACACCAACGGATATATTGATATCCAAAGTGATATTTATTAATTAGTACATACACCACCAACGTTTCGGTCTGTGCTCAGACCTTCATCAAGGTACTATATATGTACTCTCACTTTCTAAACAGTCTCTTATATGGTGGTTAGCTCCCCATATGATCAAGCTGAATTCTTAAGTGAATTATTCGGTGGCTGTGGAGCACGGTCTCTGTGTGTTGGACGCGGTGTCCACCGCTTGTCCTGTGTGCAATAATGTTTTTGGCTATTCATACTTTTTCCACACCACAGAGGATACACATGCTTGACCTTATATGAGGTATCATCACTTCATCCACAGGCTCAAACATACCGTATGTAATCATTATATATAGACACACATTGCATTACACATGTCTAGACATACACACATATATACAGCTCTGGCAAAAATTAAGCGACCACTGCAAAATTTTCAGTTTGTCTGATATTTCTCTTTATAGGCACATTTTTCAGCAAAATGTAAATTGCTCTTTTATTCTATAAACTACTGACAACGTCTCCAAATTTCCAAGCAATAAATTTTGTATTTATTTTCAGAAAATGAGAAATGGTCAAAATAACAAAAAAAGCAGTACTTGCAGACCTCAATAATGCAAAGAAAACAAGTTCATAATCATTTAGAAACAATACTAATGTTTTAAACTATGGAAGAGTTCAGAAATCAATATTTTGTGGAATAACCTTGATTTTTAATCACAGCTTTCATGCACCTTTGCATGCTTTCCACCAGTCTTTCACACTCCTTTTGGGTGACCTTATGCCACATGTTTGATGGCCTGTGTCTATCCATCTTCCTCTTGATTACATTCCAGAGGGGGTTCAGGTCTGGAGATTGGGCTGGCCATGACAGGGATTTGATGTGGTGGTCCTTCATCCACACATTGATTGACCTAGCTTTGTGTCAAGGATTCAATTGTTTTTCCTGGATAACCTTGTATGCGGATAGATTCATACGTCCTTTGCAAAGAAAAACCAGACCTATTCCAGCCTTGCTGAAGCATCCCCAGATCATCATTGATCCTCCACCGAATTTCACAGTGGGATGCAAGACACTGTGGCTTGTACACCTCTCCAGGTCTCCGTCAAACCAATAGACAACCAGGTGTTGGGCAGAGCTGAAAATTAGACTCATCAGAGAAGATTACCTTTCTCCAGTCTTCTATGGTTCAATCCTTATGGTCTTTGGCAAACTTCAGCCTGGCTCTCCTTTGCTTCTCATTGATGAAAGGCTTTTTTTCTAGCTTTACATGACTTTAGCCCTGCCTCTAGGAGCCTGTTACGAACTGTTCTTGCCATGCACTTCACCCAGCTGCCGTTTGCCATTCCTTTTGTAGGTCACTTAGTTGCTGAGTGACATTCGAATAAGATGACGGTCATCCCGGGCAGTGGACTGTCGTTTTCACCCTCTGCTGGTCTGTAGCTGTGTTGTCCCCAATGTCTGCTGCTTGACCTTGTTGTAATAGACTGCCCTTAGAAATTTTAAGGATGGAGGCAACATGACGCTGTGTGGCATGGCGCATTGTCCTGCTGGAAAAAAAACAGTCCTCAGAGTTAGGGAACATTGCCAGAGCAGGAATCAACTGCTTTTCCAGGATAACCTTGTATGCGGCTTGATTCATACGTCCTTCGCAAAGATTAACCAGCCCAATTCCAGCCTTGCTGAAGCATCCCCAGATCATCACCAATCCTCCATCAAATTTCACAGTGGATGCAAGACACTGCGGCTTGTACGCCTCTCCAGGTCTCCGTCAAACCAATAGAAGAACAGATGTTGGGCAAAGCTGAAAATTAGACTCATCACAGAAGATTACCTTACTACAGTCCTCCCAATCCTTATGGTCTTTGGCAAACTTCAGCCTGGCTCTCCTTTGCTTCTCATTGATGAAAGGCTTTTTTCTAGCTTTACATGACTTGAGCCCTGTGTGAAGGATGGCCCCCGTCCTTCCACGTCACCAATGTGACGCAACTCCACAGGCACAGCTCTCTGGCGCCCCCTTTGTCTATCAGGTTAGTTCGGGAACTGCACCTAGAGAAAACGGCCGCCGGGGAGGGTGTCCTGTTACCCACTGGGTATTCTAAGATTCGTGATCAGAGTAAAAGCATCAGCCCAAGATTAATTTTATGGTTTAATTGCCTTAAGGGCGCACTAGATAATTACAGAAATATACAGTAAGCTATACAACGGAATTACAATGGATGGGCAGTCAGAGTAAAATACAACAATAATGATACAAGGCTTAGAGGTATTAGCTAGAGGTCAATATTACCAGGTTGTATGGACATGTGGAGGCAGGGAGCTCTGCGATCCCCAGGTGAAAGTCTTAGTTGCTGGACAGTCCCCCAAAACGTGTACCGCTGCTCCCTTGGCAGTTCTGTCCCTGGTTGCTTCTTGGCTTCTGTGAGAATGGATCTGGTCTGCCCTTAGCTCACAGTTCTTAAACCTGCTAGGTCCCTCCCCTCGGTGTCCGAGGGTGGGAGGATAATCTCCACCCTTAGCCCCCTGCAGAATTTATTCCCAATATCTAGCAAAGGGGTTAACTTTCTCCAGGATGATCGGATCAGGACACGAGAGGTACCAGCGGATGCAGTATGTTTTGCCTGTCGCAAGGATATCAAACCTGGCCCGATTGGGTCATGGTGGATGGTCAATCTCTATATCTCAGCCCCCCAAGCCATCACAGACTCGGGAGTTGCACCATCAAATGCCTGAGGTCCGCCGGGTCACACAGATATTTTTATGAGAATGTACCTACAAAGAAGGGCTCATAATTCATAATCCTAGAACGGAGCCTTCGTGTCTGGAAGATACAATTGGTGTGTTTCTGTGTCCGACTGGCAGGTATAATCTAATTGAAGCCTCTACTTTGAAGCACGCATACTAATCGGCCTGGCTATTCATATTGAGCAGGAAATTCTGTCTTGGGCATGAATTGCTTAGCATACTAAAGCCCTTTTGCTTCACAGTGGACATCAAACCCTGTCGTATTGAATATGCTAACAGTCCCTGTGCAGTTAGCAGCCTGTGGCTCTGTGCATAGACAAAATGGAGGCTGGTATAGGCCCTATCCAAGATGGTGGCGGTTCCTTTCCTCACACCCTGCGTCAAGGAGCCTGTTACGAACTGTTCTTGCCGTGCACTTCTCCCCCGCTGCCATTTGCCATTCCTTTTGTAGGTCAGTTGATGTCATTCTGCGGTTGCAGAGTGACATTCGAATAAGATGACGGTCATTCCGATCAGTGGAGAGTAGTTTTCGCTCTCTGCCGGTCTGTAGCTTTGATGTCCCCAATGTCTGCGGCTTGACCTTGTTGTAATGGACTGCCGTCTTAGAAATTTTAAGGATGGAGGCAACATGACGCTCACTGTATCCCTCTGCTAGTAAAGCCAGAATTGAGCCCTTCTTTTCCTCACTCAAGACTTTTTCTTTTCACCTTCTTTGGCATGGTTAAAAGTTATTTTTTCATTCCTATTAATTTTGGGATATTACTAGCACTTGTTTTGCCATCCAGCTTGTCCTATTGCAAGAGGATTGTGAACACCACAACAGTGTTTTTTTTGTGTAAATCAAGCTTTATTATATCAGCATATAAGAATCATACAAAACAAAACAGTCATGACTCTGAATAAACATTAATGCTTATAATAAGTAGTATAACAGTAGACAGGCATATAAATACTAACTATTAACTAATCAAGAGCAATCTCTTCTGGTGAAATGTAAATCAATAATACTGATGAATCATTGAATATACGTACCAGAAGAAAAGTTAAATGATAAAAGAAGAAAGGGATATAAAGAAAAAGAAGGGAAAAAAGTAAGAAATCAGAATAGAGGTAGTACAGGGAAGGGAATAAGATATCCGAGACCCCCTCCCGGGGGCACCCCAAACTCCCTCCCTGAAACAGAGAGGAGAGCATATAAAATATGGATGACCGTACTAAGTTCAAAGACAGGCCATGACAAAAGCCCACTATTAATTTCAAATTTAGCCAGAGTTACCTCCAAGGTCACCAGTACCCGAAATCGAGGAATCAAGTTCCGGAGACTCTCTAAAAGCCAACCAGGAGACCCAAGTGCAATAAATTTCGTTGGTTTCATCTGTGGATTGTTTTATCAGCTGTTCCATGCGGTAAATATCATTGAGTTTAGTCACAAATTCCGCTCTGGAAGGGAATTTTTCCTGCTTCCAGTATCTAGGTATTAGGTTCCTTGTGGCCGTGAGAAAGTGTCTGAGAAGATTCTTCTTAAATCTAGAGATTGACATGTCACTTAAGGACAAAAGTGCTAACTCTACTGTGGGTTTGATTTTACGTAGGGATAACCTATTGTAGAGGTCAAAAATTGATAACCATAAGTTCTTTATGGGTGGACAGTCCCACCATGTATGGATATATGATCCTTTATTTTCAGGCATCTCCAGCATGTATCCGGAATCACCGGAAACATGGTGTGTATTGTGGATGGGCATCTGTACCACCTTGATAGAATCTTATAGCTCCTCTCCTGTGACACCGCGCTCAACGATGCCCTAAACGTTAACAGAAGGATCTTGTCTCTATCCTCTTGGCTTCCCCAGATCACATTCCCATTTAGAGAAAAATATAGGGAAATTGTGTTTTGGTAGTTGGGATGATTGGAACAGATTGTACAACAATGAGACCGTATGACCAGGGGAATTCCCCCCCCCACAAAGTTTCTCAAAGGGGGTTAGGGGTCTAAATATATTTGCATGTTTAGGGGTCAGAGTTATGAAGCTTTTTAACTGTTCATAAAGAAACCAAGCTCCTGTAGGTGGGTTTTAGGTCTGATAAATTTCAGTTAGTTATTTCATAGAAGACTGATTTATGTAGTCGGATATAGTAGGCCACGTGTTTCTATGTCTATTTAAGAATGACTCTCTTTGTAGACCCGTAGGGAAATCAGGATTGTCGTAGACTGGAGTTAACGGTCCAGAGAATGTAGAAATTTGGAGGACTCTTCCTTTTTGTCTTAGGAATGACGCCATGTTTCTAGTTAAAAATGGCAAACCAGCAATCCCCCAACCCCTCTCTCAGCCGACCACAAGATTATTTGGGGATCATAGCTAATGAGGTCACTCTCTAGTTGTACCCATTTCTTGTGCGTTCTATTATGATTGAGATCCAAAATGCAGGTTCCAATCGCTGTGCAGTTATACATTAAGAAATCTGGCAGTCCCAGCCTCCCTCTTTTTTTTGAGCAGCTTAACAGGAAATATGACAAACGCGCTCTCGAGTGTGACCAAACAAAAGGATTAATTGCTCTCTTGAGGTGGGAAAAGAGGCCGGGAGATGCATAGAAATTGTTTGAAAATAATATAGGATACGTGGTAAAAGGTCCATTTTAATTACGTTGACTCTCCCCAGCCATGATAGTTGTAGATTGTGCCATTTTTCTAGGTCTAGCTCTGCTTTGTGTAAAACATGTTTATAATTCGCATCATACAAATTAGAAGTTTTAGCTGTCAATTTAATACCCAAGTATGAAAGAGAGTCGGAGCGCCACTTGAATGGGAAGGTAGAACTAAACTGTTCTACTGTAGATGGACGTAGAGATACATTTAATATTTCGGACTTATGCGTATTTATTTTAAAATTACTTAGAAGGCCGAATTTGTGGAGTTCTGCCATGATATTTGGTAAGCTTACCGCAGGGGAAGAAATAAACAGGAGCACGTCGTCGGCGAAAAGGGCCAACTTGTGCTCTCCGGACTTAGACTTAATACCTTTGATGGAGGGGTTGTTTCGTAGTGCGATGGCTAAAATTTCCATGGTTATAATGTACAGAAGTGGGGAGAGAGGGTATCCCTGTCTCGTGCCGTTCCCAATAAGGAAAGGGCCTGAGAGGGAGCCATTAATCTTAACCTGAGCGCTATAGGGGAAATGTAAAGAGCTGAGATCCTTTGAAGCATAACCTCACCCAGACCAATCTCTCTCAGAGCCTGAAACATGAATTCCCAAGTGTACCCTGTCGAAGGCCTTCTCAGCATCAATCCACAGGATACACATGGGGTCTCACCCCCTCCCAGCTCCATCTATCAATGAGATGGCCCTTATGGTATTGTCTCTAGCCTCCCTCCCCTGCACGAAGCCCACCTGGTCTTAGTTTATCAATTTTTGCAGGAGAAGCCCCAATCTCTTCACGATCATCTTGGCATAAATTTTAACATCTAGATTTATTAGAGATATCGGGCGATAATTACTGCAAAGCGAGGGATCTTTACCGGGTTTGGGCAATACTGTGATATGAGCCATCAATGTTTGAGAAGAGAAAGCACCTCCTGATGAGGCTGAGTTACAAACTTCTAGAAACACCGGGCCCAACAAGGTAGAAAATTGTTTATAGAAGCCTGCAGAGAACCCATCAGGGCCGGGACTCTTCCCATGCTTCAAGCTACTTATTGTTTCGGATATTTCTTCCAAGGAGAAATCTTTTCTAGTTCCATCTTATCTTCTCCTTATAGGGAAGTAATTTTATGTTGTTGCATGTATGTACTGATTTTATGACGGAGCGAGGAGACCGATATGTCTTTATAATGGCTGTCTATATTATATAGCGTGTTGTAATAGTCACTAAATCCCGAGAGAATGTCTTTAGTGCTATAAACTTTCTTCCCTTTATTTTTGATGTAGGGGATATAAGTGGCCGAGTTACGTGGTTTAATCGCTCTGGCTAGCAACTTACCGCTTTTATTGCCCAGTTGGTAGAAGCGATTTCGAAGTCGCTCTCTAAAGCACCTCGACTTCTGATCTAGAATTGAAAACATCTTTTGTCTTGCTGTGGAAAGGAGTGCCAACGTATTTAGGTCTAGATCTCGTTTGTGCTTAAGTTCTAGTTCATGTACTTGATCTGATAATGTGGTCAGCTCGGCAATTCTTTCTTTTTTCAAACGAGCTCCATGTGATATGAAAATACCCCGTATCACACTTTTTAAGGCCTCCCATTTGACGGAAGGGGATGTGGGGTCACTTACATGATCCATTAAAAAATGAGAAATAGATTGTTCCACTTCATTTTTGCACAGGGCATCCTGAAGTAGGTTCTCATTTAAACGCCAAGAGAAGCCCGATCTTGTAGATAATTGTAATGCAATTGTAAGATATATTGGGGCATGATCCGACCAAAGAATCGAACCCACATCAGCCTCTATTGGTAAATATAGTAATTTGTGGGATATGAAGAAGTAGTCTATTCTGCTGTATATATTGTGTGTTGGGGAGAAAAAGCTATAATCCCTAGTGTCAGGGTGTGTGATTCTCCAGATGTCCACTAGTCTCATGCTATGCATCTGCTTCTTTATTCGATTAATAGTGGTAAGGGGGTATGAGGTCTTACCCGATGAGACATCCACTGCGGGATCCAAAGGAACGTTGAAATCGCCACCCAGTATCACAGGAGAGGAGCCGGCAAAGATCTCCATGCGTTTTCTACATTCCGCTCCAAATTTCTGTTGCCCTCGCATGTCCACCTGCGGCTGGCTCCCAAAACTCCTGCAGAGCGTTTTACAAATGGCGCCGGGTGGCTGGGGAAACCTCCTCTCACCTCCTCACTGCTCCGATGCTTCGGGTGTCTGAGCTTCCGCCCTGGCTCTCCCGGTTGTGTCCCGCGCTCACCTGGGAGTCTTTTTCCTCTGTGCCTGCAGGGGAACTCTGCGTCGCTCCCCCGATGCTTTCTGGCACCTCTGCAGTGGCCTTCCTGAGAAACCGCGCGTTCTCCTGTTCCCAGAGACCTGTGCCGGTAAGATCCTCTATTCTGGCTCCCTCTCAACAAGTTTGTAGCCCTCTTTGAGTTCTGGATCTCAAGCAGGAATCTTTTAGAAGCGCTCAGCGTGGAGGAGCTCTCCACCATGCGACCGTCTCTCCACAGCAGTGTTTTTAATACTTTCCTTCATTAAATAAGATTTGGTTCAGATGATCACCTAATCAGAAGCACATTAAGTAGAATGAGTTGTACTCTGGTTGTAATTCAACTGACACTGGAATGGAATGGCTGATTTTTATAAAACTGTGCAGTGGTCTCTTAATTTTTGCCAGGAATACACAGTTGTGCTCAAAAGTTTACATACCCGGGCAGATTTTTGACTATGAATAACACCAAAACTTTTTCTCCACTCATGGTCAGTCGTTGGGTGAAGCCGTTCATTATCAAACTACTGTGTTTTCTCTTTTTAAATCATAATGACAACCCAAAACATTATGGCTCTCATCTCGGTACCTAATTGTAGTTGTAACGGGTCTGGGAGGCGGAACCTCTGAGCTACTATACAAAGGGGCGGACCTTGTAAGAGAGCGGGTGGCGACCAGGGTGGACAGGCAGGTAGTAACAGCAGATAACCGGGGTAGTCTCTGGATGAACGGGCAGGAAGTCGCGGCAAGTGACCGAGGCAGTCTCTGGATGAGTGGGCAGGAGGTCACGGCAAATGACCGGGGCAGTCTCTGGATGAGTGGGCAGGAGGTCACGGCAAGTGACCGGGGCAGTCTCTGGATGAGTGGGCAGGAGGTCACGGCAAGTGACCGGGGCAGTCTCTGGATGAGTGGGCAGGAGGTCACGGCAAGTGACCGGGGCAGTCTCTGGAGGAGTGGGCAGGTGGTCACGGCAAGTGACCGGGGCAGTCTCTGGAAGAAGGTAGATACGACCTGTGATGGCTGAGCCTCCAGGTAGGCTAGCAGGAAGATAGAAGATGAGCGCTCCCAGGTGAGCGAGCGAGAGTCACTGGAATAGCAGAAGATCACGGTACGTGACGGCAGAGCCTCCAGGTAGGCTAGCAGGCAGGTAACAGATGAGCGCTCCCAGGTGTGCTAGCAGGCAGGTAACAGATGAGCGCTCCCAGGTGAGCGGGCGAGAGTCACTGGAATAGCAGAAGATCACGGTACGTGACGGCAGAGCCTCCAGGTAGGCTAGCAGGCAGGTAACAGATGAGCGCTCCCAGGTGTGCTAGCAAGCAGGTAACAGATGAGCGCTCCCAGGTGAGCGGGCGAGAGTCACTGGAATAGCAGAAGATCACGGTAAGTGACGGCAGAGCCTCCAGGTAGGCCAGCAGGCAGGTAACAGATGAGCGCTCCCAGGTGAGCTAGCAGGCAGGTAACAGACAGCAACCTGGCAGGAATCAGACAGGTATCTGGCAAGGACCCGGAGGACTGAAGCAGAGTAGTGAACAGTGCAACAACATTGCTCGGGCACCTCCATTTTGGAGGAGGGGCCTTATATAAGGTGAAGTCCTCCGGCCATTGGCCGGGGACTCCTTAGGACGACGCGCGCGGCCCCTTTAAGAGGGAGGGCAGCGCCCGCGTGTGCGCCCTAAGCACAGTGGCAGGAAAGGAGCGTGCGCCGCCATCAGAGCGGCAGGAGGACGCCAGACCTGGAGCAGAGGGTTGAGGGGAACAGCGTCCCTGCCTGGCAGAGGGCAGGGACGCCGACGCTACAGTACCCCCACCTTTAGGCCCCCCCTTTTTTAGGCCAGAAAGAAATTTAGCTAGGATGAGAGGGGCATGGATGTTCTCCCGAGGCTCCCACGTTCTCTCCTCAGGACCAAACCCCTTCCAATCCACCAAAAAAATAGGTCTTCCTTCTTACCCTTTTGGTGGCCAAAATGTTCTCTACCTCAAATTCGTTTTCAGCTGAAACCGGAGCAGGAGGCGTACCTGTAGACTTGGAAAAAGAGTTAAGTACCACCGGTTTGAGGAGAGATACATGGAAGGAGTTAGGGATCCGCAAGTTGGCCGGAAGTTTCAATTTATAGGCCACTGGGTTGATCTGACTGATGACCTCCAAAGGACCGATGAATCGAGGCCCTAACTTATAGGAAGGAATCTTGAGCCGGACATACTTGGACGAGAGCCAGACCTTATCCCCAGGACGGAATTGCGGAGGATCCAGACGTTTTTTGTCAGCATGTCTTTTCATACGCTCGAATGACAGAAGGAGTGCGGACCGGGTACTCTCCCATATGGAGGAAAATTTGTTAACAAGAGATTCCGCAGCCGGATTGTCCACTGAGATGGAGACGGGAAATGGGATCCGAGGATGCTGACCGAAGACTACAAAAAACGGGGATTTGGAGGAAGATTCGCTCTCGTGATTGTTGTAAGAAAATTCGGCCCATGGCAGGAGATCCACCCAGTCAGAATGGTGGACATTAACGAAGTGCCGGAGGTAACTGGTCAGGATCTGATTGACCCGCTCCACTTGACCATTGGACTGTGGGTGGTAGGCGGAGGAGAAGTCCAAGGTGACGTCTAGCAATTTACAAGTGGCTCTCCAGAAACGTGAGGTGAACTGTACCCCTCGATCCGACACGATATGGCGGGGCAGGCCATGAAGACGGAAGATGTGGCGGATAAAGTCTTTAGCCAGCTTGGGTGCAGACGGGAGGCCTGGCAGGGGAATAAAGTGAGCCATCTTGGAAAAGCGGTCAACGACCACCCAAATGACCGTACAACCGGCAGAAACGGGGAGGTCCGTTATGAAGTCCATGGCTATATGCTGCCAGGGAGCAGCGGGTACAGGAAGCGGAAGGAGGCGACCGGCAGGCAGGTGTCTCGGAACCTTGTTGTGGCCACATGAGGCACAGGCAGAAACAAAGTCTATTACGTCCTTGTGCAGGGTAGGCCACCAGTAATGCCGAGTAATTAGCTGGAGGGTCTTTTTTTGACCGGCGTGGCCAGCTAATTTAGACGAATGACCCCAGTGTAGGATTCTCTCCCGATCGGGTACCGATACGAACGTCTTACCGGGAGGGAGACGATTTAGACTCACGGGAGACACCTGCATTACTCTGGCGGGATCGATGATATGTTTAGGTTCCTCCTCGAGATCCGACACCAGGAAGGATCGGGACAAGGCGTCCGCCTTGATGTTCTTGTCTGCCGGGCGAAAATGTAGAACAAAATCAAAACGAGCAAAAAACAAGGACCACCGGGCCTGGCGCGGGTTAAGTCTCTGGGCATGCTGGAGGTAAGCCAAGTTTTTGTGGTCAGTGTAAATAATTACCGGATGAAGAGCCCCTCGAGTAGGTAACGCCACTCCTCCAATGCCAGCTTGATGGCCAATAACTCTCGGTCTCCTATGGAATAATTGCGCTCAGAAGAGGAGAAGAGTTTGGAGAAGAAGCCACAAGTTACCATCCTCCCGGAAGATGATTTTTGAGTAAATACTGCTCCGGCTCCAGAGGAGGAAGCGTCAACCTCCATGAAGAACTGCTTGTTGCCGTCCGGGCGATGCAGCACCGGGGCGGAAGAGAAGGCCTGCTTTAAGGAAAGAAAGGCCTCCTCTGCTTCGGGCGTCCACTCTTTGGGGTTAGTACCCTTGCGGGTAAGTGCGGAAATTGGGCCAGTCCGGGAAGAGAAGTGCGGTATGAAGAGGCGGTAGTAGTTGGCGAAGCCCAGGAACCACTGAATGGCCTTCAATCCCTCCGGTCGGGGCCATTTCTCGATGGCCGACAGTTTCTCTGGATCCATTCGTAGGCCGGTCTGAGAAATAACGTAGCCCAAAAACGGCAGCAAGGTCTGCTCAAAGAGGCATTTCTCAAACTTAGCGAAGAGGTGATTCTGCCTGAGCCTGAGCAGAACCTGACGAACGTCCCTCCGGTGAGTCTGGAGATCCGGAGAGAAGACCAAGATGTCGTCCAGGTACACCACTACGCATGAGTAGAGAAGGTCCCAGGAGATGTCATTGACCAACTCTTAAAAGACGGCAGGAGCATTACAGAGACCAAAGGGCATCACTAGATATTCATAGTGGCCGTCCCGGGTGTTAAATGCAGTCTTCCATTCATCCCCTTGACGGATACGGACCAGGTTGTACGCCCCACGGAGATCCAGTTTGGTGAAGATTCTAGCCCCCCTCAAACGATCAAATAATTCTGGAATGAGCGGAAGGGGGTACTTATTCTTCACCGTGATCTGGTTAAGACCTCTATAGTCTATACAGGGGCAGAGAGAGCCGTCCTTTTTTACGAAAAAGAAGCCTGCTCCTGCCGGGGAGGTAGATTTCCGGATGAATCCCCTGGCCAAATTCTCCTCGATATATTCGGACATCGACCGGGTCTCAGCAGCGGATAATGGGTAAATACGCCCACGGGGAGGCGTAGTACCAGGTAACAGGTCGATAGGACAATCGTATGGTCTGTGAGGAGGTAATGTCTCTGCCTCTTTTTTATTAAAGACATCAGCAAATGACCAATAGGAATCGGAAGTCCAGGTAGATTAGTTGGGGTAGGAGAAGGACAGACAGGATGAACAGAAACCAAACACGTCTTATGACAATCCTGTCCCCAGCGAAGAACCTCTCCGGTCTGCCAGTCGAGCACGGGTCCATGTCTCTGGAGCCAAGGTAGCCCTAGTAAGAGGGAGTGAGAGAGTCCAGGCCGAAAATGAAAAGAGATGCTCTCAGAATGCAGCATTCCCACTTGCAGAGTTATGGGTTCGGTGATGAGTTGGATGGGGTGTGGTAAAAGACACCCGTCCACAGCAGCGACTGATAAAGGTACAACCAGAGGTTTGGTGGGAATGCGGTATTTTTCTACCAGGGACTGTGACATAAGATTCCCGGCTGCTCCAGAGTCAAGTTGGGCTAGTTCAAAATAACGATTCTCCCCACAGAGAATTGAGACTGACAGCAGCAGAGATGGAGAGGCTTTCTCCTTGTCTAGGTCGACCTCTCTGAGCGAACCTAGACACAGGCGTTTCCCGACCTCTCCGGACAGGTACGAATCCGATGCTCCTTACTGCCACAGTAGAAGCAACTCCCCTCGGCACGGCGTAAGTCCTGACGGGTTTTGACCATCTTGGTCTGGTCGACCTGCATAGGCTCAGGAGAGTGTAATTGGGGAGAAACGGAGGGAGTGACGGGTTTCTGAAACGTAGGAGCTAGACGTGGAAACCTCCTCTCACGGGTGACCTCTTTGGCCCGCTCCTGGAACCGTAGGTCAATCCGGGTGGCGAGAGTTATAAGGTCATCGAGAGTGGTAGGAATGTCCCGACCGGCGAGTTCATCTTTAATACGGCCGGACAAACCCTCCCAGAAAACGGATACCAGAGCGTCGTTGTCCCAGGCCAGCTCCGATGCAAGGGTACGAAACCGTATGGCATATTGGCCCACGGTGAGATTTCCCTGACGGAGGCGTAGCAGAGGTGATGCGGATGAGATCTTTCGTCCGGGTTCGTCAAAGACTTTCCGAAAAGCCGCGAGAAAGGCAGGCAGGTCGGACACCAGAGGATCTCCTCTCTCCCAAAGAGGATTTAGCCAGGCCAGGGCCTCCCCAGTGAGATGGGACATGATGAAGGCAATTTTGGCCCGGTCGGAGTTAAACTGGTGGGAGAGGAGTTCAAAGTGCAGAGTGCACTGATTAATGAAGCCCCGAGCCTGAGCAGGGTCGCCTCCGAAGCGAGGAGGTGCGGAGAGCCGGGGTCCGTACAGGAGCCCATGGTATTGGGGAGCAGAGGGGCTGCCGGATTGCGAGTCATGGCACCAGCGGTGGTTGCTGGTGGAGCTGTCAGAGTGTCCAGGTGAGAATTGACATTCCGCAGGTGACCCAGGATGGACTCCTGTTGGGACTTCTGACGAGACAGTTCATGACACAGGTCCGAGATGGAGGGAACTTGTGCGCCACCGGGTTCCATGGCCCGAGCAAACTGTAACAGGTCTGGGAGGCGGAACCTCTGAGCTACTATACAAAGGGGCGGACCTTGTAAGAGAGCGGGTGGCGACCAGGGTGGACGGGCAGGTAGTAACAGCAGATAACTGGGGTAGTCTCTGGATGAACGGGCAGGAAGTCGCAGCAAGTGACCGAGGCAGTCTCTGGATGAGTGGGCAGGAGGTCACGGCAAGTGAAGGGGGAAATCTCTGGACGAGTGGGGAGAATATTTCATTCATTTAGATCTAGGATGTGTTATTTGAGTGTTCCCTTTATTTTTTGAGCAGTGTATATATATATTCGTACCCAGACATGTGTAAAGTACCATACATCAGGATGCAGACGTACAATACACAGTAACTGCCCCTTTCGTGGTCTTTTATTGATTATCTTTTGCATATTATGAATTGTTTATTATTATATACATGAGTGTGGGCACTTTTGCTTGGAGTGCCACTTTTTAGCATATTTGTCTAATAAAGTATTCTTTAAGAACTGCTTTTTCTTCTTCAATTCTGTTTGGACCTTGCATTCGGTAGTTTCTTCCTTAGTTCACTTACCCTGATCCGAATAGTCTGCCATGTATATGTCCATTAGAAAGTATGTGTGTGTATGTATATATATATATATATATATATATTTATTAACAGATGGCAGATGTGAATTGGGACTTGCTTTTTTGTAAATTGAGTCGAAGCTTTTATTGAAAACATTTTACATAATATTTGGGATCACATTTATCTCGATGCTGAGCACATCTTGGTTTCCATCTAAATCATCAAATAACGTGATTCAGATAAAACCCCGAGGGATCCATTTACTAGCATGGGGCAGCAGAGTTATACTGAACTAAGTGTGGCCTCTGTTCAGCATTGCACTTTTCAGAAGTGCACAAAACTGTGGCGGACCGAGCTTTTACGCACACCTATATCCACTGCCGGATCATAAGCCAGACGGTGTCCACAGTGCCCCCCATCTGCCTCATGATAGGAAATCTTCCACTGGGGGTTCTGTCTAAAACACGTATATCAGAGTTTTACATGGAAACTCCGATGTAAACGCTCAACGTAGAACGCAGGATAAATGTGAGCAGAGCCTTACTACGATCTTTAGGATTCATAATGAAAAAAATCAACAGCAGGTCAAGATATACGGGTGCTATCATGGGCTAACCTTGAGATGTTTTCCCTTCACCCATGATGGCACACCTGAGAGATTTCTGGAGAATTTGAAACAACTTAGGGAGGGACCACGGTTGCAGAACCCTTCTACCTAAGGGTAAGTCAGCAGAGGAGGACAAGGCTACAAACAGGTACTGGGCTTTCCTCCACTGGCTGGCAAGACATACAGCTCTGGCAAAAATTAAGAGACCACCACATCAAAACCCTGTCATGGGCAGCCCATTCTCCAGACCTGAACCCCATTGAAAACCTCTGGAATGTAATCAAGAGGATGATGGATAGTCACAAGCCATCAAACAAAGAAGAACTGCTTACATTTTTGCGCCAGAAGCAGTGTGAAAGACTTGTGGTAAGCATGCCAAGACGCATGAAAGCGGTTTTTAAAAATCATGGTTATTCCCAAAAATATTGACTTCAGAACTGATACTGAGTTAAAACATTAGTATTGTTGTTTCTAAACTTATTTTCTTTGCATTATTTGAGGTCTGAAAGCACTGGCTTTTTTTTTTTTTTTTTTTTTAAATTTTGACCAAAAAAATACAAAATTTATTGCTTGGAAATTCGGAGACAGAAGTTTATAGACTAAAAGAACAATTTACATTTTACTCAAAATATACTTATAAAGAGAAAAATCAGACAAACATTTGAAAGTGGTCCCTTAATTTTTGCCAGAGCTGTATACTGTAATAGTGCCCTTCTAACACCAAGATAATGAAATTTCTCATTCTTAGGGTTATTACAGAAGGAGGGAAGGATAATTTCTTGACTCTGATGAAATTTTAATGCCACCTTAGCAAGATAAGCCGGATCAGGTCTTAACACGACTCTATCTTCATATTTGCGTATAAGAAGGGTTTTGTAGAAAGGGCCTGTGTGTCACTCACCCTACGGGCTGATGTCAGTGCTACCAATATGATCGTTTTGAGGGTCGTTTTGCCGACAAGCTTTTTGGAGATGGAAATTTCATTCTCCAGCAGGACTTGGCACCTGTCCACACTGCCAAAAGTACCAATATCTTGTTTAAAAACAACAGTATCACTGAGCGTGATTTGCACGCAAACTCGCCTGACCTTAACACCATAGAGAATCTATGGGGTATTTTCAAGAAGAAGATGAAAGAGACATCAGACCCAACAATGCAGACGAGCTGAAGGCTGCTATTAAAGCAACCTGGGCTTCCATAACACCTCAGCTGTGCCACAGGCTGATCCTTCATGTCATGCCGCATTGATGCAGTAACTGATGCAAAAGGAGCCCCGACCAAGTATTGAGTGCATTTACTGAACATACATTTCTGTAGGCCAACATTTTCGTCACATACCGCTCCCAGGACATTAACCCCGGCACACTGCGATCAAACATGATGTTATCGCGCTGTTCCGAGCGCCTCCTCCCTGCAGGCCCCCGGATCCAAGATGGCCGTGGGGTCCTTCCGGGAGAAGCCTCCTGCACTGCCTGTCAGATTGCTTGTCTGACAGAGTGCTGTGCAAACTGTCAGAGCAGCGATCTGACACTATATAGTGATGTCCCACCCTGGGACAAAGTAAAAAAAATAAATAAATAAATAAACATGTGTAAAAATAATTTAAAAAAAATATTCCCCAATAAATTAATTTCTTTATCTTTAGGTAAATAAAAAAACCAAAACAATAAAAGTACACATATTTAGTATTGCCGCGTCCGTAACGACCCACCCTATAAAACTGTCCCACTAGTTAACCCCTTTAGTGAACCCTTTAAAAAAGAAAAAAAGCAAAAAACAATGCTTTATCACACAGCCGAACAAAAAGTGGAATAACACGCAATCAAAAAGATGGATATAAATAAACATGATACCGCTGAAAACACCATCTTGTCCTGCAAAAAACGAGCCACCATACAGCATCATCAGCGAAAAAATAAAAAAGTTATAGCTCGCAGAATAAAGCGATGCAAAAATAATTATTTTTTATATAAAATTGGTTTTATTGTATAAAAGCGGCAAAACATAAAAAATGATATAAATGAGGTATCATTGTCATCGTACTGACCCGAAGAATAAAACCGCTTTATCAATTTTACCACACGCGGAACCGTATAAAGGCCTCCCCCAAAAGAAATTCCTGAATTGCTGGTTTTTGTTTATTCTGCCTCCAAAAATCGTAATAAAAAGCTATCAAAAAATGTCATGTGCCCGAAAATGCTATTAATAAAAACGTCAACTCTTCTCGCAAAAAATAAGACCTCCCATGACTCTGTGGGCCAACATATGGAAAAATTATAGCTCTCAAAATGTGGTGATGCAAAAACTATTTTTTTTGCAATGAAAAGCGTCTTTTTGCGTGTGACAGCTGCCAATAATAAAAACCCGCTAAAAAATCAGCTATAAATAGTAAATCAAACCCCCTTTATCACCTCGTTAGTTAGGGAAAAATAATAAAATAAAAAAAAAAGTATGTATTTCCATTTTCCCATTAGGGCTAGTGTTAGCATTAGGGCTAAGGTTGGGAATAGGGGTGTGTTGGGGTTAGGGTTGGAGTTAGAATTGGGAGGTTTCCACTGTTTAGGCACATCAGTGGCTCTCCAAACGCGACGTGGCGTTTTCTCTAAATTCTAGCCGATTTTGTGTTGAAAGAGTCAAACGGCGTTCCTTCCCTTCCGTGCTCTGCCGTGGCCCGAAACAGTGCTTCCCCCCCACATATGGGGTATCAGCGTACTTAGGACAAATTGCACAATAACTTTTGGGGTCCAATTTCTCCTGTTACCCTTGGGAAAATAAAAAATTTGGACCTGAAATAATTTTTTTTGTGAAAAAAAAGTTATGTTCATTTTTTTTTAAACATTCAAAAAATTTGTGTGAAGCACCAGAAGGGTTAAACTTCTTGAATGTGGTTTTGAGCACCTTGAGGGTTGCAATATTTAGAATGGTTTCACTTTTAGGTATTTTCTATCATATAGACCCCTCAAAGTGACTTGAAATGTGATGTGGACCCCACAAAAAAATGGTGTCGTAAAAATGAGAAATCGCTGGTTAACTTTTAACCCTTATAACTTCGTAACAAAAAAAAATTGGTTCCAAAATTGTGCTTATTTAAAGTAGACATGTGGGAAATGTTACTTATTAAGTATTTTGTGTGCCGAATGTCTGATTTATGGGCATGAAAATTCAAAGTTGAAAAATGGCGAAATTTTCAAAATTTTCGCCAAATTTCCATTTTTTTCACAAATAAACGCAAGTTATATCAAAGAAATGTTACCACTAACATGAAGTACAATATGTCACGAGAAAATAATGTCAGAATCGCTAGGATCCATGGAAGCGTTCCAGAGCTACTACCTCATAAAGGGACAGTGGTCAGAATTGTAAAAATTGGCCCGATCATTAACGTACAAACCACCCTTGGGGGTAAAGGGGTTAAAAGATGGTGGGAGTGGTCACCACCCACATCAGCTGACCCAGCAGCAATGCAGTAACACCAGGTTTCCAGTGAGGAAAAACTGCATTTAACCCCCACTGGCCTGAAAGGAAAAAAGTTTTAATGTGAGTGGAACCAGAGCTGCCACAAATCCAAAAATGGATCGTGACACGGATTAAGTCATGGGACTTCTTGATTATCGTCGGACAGGTGAGGAACATGGATTTTTAATTTTACACTAATAAATAGGTAAATGAGTGTGGGGTGTTTTATTTCAAATAAAAAAAAAGTGTGTCTTTTAATTAAAAAGGACTTTATTCTGGCTGTGTATTTTTTACAATATGACTATGGGGTTAGTAATAGGGGCGTCTTATAGCCGCCTCTCCATTACTAACTCCAGGGCTTGATATCAGTGGCCATAAAACACTGATATTAATCCCAACTCTATTACCCCACTTGCCACCAATCCAATGTAAGTGGGAAGAACGGAGGCCAAGCGCCGGATTTGGCGCATATTATTGATGAGCCATTTCTGAGTCCGCTGAGGGCTGGTGTTATTAGCCTGGGGGGTGGCAGCATCCATGGCCCCTTCCCTGGCTATTAATATCAGCTCACAGCTGTCTGTTTATCCTTTGCTGGTTAAAATTTATAGGGGGACCCCATGTCATTTTTTTCTGCGATCTCTGTGTAATCTAACCTAAAGGCTAAGAAAACAACTGTGAGCTGTTATTAATAGCCTGGGAACATTTAGGACTAAAGGCCCCTTTCCCAGATTATGAATCTCAATCTCCAGTGGTCATCTTTCCTTCTGCTGGTTATGAAACAAACACACATGGGAGTCCATGCAGTTTTCTTTTATTTATTTTAAATGAGATGTACAGAGCGGGTGATGAATACAACTCCCCATCACAGTCGACTGGTCACGCTGGTCTCAGGGAGACCAGGCGATAATGATGAGAGCTGCCTTGAGCACCCGGCGTTTGGGAACAGCTTGAACTGTACTGCTTTTTCCCAGGCGCCAGTTGGTGGTACACTGATGACATCCGTGTGTCATCAGTGTGCACGCGGGACGTTTTCCGGCACGTGGTGCTGATAAAAATCGGACATGTCAGCGTGTTTTGCCCACGGACACAGTCTGTGGAAGCACACTGACATGTGCGCAGACAGATTCATTGGAATGGGTGTACGTGTGTAAGTGTCTCCAGTACATGTGAAAACTGTCACCACGTGTACCGGAGACAATGACGTGTGAAGGAGGATTAACTTGAAGGAGCTGAAGCAATTTTTTCGTGTGGAATCGGCAAAAATCCCAGTGGCAAGATGTGGAAAGCTCATAGAGACTTATCCAAAGCAACTTGCAACTGTAATTGCCGCAAAAGAAGACTCCACTAAGAATTGACTTTAGGGAGGTGAACAGTTATGCACACTGAAGTTTTCAGTTATTTTGTCCTATTTGTTGTTCGCTCCACAATCAAAAGAAAACCAAATGTTCATAGTTGTAGGCATATTCTTTACATGAACTGATGCAAACCATCAAAAAAAAATAAAATTCCAGGTTGTGAAGTAGCAAAACACAAAAAATGCCAAGTGGGTGATTACTTTTGCAAGTTACTGTAGATATATATGCGCCCTCCATCCTGGTATACATGTCCCGTATCCTGGGTCACATCCTGATATATATTTATTTTTTCCTTCTCATCCCCTACTGGGGGTGGTCTTTGCTGTCCTTTCTCATTCTCGGGTCCTCTACCAGAGGCCTGGGAGATTGAGGGTTCTGCGCAGGATCTTAGTTGTTCCCAGCATTGTGCTTTCTGGACAGAGAGCTCAGATGTTGCTCCTGGGATCTGTTGGAGCAGTGACCCCTAAGTTGGGAAAATGGCTACAAGTGCTCCTATCACCACTGGAATCACTGTTGCCTTCACATTCCACATCTTTTCCAGTTCTCCTTTGAGGCCCTGGTATTTCTCCAGCTTCTCATATTCCTTCTTTCTGATGTTGCTGTCACTTGGCACTGCCACATCTATTATCATTGCTGTCTTCTGATCCTTGTCTAATATCACAATGTCTGGTTGGTTAGCCAACACTTGCTTATCCATCTGCATCTTGAAGTCCCTCAGAATTTTAGCCCGTTCATTTTCCACCATTTTCTCTGGGGTCTCCCACCTGGACTTAGAGGGACTTAGCCCATATGCTGTGCAGATGTTTCTGTATACAATTCCCGCTACTTGGTTGTGGCGTTCAGTATACACTGTTCCTGCTTGCATTTTGCATCCTGCCACTATGTGTTGGATGGTTTCTGGTGTTTCTTTGCATAGTCTGCACCTTGAGTCTTGTCTTGTGTGGTATATCCCTGCTTCTATGGATCTGGTACTTAGTGCTTGCTCTTGTGCTGCTATGATTAGTGCCTCTGTGCTGTCTCGGAGTCCAGCTTTCTCCAGCCATTGGTAGGATTTTTCCATGTCAGCCACTCCCATTATCTGTCGATGGTACATCCTATGCAGCGGCGTGTCTTGCCATGGCACTTCATGTTCCTGTTCTTCCTTCCAGATCTGTTGTTGTTGCTTTGTTGCTGCCTTAGGCTTTCTCTCAGCATCTCATCTTTTGGTGCCACTATATATATATATATATATATATATATATATATATATATATATATATATAATCTCCCCCATCCTGCTGCTGTTCTTTAATGTATAGAAAGAAAATGAACCATTATACTCACCAGGGGGGTACAAGGAAATCATGGGGCTCCATGGCATAAATATAATGCACTCATCGTAATCCTCCATTTAGTATAACGCAGCCTCCATAGTCCTCCATACATTATAATGCATCCCTTATATAATATGCTACACAGCCCATAGTCCTCCATAAAGTATAATACACGGTTCATAATCCCCCATTATTATAATACAAGGCCCATAGTCCTCCATTATTACTATGAACAGCCCATAGTCCTCCATAAACGATACAATACACTTTATTGATCCCGGGGGGAAGTTACAGTATTACAGCAGCAATACAAACAACAGTACATAAAATATTAGGACACAAATCTTGCACAGGTATAACAACATTACATAATAAATAAAAGTGGGTAGTTCAGGTGTATATAAGTCACTGTTAATTGACATTAGTACACCAGCCATCAGTCATTATTTTCTAATACCCTTAGGAAATTATTATACATCCCCATTGCAGAAGGTACAAACGATTTCCTAAATTTCTCCTTCTTGCACCTTAGTAGGATTAGACGGCTGCTGAATGTGCTCTTCTGCTTCAAGAACAGCTCATATAGGGGGTGTGTATTATTGTTCATTATAGCCCTACACTTCTTCTGAATTCTATCCTCCAATACTTCCTCAAAAGAGTCAAGATGGAGGCCAACAGCTCCACTTGCCTTCTTGATAAGTTTGTTGAGTTTATTAGCGTCAGCTACTCGCACACTACTGCCCCAGCAAATGATAGCAAAAAAGATGGCGCTTGCTACAACGGACTGGTAGAACATCTCCAGCATTTTACTGCACACATTGAACGACCTGAGCTTCCGAAGAAAGTACAGTCTGCTCATTCCCTTCTTGTAAACCTTTTCTGTATGACACCTCCAATCGAGTTTACTGTCAAGGTTAACCCCCAAATATTTGTAGCTCTCAACAATCTCAACCTCCTGGCTAGCAATATTGATTGGTAAGTAATCCTCCTTTTTCCTACTATAACTCACCACCATCTCCTTGGTTTTCTTTACATTTAGTTCTAGACAGTTAGTCTGACACCAATCCACAAAGTCAGAAACCACCCTTCTATATTCCTCCTCCTCCCGGCCCCCCACAATGCCCCCTACAATCACAGAGTCATCTGAGAATTTTTGGAGGTGACAAAAATCTGATTTATACTGAAAGTCAGCTGTAAAGTATAATGCAAAGCCCATAGTCTTCCATAAAGTATAATGCATAGTCTATAACCTATGTAGTAGTATTGGCACTGATAAAAAAAAAAAAAAATCACCTCTCCTCCGCTCCCCTGCCGTGTGGTATTTTCTTCTGAAGATGGCAGCTGACTTCAGGGTGCAATGGGAACACATGACGTCACTGCAATGCGTCCCCGGTCCCGTGCATGCTGACGTCAGCTGTTGGCTCTGATTGGCCAGTAGTGTGTATTGCAGCGCACCAACGGGATGTGTATTACACCGCACAAACACTTCAGCTGGATATGCGTCCAAGGACGCACATAAAGTTGACGTTTTTGCTGGCATCGGAGGGCCCCTGACCCTGGCCAGAGCGGCGACCTCTGTGACTGTGGTCATTACACCACCGCCACTGTTATTTTCAACTGCAAAAGTGTTGCCACAGACATCTGCTCTGATTTCTGCAACCCCCATTCAACTATATGGGTCAGTCAGAGGACATCCTGCAAATTATGCTGTGTGTAAATATACCTTTGTAGTGTAGACATTTGAGCTCACATAATACACTAAGTATTGATGATGAAGAAACATCATGAATCTCAAAATGAGTTCATGCCTTCAATTACAAAATATGAAAAAGATCTGATGCATCCCTTATTACAATACATTTTTACCTTTAACAAATCAGTAAGGAATCTATATTTTTGTATTTATTAGAATACAGTATGGGTCATGATAATGTAAATAACTCATGAAAGAATAAAGTTATCTTAAAACCAAGCACACCATTGTTTTTTTTGTGAAATTTTCAATAAGTGATGTGTCACATGACCCTCTTTCCATTGAAAAAAATAGTTGGATCCAAAATGGCTGACTTCAAAATGGCCAGCATGGTCACCACCCATCTTTTGAAAAGTTTTCCCCCTCCCATATACTAATGTGCCACAAACAGGAAGTTGATATCACCAAGCATTCCCATTTTATTTAGGTGTATCCATATACATGGCCCACCCTGTAGAACGCATCTAATAAGCTACAATATGGCCATGGCGGGTGTATGGCAGTATTTATAAAACCACTTTTACGCAATTTTATCTATGCCAGCTTCCATGTATGGCAAGATGCTTAATGGTATATGTATCATACCTGTTGCTGTGGCTCCACTGGGGACGTTGCTCCATAGCGTTTTCCTATAACAGAAAAAAAAACAAAAACATTTTTTTTTAAACTGCAATAACCAGTTTTGTAATGAAAAGGGTTGCCCATCTTTTGTGACTTTTTAAATTAAATGCATGTTTTTAGGGTTAAGAACAATGTTTACAATTGGATTTCATTAAAAGTGATGTGGTCTCGGGTCATAGATCTGAGAGCAGGACAGAAAAAGACAAATGAAAGAGTTATTAACTCCCCCATCAGACCATCATAGTAGTGCTGGCTGACGGATTCTCAGTTAAAGGGAAGTTGTCTTGTCTAGTGATGAGCATGCCAGAAAATGTTCGGGTACTCGTTACTTGAGTCAACCAAATTGCAATGCTCGGGTGCTTGACCCAAATAGCGAGTATAATGGAAGTCAAAGGGAAACTAGCATTTTTCCGGTGCCCCCTTGAAAGTCTGCAGGGGGTCTAAAAATTGCTGAAAATGATGCAAACAGTGCTGAAATGGAATGGGGAAGACCTCTGGAGACATCTCTGAATCCCAGGTTGCAGCTAGGAACAATGTTGTCAGGGTATTATGACACTTCTACGGACTGACAATAAAACATACAAAACCGCAGTTAGAATGGATTTGACTGGAAAAATGATAAACATTCTTTCCAGGATAATGACTTGTATATAAGGAAAAATAAATAAGAATAAAATGCTCCTCCACACCTTGGGCTATGTTCACACATAGTATTATTTCTGCTTTTTTTGCACGTTTGCATTGCTTTCAATGCTGAAAAAAAACAAACATTCTACAGGAAATATGTTATCATTTTACTACCTTATCTGTCCATGTGGTGTGTGAGACATGATCAGACACATCCTGTTTCATTTATGAAGGAGGGACTCAAAGTCACAATTTTTCTTTTTTCAGGGCCATTTGGCAGCCATTTGTAAAGGGCCGACAGCCAGCCCTCACTAAGCATTTTTGGAGGGCCAGGAGAGGTCTATGATTTGCATAACCGTATATGGCTACTGCAATATAATTTATCCATCTTAGGTGGGCAAATTTTATTTTTTGTATTAATACTGTAAAGTTTGAAGGACAGCAGGTGGCCCCCACTATTTTTAGAAGGCCAACAAGATAGTTTTTTTGGTACAGCACATCATTCTACTGTTTAATGTAAATGGAATAAGTCCTACAAATAAAATAACAAAGTTACAATGAAATATGGTGGAGGTTCAAATATATTTTGGGGTTGTTCTGCTGCCTCTGACCCTGGTTGCCTTTACTGTGTGCAAGGCATCATGTAATGTGAAGAGTCCCAAAGGATTTTGGTTCGCAATATAGAGCCCTGGGTCGGAAAACTGGGTTTGCATCCTAGGTCCTGGGTTTTCCAGCAGGATAATGAAGAATAAGTAATATAGGCGCACTGCACAGTCTAACCGTAAATACAGGGGGTGCAAAGATCCAAAAAGTATGCACAAAAAAGGAGAGAAAAAGCGACTACCAATATGAATGCACACCACCAATAGCAATATCATAGAACAAAAGAAACTTTATTGACAAAGAAGATTAAAAACATTAAAAACAATGAGCAACAGCCCCCATGTATCCTGCTACAACATGTTGCATAAGAATAACAAATTGTATAATAACTCTCCTCCTATGAATGATTAATAATACCAAGGTGACACATGGAAATACAGAGAAATAATGTAATCCTAATGGTCCACATGTGGAAAAACCTGAAGCATGCTGGGAATAACTCCACAAGAAAAAAAGTGTTAAACCTGATAAATGGCCTCATGTGCAAATATAAGCCATATGAATGAATACCTGAGGCAAGGTTAGAACATAGCACATATATAGAGAAAAGTGCTGCAATAAATATATATACGCATATAGTATAGCATATAGCAGGCACAATGGTACTGGTTCAAAATAAAGGACCATATGATCCAAATGCGCACATATGTAAAGACCCAAAGAGTCTGTGCAAAGATGTCTCAGGAGAAAATGTTAGACCTAATAAGGAACCTCATAAGTGAATTGAATGATATAAATAGATATCTGAGGTACCTGAGGCAGAATGAAACATAGCACCTATATAAAACAAAGCTCTGCACCAAATTGCAAGTACCGTATTTTTCGGACCATAAGACGCACTTTTTTTCCTCCAAATTTGGGAGGAAAGTGTGGGTGCGTCTTATGGTCGGAATGTAACATGTGGGGAGGGGGGCAGGGGGCAGCGGTGGAGTGAGATTGCAGGAGGCAGGAAAATATCCCCTCCGCTGCAGGAATCCAGGGCTGGGGAAACCACTGGTACCGATACTTAAGTGCAGTGAATATTAATTAGCCGCTTCCCGCCCACTTATCAGCTGAGCAGTGAGCGGGGAGAAGCAAATGACAGAGCCACATGGTTTCCCAGCACCTGATTCCTGCAGCAGCTGGGGATCTGTGTGGGAAGGAGAAGGAGGCGGCAGGAGCAGAGTGCAGCAGGAGGCATCGCATACCTGACAGCACAGGGGCTGTGCTGATGCCATGCTGAATGCTCCTGTGGAGGACCTGTGATGAGGTCATGAAAAGGGCGGGCTGGAGCATCACATGACTACACAAAGCCCTGCCTCTTCATGATGTCATCACAGGTCCTACAGACACACTGTACAAGAAAGAATTAATTAAAAGGTTAGTAATGACAGCACATAAAAAAGCGCTCTGCCATCCTGTGGTGGACTATAACTCCCAGCATGCCATAGGATCTGCAGGACATGCTGAGAGTTATAGTTCTCCCATGGGATCTTAAAGCAGCACTCCAGTGTTATTTTTCAGTGCTGGAGTGGTGCTTTAAATATAAGCCCCGTGCCCCCATTCCTATACTCACCCTCCAGCGTCTTCACATAGTAGTTTACAGACACCATACTGGTCCCGCAGCACCATCTTCTACCCGTAGCTTCCTACATAATAACATGCTATTATATATAATAACACCACATATAATAGTATGTTATTTACGTTATTAAATATTTTACCACATTTTTTGCTTCAAATATATTTTTCCCTATTTTCCACCTCTAAAACCTGGGTGCGTCTTATAGTCCGGTGCGTCTTATAGTCCGAAAAATACGGTACATGAGATGTAAGACAAAGACCATGTCCACAGGATAGTCAGCCACAAAGTAAAATAACAGCAACAATAAGGGTATGTTTCCACGGTCAGGAAACAGTCCGGATTTGCTGCGTGTTTGACGCTGTGCGTTGGCGCAGCGTCAAACACGCAGCGTCCAGATGTTACAGCATAGTGGAGGGGATTTCAAGAAATCCCGTCTCCACTATGCTGCAAAACACGCAGGCGGAAGACCTGCGTTTCCGGACATGCGGCGCGTCTTTTTAGACCGCAGCATGTCCTATTCCCTTGCGGCGACTTTGCGTCGCCGCAAGGGAAATAACACAGGGCTATGCAGCCCTGCGGTCATTCCGGATGTGTTCCATGAGCACATCCAGAATGAGCGCGCGTTCAGAAGGGGGCAGGGCTTTGGGCGGAGCGGACTTTCCGCTCCGTCCAAAGCGCTGTGTTTCCTGAACGTGGAAACACAGCCTAAGAAATGAAACAGATTATTGGAATCACATAACATGTGCCATGAAAGGACCATGAATAAATGGCTAGGGATGAAACATATAGCCAAAGGAAATCTGTTTCATTTCTTATTGTTGCTTTTATTTTACTTTGTGGCTGACTATCCTGTGGACATGGTCTTTTTTTTTTTCACATCTCATGTACTTGCTATTTGGTGCAGAGCTTTGTTTTATATAGGTGCTATGTTTCATTCTGCCTCAGGTACCTCAGATATCTATTTATATCATTCAATTCACTTATGAGGTTCCTTATTAGGTCTAACATTTTTTCCTGAGGCATCTTTGCACAGACGCTTTGGGTCTTTACATATGTGCGCATTTGGATCATATGGTCCTTTATTTTGAACCAGTACCATTGTGCCTGCTATATGCTATACTATATGTGTATATATATTTATTGCAGCACTTTTCTCTATATATGTGCTATGTTCTAACCTTGCCTCAGGTATTCATTCATATGGCTTATATTTGCACATGAGGCCATTCATCAGGTTTAACACTTTTTTTTCTTGTGGAGTTATTCCCAGCATGCTTCAGGTTTTTCCACATGTGGACTATTAGGGTGAGTTTCCACAGTGAGGAAACGCTGCGTGTTTGGCGCTGTGTGCTGGCGCAGCGCCAAACACGAAGCGTCCAGATGTTACAGCATAGTGGAGGGGTTTTAAAGAAATCCCGTCTCCACTATGCGTAACAACACGCAGGTGGCAGACCTGCGTAAACGGACATGCGGCGCGTCTTTTCAGACCGCAGCATGTCCTAGCGTATTGCGGCGACGCTGCGTCGCCACAACGGAATTTAACACAGGGCTATGTAGCCCTGCGTTCTTTCCGGAGGTGTCCTGAACACCTCCGGAAAGAACGAGCGTCAGAAAGGGAGCGGGGCTTAGACGGAGCGGAATTTCCACTCTGTCAAATGCGCTGTTTCCTGACGGTGAAAACACAGCCTTAAGATTACATTATTTCTCTGTATTTCCATGTGTCACCTTGGTATTATTAATTAATTCATAGGAGGAGAGTTATTATACAATTTGTTATTCTTATGCAACATGTTGTAGCAGGATACATGGGGGCTGTTGCTCATTGTTTTTAAAGTTTTTAATCTTCTTTGTCAATAAAGTTTCTTTTGTTCCATGATATTGCTATTGGTGGTGTGCATTCATATTGGTGGTCGCTTTTTCTCTCTTTTTTTGTTCCAGCAGGATAATGACACCAAACATACTTCAAGAAGCATCCAGAAACAGATTGAAATAAAGCACTGGAGAGCTCATAAGTGGTAGTTCTCGCTCCAGCAGCGCAAAGTGTCCCACTATCACCTCTTACATAGAGAGAAACTGAATGGACACATTGAATCAGTTAATTTTGTCTGCTTTGATGAATTTCCGAGTAAAGAACACCGTAAAAAACATGAATCGGCCAATAAGTCCATGAAAATACGGATTTTTGTGTTACTCACCGTAAAATCCTTTTCTCCGAGACGCTCATTGGGGGACACAGGACTGTGGGTGTATGCTACTGCCGCTAGGAGGCTGACACTAAGTAAACATAAAAAAAGGTTAGCTCCTCCTCCGCCGTATACACCTCAGCACTGGCCGCAGGCAAACCCAGTTTAGTGCAAAAAGCAGTAGGAGGCTAAAACAAAAATCAGTGTTACTATAGGTACAATATATCCAGAAGTAAATCTACTGATATAGACCCAAGCAAATAAAATTAGCTTAGAAAACAAAGCCATCCGGCTATAAGGGAGGGTGCTGTGTCCCCCAATGAGCGTCTCGGAGAAAAGGATTTTACGGTAACACAAAAATCCGTATTTCTCCTTCGTCTCATTGGGGGACACAGGACTGTGGGACGTCCCAAAGCAGTCCCCTTGGGTGGGAAACCGACTCCACAGTGCAATTATACATAGGCATTGCTCATAGGTGCGCTACCGCGCCCTGAAGAATCCTTCTACCCAGGCTAGCATCCGCTGACGCCTGAGTATGGACATTATAATGTTTTGAGAAAGTATGCAAACTGGACCAGGTTGCCGCCTTACAAACCTGTTCCGCCGAAGCCTGATGCCGAAGAGCCCAGGAGGCACCCACTGCTCTGGTGGAGCGAGCCCGGATTCCTGCGGGAACCACCGCGCCTCTGATGCGGTAGGCCTCCTGAATGGTTACCCGAATCCATCTGGCTAAAGTTGACCTAGAAGCAGCGAGTCCCTTCCTGCGACCCTCAGGGAGGATAAACAGCGTGTCCGTCTGCCGAAAGGATGCCGTCCGAGATACATATCTCCTGAGTGCTCTCACCAGATCCAGCGTATGGAGAGCCTTCTCCACCCGGTGCGTCGGAGCTGGGCAAAAAGAGGGCAAAACAATGTCCTCATTGATGTGAAATGAGGACACGACTTTAGGCAAAAAAGGAGGTGCTGGCCTAAGCACTACCTTATCACGGTGGAAAAGTAAGTACGGAGCTCGACAGGATAGTGCTGCCAGCTCCGAAACCCGCCTTATGGATGTTATGGCCACTAAAAACACCACCTTCCAGGAAAGGTATGTCAGGGAAACCTCCTGAAGAGGCTCAAAAGGAGATTCTTGCAGAACTCCCAGAACAAGATTGAGATCCCAAACGTCTAAGGGAGCCTTGTAGGGGGGCACTATATGGACAACCCCCTGAATAAAGGTCTTGACCTGTAAATTAGACGCGATCCTTCGCTGAAAAAGAACCGATAAGGCTGAAATTTGACGCCTAGGAGTACTTGGTGCTAGACCTGAATCTAAGCCTGCTTGGAGAAATGACAGAATGTTGGGAACCGAAAAGTGAAGTGGGGAATAACCATGTTCCCTGCACCATGTAAAAAAGACCTTCCAAGTACCGTGGTAGATGCGAGCCGAGGCGGGTTTTCGGGCGCTAGCCATTGTGGCGGCGACCTTTTTGGAGAATCCAGCCCTAGTCAGAATCCAAGATTCAACGGCCAGGCCGTCAAACACAGGACCGCTGAGTTCTGGTGGTAAACTGGGCCCTGGGAGAGAAGATCCACGCGTTCTGGCAGACGCCAGGGTGCGTCGGTGAGCAACTGTACCAGCTCTGCGTACCATGAGCGACGCGGCCAATCCGGAGCGATCAATATCGCTGGGACCCCCTCTAACCTGATCTTTCTGATCACCCTTGGGAGCAGAGCCATTGGTGGAAACAAGTATAGAAGATGAAACTGATTCCATGGCAGAACCAGGGCGTCCACTGCAATTGCCTGCGGATCTCGGTATTGGGAGACGAAGTTGGACACCTTGGCGTTTATCCTGGAGGCCATCAGGTCCACATCTGGGGTTCCCCAGCGTAGGCATATCTGCTGGAAGATCTCGGGATGTAGCGACCATTCCCCTGACGCTATCCCCTGACGGCTGAGAAAATCCGCTGCCCAGTTCTCCTCGCCTGGAATGTGGACCGCTGATATCACAGAGTGATTTCTTTCCGCCCAGGATAGAATGTGTCCTATCTCGCGCATGGCTGCCCTGCTGCGGGTACCCCCCTGATGATTTATGTATGCCACCGCCGTGGCATTGTCCGATTGTATTCGGACAGGACGGCCCGCCAAATGATGGTGAAAACGCCTCAGAGCCAGCCGAACAGCTCGGATCTCCAAAATATTGATCGGGAGGGTCGATTCCTGCCGACACCAAGTCCCCTGGGCTGTAAAGTGACGAAACACTGCTCCCCATCCGAGAAGGCTGGCGTCCGTTGTGACTATCAGTCAATGGACTGGAGGAAAATATCGCCCCTGGCGAAGAGTGGTGTCCCTTGTCCACCACGAAAGTGTCTGTCTGACCTGCAGGGGCAGACGGCACCGAAGATTGAGCGAGTAAGGGCTCCTGTTCCATGCTGCCAAGAGTGCAAGCTGAAGGGAGCGGAGATGGAACTGGGCAAATGGAATAGCCTCTATCGCTGCCACCATCCTTCCTAGGACCCTCATGCAAAACCGGATGGTGTGAGGTATTGGTTGGCGAAGGATCCATACCTCCTGACGGAGAACTAAGGCTTTGTCCTGAGGAAGAGTTATCAACCCTTGAGCAGTGTTGAAAATCATTCCTAAAAAGGTGATCCTTCGAGATGGCACGGGAGATGATTTCTTTAGATTCACCAGCCACCCCAAGCGAGCAAGGGTGTCTAGCGTAATGCTGACACTCCTCTCGTAAGCCTGATAGGACGGACCCTTGATGAGGAGATCGTCTAAGTATGGCACGATGACTATCCCCCGGGAGTGCAGAATGGACACAACAGCAGCCATAACCTTTGTGAACACCCTGGGGGCTGTGGCTAGGCCGAAGGGCAATGCTATGAACTGAAAATGAAGGCTGCCTACGGCAAACCGAAGAAACCTCTGATGAGGAGGGAATATGGGGATGTGAAGATACGCATCCTGAATGTCTATTGATGCTAGAAATTCCCCTTTTCCATAGCTGCAATGATCGAGCGGAGAGACTCCATTCGGAACCGTCGAACTCTGACAAACTGATTCAGTCGTTTTAGGTCCAAAATGGGTCTGACAGTGCCGTCCTTCTTGGGCACTATGAACAGATTGGAATAGAACCCTTGACCTCTTTCGACCTCTGGAACAGGAACAATGACCCCGCTGCGCCAAAGAGATTCGACCGCCTTGAATAAGGCGTGAACACGGGATTCTTTTTTGGGAAGACGCGAGGGAAAAAACCAATTTGACGGGAGGCTGATAAATTCTATTTTGTACCCCGAGGAGACTAACTCCCTGACCCACTCGTCGTGAGTAACTGATAGCCAAGTGGGGCGAAACCAGAGTAAGCGGCCGCCTACTCTGGATAAATTGACCGGATTCTGCCTCCAGTCATTTATCCGAATATCTTTGGGATTTAGACCCTCTAGATCTTGGCTGTTGAGATCGCATCCTTCCCAAAGGGTTGGTCTTGTAGGAGACCTGGCGATCTCTGGCCTGATTAGGTCGACCTGAGCCGCCGGAGGTGGCTGGTGCGGTCCAACCTGGGTTACGAAAGGCCCTAAAGCGGGGCTGAAGCTGTCGGCGAAAAGGCTGTCTAACCTTCTGCTGAGGAAGGAAGCTACTCTTTCCCCCCGTCGCATCAGATATGAGCTGATCCAACTTCTCGCCAAATAATCGGCCGCTCTGATACGGTAAGGACGTAAGTGATTTCTTTGAATCCGCTCGCCAAGTTCTCAACCACAAAGCTTTCCTGATAGCAATCGCATTAGCTGCAGCTAATGCCGCGCAATTTGCCGCATCCATGGAAGCGTTAATTAAAAAATCTCCTGCAAGAGCTATCTGATTGGAGATTTCCGTTACCTCAGATGGCACCTCTATACCATAGAGAGCTCTATTTAGAGACTCCGACCAAGATATCATGGCCTTAGCAACCCAAGTCGCTGCAAAGGAAGGAGAGAGTGCAGAGCCTGATGCCTCAAACACCGAGCGGGCCAAGCTTTCAACCAGACGATCCGTTGGATCCTTGATCGAGGAACCGTTAGGAAGAGAGAGAAGCGTTTTAGAAGCTAAACGCGACACAGGAGGATCAACCGTAGGAGATTCCGCCCACTTCTTCAGAAGTTCGAGAGCAAAAGGATATCTGGTATTAAGGGCCTTTTGTCCTGCAAAGCGCTTGTCCAGTTTTTCTCGGTGGCGCTGCACTAGCTCCTCAAACTCAGGATGAGCGCCAAAAACCTTATGAGTTTGTCTGGCTCGTTTGAAGGACACCTTATGACCGAAGGCCAAGGTGGATTCATCGTCTACTCCTAGGGATTGATTGACAGCTTCAATAAGACTGTCAATTGTCTCCTGACAATTCGGTGCCTCTAGATTGAGGGACCCTTCAGAATCGGAATCTGAATATTGATCACTTGCCCCTAAAGGTGAGGGAGAGCGAGAAACTGAGCTAAAGGATGCCGAGGCCCCGGACGGCATAGGCGACGCAGTGTGGGTTCGCTTCCCATGCGTCTGCCTGGTAAGAGCGCGGCCCCTGCAGGCCGGAGGTTCCTGAGGCGTAATCAAGCCAGGTGAACCACTGTCCCTGCTCCTATCGGGAACTTGAAGGGACTCGATTGCTCTGGTTAATGATGCCACAGATTGAGACAGAGACAAGGCCCATTCCGGAGGACCTGACGCACTGGGCTCGACTATAGGTGAGGGCTCCTGCGCCCGTTCAGAGTCACAGGCTTCGCAGACCCGATTAGTCTGGGCGTGCGGAAAAGGGGACCTACAGGCAATGCATGCGGTATACAGCACCGTGTGAGACTTGGCCCTTCTGGACATACTGGATCCTGTCGCAATAATCTGGATGTGGCGGTGCGATTGTAGCGGAGTGGAGCGTAGCGAAGCAGAGCAACCAGGCTGGAGGTAGTAGCACTTACCCCAGTCCTGTATCTCCGAACGTCCTTTCACGGTATAGAAGCACCTGGATTGTATTGGCGCAAAAAAAAAGACGGAGGCGTGCTTTAAAATAGACAAGCCTTTGGGGGAGGGGTCGCGACGCGTGGCTCAGCGCCGGCCGAAGCCTGTGACACAATTTCCGGCCGCGGCCTAGTCTCCGGCCGAAGCCGGGGACTAAATTTCCGGCCGCGGCCTAGCGCTGGCCGAAGCCGCGGCCTAAATTTTCGGCAGTGGCCGCCCGAGAATCCGGGGGCGGACTCGCCGGAGGTGACGCTGCCGGGGGCGGAGCCTGAGACTGCGGCCTATATTCCGGCCGAAGCCGGGAGCTAAATTACTCGCCGCGGCCTAGTCCCCGGCCGAAGCCGGGGACTAAATTTTGCCCGCGGCCTAGCGTCAGCCGAAGCCGGGGGCTAAATTTTTGGCGGCCGCCGCCCTGGAGTCGGGGGGCGAGCCGCCGGAAGAGGATGCACCCTTAGGGGGCGGAGCTCGAGACGGGGAGTCGCCTAACCTGCTGAAGCCAGGCTGAATCCCCTCAGAGACGTGAATATTCTTGCAGAACTCCTCTTCACTGTCGCCTACTTGCGCAGCTCTTCGCTCCAGCTCCACGACCGTGGCTTTAATGGTGGGTCTTCCTTGCTGCAGTGGACTCTGCTCCGGGGGGTTCACAGACAGCCTCGCGGCGCTCCCAGACATTAGTCCAGCATCTCCCGTCGTATTAGAGGGGGGCTTGCAGCAAAAAAAGGGGGGACGGTGCAGGCACCCTAACTCCATCACCCCTTCAGGGGATGAGGAGAGGGACCGTCCGCCTCCTTGCAGCACCGCAGTCTAGCATTGGTGGTGCAGTGGGGGCCGCACGGACTATATCATGCCACTGTACAGCCTGAGGTTTCAATACCCCAGGGTGGTCAGGGCTGAGTCCGGCATCATGTCCCACGTAGCGGGAAAGGATACGTGGAGGCTTCACTCCACGTGCTCGCCCGTTGATGGTTTGGGGAGATCGGACCCCTTCAAAAGGGTCCGTCGCCCCTATCTCATCTTCGTGGGAAGGAAAAAAAAAAAAAATGGTCTGGAGAAAACCAGACGTGTGCCTCCATCAGACACTAAGCATGAACTGGGTTTGCCTGCGGCCAGTGCTGAGGTGTATACGGCGGAGGAGGAGCTAACCTTTTTTTATGTTTACTTAGTGTCAGCCTCCTAGCGGCAGTAGCATACACCCACAGTCCTGTGTCCCCCAATGAGACGAAGGAGAAAAAGCAGCAGCAAGGCTTAGAATTTAGAAAGCAATAAACCCTGACTAGATGCCTGTCAAACGCTATACTTACTTCAACACCTCACCATAGACGAAGTGCAGATAAGAGCGGTCCAAGCAATTAATACCATAGGGACGCCGAGGCCCACTTAATGGCCAAGCACTCCTTCTCCACTAAGCTATCATTTTTTTTCCGCCAGGATAAGTTTCCTACTCAAGTAGATGACTGGATGTTTTTCTCCATTCACCTCCTGTGACAGAACCGCTCCAAGGCCTAAGTCCGAGGTATCCGTTCGCACAATAAAGCCTTGCTTGAGTTGGGGCCGGTGAGGACAGGCTGCCCGCACAATGCCAATTTCATGGACTGGAATGTTTCCTCCGCCTGAGGGTTCCACCGAACCATGACAGATTTCTTTCCCTTTAAGAGATTGGCCAGGGATGCAGATATCCTGCCAAATTTAGGTATAAACCATCAATAATACCCAATAATGCCCTTACCCGTTTTGTAGTTTTGCATGGGCTCAATCTTGTTTATTTGTGGATTGATAAACCCATGGCCAATCACGTATCCCAAGTACTGGGCTTCCTTGAGACACAGAGCACATTTTTTTGGTTTGCGCCACTGAAACTGCGCCTGTGAACGAATCCACTACTGCTTGTACCAGGGACAAGTGGGTATGCCAATTATGATAATGTCATTAAAATACGATGACGCATAGTTTTAGGGCCCAATCAGAAGTATGTCCATTAGCCCCAAGTAACCAAAAAGGCAGCACAATATAGTGATATAGGCCCTCCAGTATTATGAAGGCAGTCTTTTCTTTCACTGACTCTGTCAGAGGCACCTTGGTCAGATCGAGCGTCGTGAAGTGCAGGGCCTGTCCCAGTTTCTCAATCAGCTCATACACCCAGGCATTGGATAAAGGTAAAATTTTGACACCATTCAATTTTTGGAAATAGCTATAAAATTGTAAAGACATGTCCAGGTTTGGAATCAGTACAATGGGGCTAGCCCACTCACTCCTGGACTTCTCAATACCCCTTAGCTGGAGCATTTGTTTCACCTCAGCCGCGATGGCTTGTTATAATAGTATATATATATATATATATATATATATATATATATATATATAATATATACATACACACACAGTACAGACCAAAAGTTTGGACACACCTTCTCATTCAAAGATTTTTCTGTATTTTCATGGCTATGAAAATTGTAGAATCACACTGAAGGCATCAAAACTATGAATTAACACATGTGGAATTATACATTACACTTTACAAAAAAAGTGTGAAACAACTGAAAATATGTCTTATAGTCTAGGTTCTTCAAAGTAGCCACTTTTTGCTTAGATTACTGCTTTGCACGCAGAAAAGGTGAACGGATGGACTCTACATGCCTGGTTCTCACCGTGAAGCATGGAGGAGGTGGTGTGATGGTGTGGGGGTGCTTTGCTGGTGACATTGTTGGGGATTTATTCAAAATTGAAGGCATAGTGAACCAGAATGGCTACTACAGCATCTTGCAGCAGCATCGTATTCCATACGGTTTGCGTTTAGTTGGACCATCATTTATTTTTCAACAGGACAATGACCCCAAACACACCTCCAGACTGTGTAAGGGCTATCTGACCAAGAAGGAGAGTGTTGGGGTGCTAAGCCAGATGACCTGCCCTCCACAGTCACCAGACCTGAACCCAATCGAGATGGTTTGGGGTGAGCTGGACCGCTCACCGCTTCAATTTTGAATAAATCCCCAACAGTGTCACCAGCAAAGCACCCCCACACCACCTCCTCCATGCTTCACGGTGGGAACTAGGCATGTAGAGTCCAGCCGTTCACCTTTCTTGCGTGCAAAGCAATAATCTAAGCAAAAGCTGGCTACTTTGAAGAACCTAGAATACAAGACATATTTTCAGCTGTTTCACACTTTTTTGTAAAGTGTAATGTATAATTCCACATGTGTTAATTCATAGTTTTGATGCCTTCAGTGTGATTCTACAATTTTCAAAGTCATGAAAATACAGAAAAATCTTTGAATGAGAAGGTGTGTCCAAACTTTTGGTCTGTACTGTATATATATACATACGTACATATATACAATACAGACCAAAAGTTTGGACACCTTCTCATTCAAAGATTTTTCTGTATTTTCATGACTATGAAAATTGTACAGTCATGGCCAAAAGTTTTGAGAATGACAAATATTAATTTTTACAAAGTCTACTGCTTCACTTTTTCTAATGGCAATTTGTATATACTCCAGAATGTTATAAAGAGTGATCAGCTTAACAGCAATTACTTGCAAAGTCAATATTTGGCTAGAAAATGAACTTTATCCCCCAAAACACATTTCAACATCATTGAAGCCCTGCCTTAATGGAGCAATCACTGAAAAGAGGTTAGCTGGTCCTTTTAACACAGGTGTGGGTGTTGATGAGGACATGGCTGGAGATCAATCTGTCATGATTAAGTAAGAATGAAACCACTGGACACTTTAAAAGGAGGCTGGTGCTTGGCATCATTGTTTCTCTTCTATTAACCATGGTTATATCTAAAGAAACACATGCAGTCATCATTGCAATGCACAAAAATGGCCTAACAGGGAAGAGTATCGCAGCTAGAAAGATTGCACCTCAGTCAACAATCTATCGCATCATCAAGAACTTCAAGGAGAGAGGTTCCATTGTTGCCAAAAAGGTTCCAGGGCGCCCAAGAAAGACCAGCAAGCGCCAGGACCGTCTCTTAAAAGTGTTTCAGCTGCGGGATCGGGCTACCAGCAGTGCAGAGCTTGCTCAGGAATGGCAGCAGGCAGGTGTGAGTGCATCAGCACGCACTGTGAGGCGGAGACTATTGGAGCAAGGCCTGGTCTCAAGGAGGGCAGCAAAGAAGCCACTTCTCTCCAGAAAAAACATCATGGACAGACTGATATTCTGCAAAAGGTACAAGCAGTGGACTGCTGAGGACTGGGGTAAAGTTATTTTCTCTGATGAATCCCCTTTTCGATTGTTTGGGACATCAGGAAAACGCCTCATTCGGAGAAGACAAGGTGAGCGCTACCAGCAGTCTTGTCTCATGCCAACTGTTAAGCATCCTGAAACCATTCATGTGTGGGGTTGCTTCTCTAGCCAAGGGAATCGGCTCTCTCACAGTCTTGGCTAAAAACACAGCCATGAATAAAGAATGGTACCAGAATGTCCTCCAAGAGCAACTTCTCCCAACCCTCCAAGAGCAGTTTGGCGATCAACAATGCCTTTTCCAGCATGATGGAGCACCTTGCCATAAAGCAAAGGTGATAACTAAATGGCTCAGGGAACAAAACATAGAGATTTTGGGTCCATGGCCTGGAAACTCCCCAGATCTTAATCCCATTGAGAACTTGTGGTCAATCATCAAGAGACGGGTGGACAAACAAAAACCTAAAAATTCTGACAAAATGAAAGCATTGATTGTGCAAGAATGGACTGCTATCAGTCAGGATTTGGTCCAGAAGTTGATTGAGAGCATGCCAGGGAGAATTGCAGAGGTCCTGAAGAAGAAGGGTCAACACTGCAAATATTGACTTGCTGCATTAACTCATTCTAACTGTCAATATAAGCTTTTGTTACTCATATGTTTGCAATTATATTTCTGTCTTGATAAAAACATCTGTCAAACACACACATAAAAACCAGAGGGCAGCAGATCATGTGAAAATATAATATTTGTGTCATTCTCAAAACTTTTGGCCATGACTGTAGAATCACACTGAAGGCATCAAAACTATTAATTAACACATGTGGAATTCTATATTACACTTTACAAAAAAGTGTGAAACAACTGAAAATATGTCTTATATTCTAGGTTCTTCAAAGTAGCCACCTTTTGCTTATGTGTATATATATATTAGTCAATTTGTATAAAAAATATATATATTAAGTTTTCCAGGTAATTTTCCCGCATAATAAATAGAAACAATACCTAAAAAAAAAAAATATATATATATCTATTGCTGAATAATATTTTCTCTATTGCTTCATTGGGGGACACAGGAAACCATGGGTGTATGCTGCTGTTGCTAAGACGCCGATACTATGCAAAAAAAAGTTAGCTCCTCACCAGAAGTATTCACCAACTGACTGGCAAAGTTAATCAGTTTTAGTTTAGGGTCAGTAGGAGGTAAACACACTTCTACCTTTTTCTTTTTTATGATTTACTGTCATGTGTGCATTGCCACGAAGATCGTCGCGGTTGCACATTTTGACTTCTCACAGCTGAGCTGCTGTTTCTTTGTGTTTGGCAGCTAGGGAGTTAATTCTGTCTGTGCTCGGTGCTGGGACTGGGTGCAGTTTCTCCCGGCTGCAATTGATTATTTGTTGATTGGTTTCCTTTAAATTCCTGGTTGTCTGCTTGGGGAGTTGCCAGTGAAACCTTCATGCAGACCACAGATAGGAATGAATCTGTATAGACTTTAGTTGTGAGCTCCTTAGTTGTTCTAAGCTCAACTTGGTTAGAGTTTATTTCCCAGACCATTTATGTTCCTTTGGTGTTTGAGTGTGTATGCAAGCGAGTGTTATCCTGTCTGTCTTATATGTCTAATCTGTGTATTTAGCTAAGATCAGCCCATATCCCTTTGGTGGTAGTCAGGATCCTTCTTAGGACTGATTACAGGGTTCAGGGTCTGATAGGAGACAGGGTTAGGTTGGAGACTTGGACCTCTGAACCATTATCAGTACCTCCAAGGTGAGGGATTAGTTAGGACCCCAGTTTAGGGTCAGGTTAGATCCCGGTCCACCTCTTTCCTGTTTCAGCTCATCAAGTCCTCAAGATTAACCCTGAGTTCAGCAGATATCGTGTCAGGTAAATCTATTCTATACTTACATGCTGATGTTGCTATACTAGTTGTTGTATAGAGTGTTGTTCCTGTATTAATAGTTTACTGACATTGTATACATATCATTAGACAGCGTGACATTTCCCTTTGTCTTTCAGATATGGCTTGGCTTGTGAGGGCAATTATATATATAACCCGTAAAATGCAGTGGATATCATTGGAGAAAGTGAATCTATACATTAGTAACATTTACCATATTTTTTGAATTATAAGACGCACTTTTTTCCTCCAAAAATGTAGAGGAAAATGGGGGGTGCGCCTTAATAGTTTGATGTACCTGCTCTGACTGTGGTGGGGAGGCGGGGGAGCGGTTTAGGCGGAGCAGTGGGTCACAGAGGCAGGAGCCGGTGGTTGCAGCTAACTCCTGTGCCCGCTGCTAAAGAGAAATGAATATTCACTGCATTCCACACCCATGGGCGTGGAGGGCAATGAATATTTATTTCTCTTTAATGGCATCCTGGTGTGATTAGCCCCCATCCTGGTCCTGGCATGATTGGTCCCTTCCTTCTCTTATCCTGGTATGCATGGTCCCATCAGAAAACATTAAAAAAAACAAACCATTACACTTACCTTCCCAGCACTCCCTCGCAGCGTCCAATTCCGATGCCAGCAGCTGCTTCATGCTTGTAAGCTAAGCAGCGCATGGCAGGGACGTCATGCGCTGCTTGCAAGCCGAATACTCAATGCTCTGCACGCCGGGACTGTGAGCTCGCAGAGAGCAGCGAGTATTCATTGCTCTTCAGTATAGCGCACAGTGACAGCTGCCGGCGGTCACGTGTGCCGCTACTTAAGAAAAATTAATATTCACCTCTTTCCATGGCCAGAGAGGTGAATATTCATTTCTCTAAAGTATCGGCACACGTGACCGAGTGCAACCGCAGAAAGGCTCCGGCTGACACTGTGCTCGCTAGAGAGCAATGAATACTCACTGCTTTGCGCGCACACAGTCTCGGCGTGCAGAGCACTGAGTATTCCGGCAGCTACCCTTTGGCTTGCAAGCAGCGCATGACGTCCCTGCCATGTGCTGCTTACAAGCATAAAGCAGTTGCTGGCATCTGAAGAGGACACTGCGAGGGAGCGCCAGGAAGGTAAGTGTAATTTTTTTTGTTTTCTGAAGGGGCCATGCATACCAGGATAAGGATGGGGGCCAATCATACCAGGTTAGGGATGGGGGCCTGCATACCAGAATAGGGATAGGGCCATGCATACTAGGATGAGATGGGGGCCATGCATACTAGGACAAGATGGGGGGCCATGCATACTAGGACGAGATGGGGGCCATGCATACTAGGACGAGATGGGGGCCATGCATACTGGGATAGGGATGAGGGCAATCAATCCTACCAAGATAGGGAAAGGGGGTCATGCATACCAGGCTAGGGATGAGGAGGCATGCACATGAGGATAATGATGAGGGAGCCATGCATACCAGGGTAGGGATGAGGGGGGCCACACATACCAGGGTAGGGATGAGGGCTGCCATACCATACCAGGGTAGGGATGATGGGGGACACACATACCAGGGTAGGGATGAGGGGGGCCACACATACCAGGGCAGGGATAAGGGAGCCATGCATACCAGGGTAGGGATGAGGGAGCCATAGGGGATATTAAGTACAGAATTGACCACAGTTTTTGCTTCAATTTTTTCTTCCTAATTTCCTCTTCTAAAACATAGGTGCGTCTTATAGTCTGAAAAATACGATATTTAGTGCATCTAACAAAACTAATTGTTTATGTCCCTTATTAGAAATAAAACAGAAAAAAAACACAATAACAATTTACCTGAGCAGGGCTGTATTCATTATAAAGTGGTGATTGACCTCTGTAGTGGGAAGATGGTTCAGTAGGTGACTGGTTTCCATGATATGAAGCTGTTTCGATAGAGGAATGGCTTTTGTAATTATATGATGAAAAATATGGTGAGTGGTTATCATGGTAAGGAGGTGAATGCTCAACAACAGGTTCAGATGAACGGGCTAGAGCAGGTTCTTGGAACTTTTCATCTAGTTCCTGGTCAGTGTAAGCACCACCTTCAGCATCAGTCTCCTCATAGTCACTATTGGCTCGACTGTCACAGCTCAGGTAATCTGTAGACCAAACTTCTGGCCCAGTCATCAGACTCAAAGGTGTAGTATCTGTAGCCTCAGTCTGAAACGAAAACTACATTTTATTAGTTCCCACATGTAACAGAGAATAGTCTACTAACGAATTCCAAATCTTCACCTTCTCCTCACTGGTCCATATCGGCCTTGCTTGCTCTGTATGAATAATTTCCTTCAAACTGGGAAGCCAGGAATCACTTGCTCCACTCAAGTTAATAGTGGCTTAAATATCACATGGAAATACAATAGAGTAAATAAGGGAAATAGTAATCGAAAAACACAAAGAAACATAATAATAGGGAAAAAGGGAGTGTGTGATCACCTGTGAAGAGATGAGAACTGTTCTTGCGCAGTTTCACCGCCTGAGCATACAAACGTCGTGAACTCTTTTTCGAGTCTGGAAGTAGCCATTGACGCATTGCCTTTACCCCCTGTCTATTCTCTGGGTTGCAGAAAACCACGATTGGGTAGAATTGCACATAATTCAGGTGCTCCACTGCTGTTGGAGTAATGTCCAATAGCGCATGCTTATTCTAAATAGAAGAGAAGGTTTTACCATACAATAGAAAAAAGTCTTCTGCTGCATGAAATCCAACCACAGGTAGAAGCTCCTAATTCTTTACATTCTCCTACTTGATTCAATAGATTAATAATCTAGAAGTACCCCAGTTGAATCAATTGGGCGAAACGACTACAAGGGTCTGTAGTGGAGGCTGATATTCCTATGCGTTGCACACACTTACAAGTGGTTCTTCATTATGTTACTTTCTATTTTCTGAATCCTGGGCTCTGATGGTAATTTCTGTCTATCATGTTTTGATTGTATAACTTAATCGTGGGTATTTTGTGAACATGAGCTTCTCTACTCTGATACTTTTTATTGAATTTACAAAAAAACAGAAAATCAAATGGTGGAATGAGCTACTGCATATTCTTCTGTTGATGGTCAAAAGCTCTTTGTAGGTTGGATCCAAGGATAGATCATGAACATGAGATCGGTGGGGGTCCCACACTCAATCACCAAACCGATCAGCTGAAAATAGCTCTGGTGGCTGCTGGATGCTAACACTTTGAATGGAGCTGCTCGGTGTGGCTACATTTAATACGTAGCTGCTGGCTACTTCAGAATAGCTTCTACAGTAGTTAAAAGAATAGGCGCTGTGTTACTGCACCCAGCAGCAGCCGCTACACATTGTGTGGCACTGAGAAGCTCCATCAGAAGCTTTTACATCCAGCGGCCACCAGAGCAGTTTTCATCGGATCCATGTGGAGCGGTGTACAACCACCACCAATCTCATACTGATAACATATGGATGGATAATCAATATTGTGGGCCCTGACATCCACTTTAATGATAAAACATTATGCAGTAAGACCACAAGTATAGTAAGGTACATTGGTGCAGTAATACTCCCTCTAGTGTGGTATAGGCTCGCAAAACATTTTTTAACCCCTTTACGTCTAGACTTTTTTTTTTATTTTGCACTTTAATTTTTACCTCTCCTGCTTCCCAGGGGCATAACTTCCATTTCTGTAGGGCTTGTCTTTTGCAGGACAAGTTGAAGTTTCCAAAGGCATAATTCATTTAATTATTCAATGTACTGAAAATTGTTGAAAAAGATGGTGGAAAAAAAACTAATAGTTTTTTGGGTATTCATTCAGTTGTAAAAATGACTTGAAAACATGATTCCTTAGGCCAGTACGATTATGGCATTATCAAGCTTACACACTTTTTTGTTTTTAAATTTTGAAAGCAAAATAAAAATATTTCTGTGTACAGTTGATGGTTTTTTATTAACCCCATTTTCTGGTAGATACAAGTGATTAAATGTTGTATTGTTTAGAGACATGTGATGCCTGAAAAATACAGGGCCAATTAATACGTATGGGCCAATTAATGTTATATTTTACTAGATTGGACTTTAACAGAGCTGCGATAACAAACGTTTATCTTTAGCATTTCTTTATTAGTAATAAGGAGGAAAAAGAGGGGGAGTTTTAATTTTTTATAACTTTTTTTTTAACTCATTTTTTAATCCCTTCAGTGTAGATCCCGGCCTCCTATGAGACTAATTTCAAAAGAGTACCAAGATGCCAATATGGTGGTAAAGAGGGTATTTAGCTTGTCCCCGTTTTTCATGGTAACCTTCAATTTCTCGCAATGGCATCACTGGAAGCCAATGGAAGCCGCTGCACACGAGCACAATTTGGTAAAGGTTTAACAGCAATGGGGAGGGCTCATCACTAGACACAGCTTTTAGGCACCGATGCCTGTTATTTCTTGTTGTCTTATCTGTCCATTTGGAGCAGACTGAGCACATTCCACACAACCTGATCCACTCCATGACAGATATTTGCATCATGCGACATTAAGGCGTCAAGCAAATGTGTTCTGCTTAAAGTATTTTATGAAAATAGTACAGCTATTTCTTAAAAATTAAATAGTTTTCTTTACTATAATATCGATGGTCTATCCTCTTAACAGATCATTATCCAATCGATAAGCACCAAACTCTGCACCCTTATCAAAGCAGACGATTGCCATAAGTTCCCCTAGTATAGAAGCGCAGTCCTATTTACATGAATGTTACTGTGTGTGTGACAGTGAGCTGTAATACCCAACATATCCACTAGAGTGCACAGAAATGCCCCTCACAAATCATGGAAGGAGTGCAGCGCAGTCCCTTCAATCGCTGAGAGTACCATCAGCAGAAACACCACCACATACTATTGTCTAAGAACATTTAGTGGTTTACAGCCTTAGTAGGGAAAGGGTTACATGTCTTTGCATAGTAGCAACTCCATAGCCAAGGAAGTGCATTGAGCAGCAGGGTGGTTTGCTGTTAAAGGAGAAAAAAAAATGTCTCTCTTTAAATCTTCTGCTTCAGCGAGTGTGAGCGAGCTGAGTGTGACTGGTGCGCAAGTGCGAACGGTGGTAAGTGTGACTTGAGATTCAGTGACTTTGGATTCAGGGAGTTGACAAGGGAGGAATTACTGAATTGCTGTTATATTTTATTAATACTTTTTATTTATTTTTACTTATCTTTTCTGTCTGGTGAAATCCCCATTAGAAATGTGCTCCACTATTGCCAATGCCATCCAGTGTACATCTTGCCACATGTATGCAGTCCTTGAACAGCCGGTCGAGGGTGCATACTGCTGTGCGAAGTGTTAGCACTTTGTGCATTTGGAAGCCCAGATACTGGATCTAAATGTGCAGCTGGCAACACTGAGATCCATAGACAATATGGAAAGGAGTCTTCTGCTCACTGAGCAGACACTCAATGGGATAGATGAGGGGGGGGGATTCTAGGGTGGAGCTGCAGGACACTGAAGTAGGAAGCTGGGTGACAGTTAGAAAGCGGGATAGAGGGAAGAGCGCCAGGGAGGCTAGTCCTGATCTGGCACACCCCAATAAGTTTGCAAAGTTGGCAGATGAGGGGGTTGTCAGTACAGGGATAGCACTGCTGCAGCCAGGCATGTCCTCTGAAAGCCGGAGAAGTGTCTCTTCCAGTAAGGGGGGAATTAGGAGAGCAGGGCAGGCCAGACAGGTGCTGGTAGTGGGGGACTCAATTATTAGGGGAACAGATAGGGCAATCTGTCACAAGACAGGGATCGTCGAACAGTGTGCTGCCTACCTGGCGCTCGAGTCCCACACATCGCTGATCGGGTTGACAGGTTACTGTGAGGGGCTGGTGAGGACCCAGCGGTCATGGTGCACATTGACACAAATGACAAAGTTAGAGGTAGGTGGAAGGTCCTTAAAGACGATTTCAGGGAATTAGGCTGCAAGCTTAAAGCAAGGACCTCCAACGTGGTATTTTCTGAAATACTGCCTGTACCACGTGCCACACCAGAGAGGCAACGGGAAATTAGGGAAGTTAATAAGTGGCTCAAGAATTGGTGTAGGAAGGAGGGGTTTGGGTTCCTGGAGAACTGGGCCGACTTCTCAGTTGGCTACAGGTTCTATGCTAGGGACGGGCTGCACCTCAATGGGGAGGGTGCAGCTGTGCTGGGGGAGAAAATGGCTAGAAGGTTGGAGGAGTCTTTAAACTAGGGACTAGGGGGAGGGTATTCATTTTATAGTAGGGGAAGGCAGTGCTGATAGAGACCTGGGCACAAATAATGAAATTGGGGGTGGGGGTGGGGTCAGAACAGTTAATAATTTAAGAAAGAATAGAGGTACAGAGAGATACATAATGTGCATGTATACTAATGCCAGAAGCCTCACCAACAAAATGGTGGAATTAGAATTAATTTTGTTGGAACATAATTATGTATAAACAGCACAAAAAGGCAGCAAAACTCACCTGCCCAGATCTCAGAACAAATGCACTACAGGGTGCAGCCAGCCCATAAAGCAAGATGTCAGCAGCACAGGTGCAAAATACAAGATGAAACAGCCACTCTCCACACACCCATTCAAGGAGGGGGTGACTGCTCAGTATACAATTGCACAATAGAGAACTGCACAGGGTGCCGTCCACACAAGGATACTGCACAGTGTCCGGTTCACAGCCTATTAATTATGCCCCTACTATTCGACTAGGCGGGCTGGCCAGTACACTCTCAATGCGCACCAGTGTGAACACCCCTTATGCGAGACCAAACGTGCCTGGGCTCGGCTGCACCCGAAAAATAAAGTGCAAAAAATTCAAAAATAGTGGGTATTAGTTAATATTTTGGCCAAAATACGTAAGTTTGTAACCTGCGCTAAAGGTCCCACGCTTACAAGTACCTACACTACGCTAGCCACTAAGGAGACTCAAGGTCTCCAAAAATTCAATATAAACAGCACAAAAAGGCATTGAAAGTGTACTGGCCAGCCCGCCTAGTCGAATAGTAGGGGCGTAATTAATAGGCTGTGAACCGGACACTGTGCAGTATCCTTGTGTGGACGGCACCCTGTGCAGTTCTCTATTGTGCAATTCTATACTGAGCAGTCACCCCCTCCTTGAATGGGTGTGTGGAGAGTGGCTGTTTAATCTGGTATTTTGCACCTGTGCTGCTGAAATCTTGCTTTATATTGAATTTTTGGAGACCTTGAGTCTCCTTAGTGGCTAGTGTAGTGGAACATAATTATGACATGGTGGGGATATCTGAGACTTGGCTGGATGAGAGCCACGACTGGGCTGTTAATTTACAGGGCTATAGTCTGTTCAGAAATGACCGTAAAAATAAGCGAAGGAGGGTGTGTTTATATGTAAAATCATCCTTAAAACCCATCCTGCGTGATAATATATGTGAATCTAATGAAGATGTAGAGTCTCTGTGGGTGGAGATTAGGGGAGGGGGGAAAAATAATAAATTACTGATAGGGGTTTGTTATAAGTCTCCTAAAATAATGGAAGTAACAGAGAATATCCTCGTAAAACAAATAGATGAAGCAGCAACTCAAGGAGAAGTCATAATTATGGGGGACTTCAACTACCCTGAAATACATTGGGGAACAGAAACCTGCAGTTCCAGCAAAGGTAATAGGTTTTTGACAACTATGAGAGACAATTACCTTTCACAACTAGTTCAGGACCCAACAAGAGGGGGGGCACTGCTAGACCTAATATTAACCAACAGGCCAGACCGCATATCAAATATAAGGGTGAGTTTCCACGGTCAGGAAACGCTGCGTGTTTGGCGCTGTGCGCTGGCGCAGCGCCAAACACGCAGCGTCCAGATGTTACAGCATAGTGGAGGGGATTTCAAGAAATCCCGTCTCCACTATGCGTAACAATACGCAGGTGGCAAACCTGCGTAAACGGACATGCGGCGCGTCTTTTCAGACCGCAGCATGTCCTCGCGTATTGCGGCGACGGTGCGTCGCCGCAACATAATTAACACAGGGCTATGCAGCCCTGCGCTCTTTCCGGAGGTGTTCCGGAGGTGTCCTGAACACCTCCGGAAAGATCGCGCGTCAGAAAGGGGGCGGGGCTTAGACGGAGCGGAATTTCCGCTCCGTCAAAAGCGCTATGGTTCCGGACCGTGGAACCATAGCCTAAGGGTTGGGGGTCACTTAGGTAATAGTGATCACAAAATAATAAGTTTTCATGTATCCTTTAATAAGATGTGTAGTCGAGGGGTTACAAGGACACTAAACTTCAGGAAGGCAAATTTCCAACGGATGAGAGATGATCTTAGTGCAACAAACTGGGACGATATCCTGAGACATAAAAATACACAAAGAAAATGGGAGACGTTTATTAGTATCCTGAATAGGACCTGTGCACAGTATATACCCTATGGGAATAAACATGCTAGAATTAGGAGGAAACCACTATGGCTAAATAGAGCTGTAAGGGGCGCAATAAGTGACAAAAAGAAAGCGTTTAGGGAATTAAAGCAAGTAGGTAGTGATGAGACATTAAATAAATACAGAAGACTGAATAAATTCTGTAAAAAGCAAATCAAGACAGCAAAGATTGAGACAGAGAGACTCATTGCCAGAGAAAGTAAAAATAATCCCAAAATATTCTTTAACTACATAAATAGCAAGAAACTAAAAAATTATAGTGTTGGTCCCCTTAAAAAAAGTCTGGGTGAAATGGTGGATGAGGAAAAAGCCAATATGCTAAATGACTTTTTTTCAACTGTATTTACACAAGAAAATCCCATGACAGATAACATAATCAGTGATAAAAAAAAATGTATCCATTAAATGTCACCTGCTTAACCCAGCAGGAAGTACGGCGGCGTCTAAAAATCACTAAAATTGACAAATCCCCGGGCCCGGATGAGATACACCCCGAGTACTGCAGGAATTAAGTACAGTCATAGATAGACCATTATTTTTAATCTTTAAAAATTCCATAATAACGGGGTCCGTACCACAGGACTGGTGTATAGCAAATGTGGTGCCAATATTCAAAAAGGGGGCAAAAACTGAACCTGGAAATTATAGGCCAGTGAGCTTAACATCTACTGTGGGTAAAATCCTGGAGGGTTTTTTAAGTGATACTATATTGGAGTATCTGAGGCTTAATAACCTCATGACACAGTATCAGCATGAGCTTACGAGGGACCGTTCTTGTCAGACTAATCTGATAAGCTTTTATGAAGGGGTAAGTTCCGGACTGGACCAAGGGAACGAAGTGGACGTGGTGTTCATGGACTTCTCAAAAGCTTTTGATATGGTGCCACACAAAAGGTTGATACATAAAATGAGAACAATGGGGATAGGGGAAAATATGTGTAAGTGGGTTAAGAACTGGCTCATGGATAGGAAACAAAGGATGGTTATTAATGGAGCACACTCGGACTGGGTCACGGTTAGCAGTGGGGTACCACAGGGGTCAGTATTGGGGCCGCTTCTCTTTAACATATTTATTAATGACCTTGTGGGGGGCATACAGAGTAGTATTTCAATATTTGCAGATGACACTAAACTCTGCAGGGTAATAAATACAGAGGAGGACAATTTTATATTACAGGAGGATTTATGTAAACTAGAAGCTTGGGCTGATAAATGGCAAATGAGCTTTAATGGGGATAAATGTAAGGTCATGCACTTGGGTAGAACAAACAAGATGTATAATTATGTGCTTAATTGTAAAACACTGGCAAAACTGTCACTGAAAAAGACCTGGGTGTATGGGTGGACGACAAATTAACATTTAGTGGCCAATGTCAGGCAGCTGCTGCAAAGGCAAATAAAATAATGGGATGCATTAAAAGAGACATAGATGCTCATGAGGAGAACATAATTTTACCTCTATACAAGTCACTGGTGTGACCACACTTAGAATACTGTGTGCAGTTCTGGTCTCCGGTGTATAAGAAAGACATAGCTGAACTGGAGCGGGTGCAGAGAAGAGCGACCAAGATTATTAGAGAACTGGTGGGTTTGCAATACCAGGACAGGTTATTACACTTGGGGTTATTTAGTTTGGAAAAACGAAGCTTAGGGGTGATCTTATTACAATGTATAAATATATGAGGGGACAGTACAAAGACCTTTCTAATGATATTTTTACTCTTAGGCCTGTGACGGGGACAAGGGGGCATCCTCTACGTCTGGAGGAAAGAAGGTTTAATCATAATCACAGAAGCAGATTCTTTACTGTAAGAGCAGTGAGACTATGGAACTCTCTGCCGTCTAATGTTGTAATGAGTGATTCCTTACTAAAATTTAAGAAGGGACTGGATTCCTTTCTTGAAAAGTATAATACAGGCTATATTCACTAGTTTCCTAGATACTGCGTTGATCCAGGGAGCTAGTCTGATTGCCGTATGTGGAGTCGGGAAGGAATTTTATTCCCCAATGTGAAGCTTACTGTTTGCCACTTGGGTTTTTTTTGCCTTCCTCTGGATCAACATGTTAGGGCAGGTTAGGATAGGATATGGGTTGAACTAGATGGACTTAAAGTCATCCTTCAACCTTAATAAATATGTTACTATGAATAAGATAAGTCCTGGCTACTATGGGACATATTTCTGCCTGGTCCACAGCTACAATGATGACAATTTTGAAGATAAGATGAGACCAGATTTGCTGCTGGTTTCAGAGGATTAAAGCAGGAGCTGCTGCAGGCTTCAGCTGACACTCCCGACTCTCACTTTAAAGAGAACCTGTCAGCTGTTTTGGCTGCTATAAGGTGCGGCCACCGCCTTTCAAGGCTTATCTATAACATTCTATAATGCTGTAGATAAGCCCCCAGTCCAACCTGCACGAAAAGAAAATAAGCTTTATTATACTCAACCGGCTAACGGGTGCGAGCCGGTCCAGTGGTGTCACAGGTCTTTGTCCAGCGCCTCCTGTTTTCTTGCGATGCCGCCTTCCTGCTTGCTTCATGGCTCCCCGGCATCGAGCTCCTGCGCAGGCGTACTTATCTGCACTGTTGAGGGCAGAGCATAGTACTGCAGTACGCAGAAGCTGGGTCTCTCTGACCTTTCCCGGCACCTGTGCACTGCAGTACTTTCCTCTGCCCTCAACAGGGCAGATAAGTACGCCTGCGCAGGAGTGCGAGGCCGGGGAGCCAGGAAGCAAGCAGGAGGGCGGCATCGCAACAAGATGGGAGGCGCCGGACCAGGATCCCTGACACCCATCGGACCGTACCGCCCCCTGGGTGAGTATAATATAACTTATTTTCTTATCTTTCAGGTTGGATCGGGGGCTTATCTACAACATTATAGAATGCTGTAGATAAGCCCCTAAAGGAAGTGGCTGTATCTTAAAGCGAATCGGTCAGCTGTTTTGGCCGCTATAAGGGCTCACTCACATGAGCTTATAACAAAGGTAGCTCAGATGTAAGTTTTTTTTTCTCATGCCAATTTGACATGCGAAAACAATTACAGCATGCTGCAATTGACTGCGAGATTCGGCTCACACGCGCCCATACAAGTCTATGGGGTGCATGTGAAACATTTGACTATGGAAAATGGAAGAGGAAAAATATCTCCAGCGTGTAATCCAATAAAATCAATTATTTTATTCTAGACATTTTAAAATGTATGTATCAAAAATACAAATGAACAAAGGAAAGGAAGGATGGGGTCCCCATAAAAACCAACGCGTTTCAACCTCTTGCGGTCTTAGTCATGGTATTGTTCATTTGTATTTTTGATACATACATTTTAAAATGTCTCGAATAAAATAATTGATTATATTGGAGATATTTTTCCTCTTCTATTTTGCATAGTGAACCACGCCTCTGATCAAGGCTGCTCCGTGCATGCTCAATCAGAGAAACCTGCAGAAGACTGGTGAGCTATTTTCCTTTTCCCCTTTACCCACGCTATTAAACATTTGACTACACTCGGATGTCTTCTGAATGCAGTGCTATTACCGCAGACACAGGCAACAGAGAAGATGAAAAATTTACTTTCTCAGTCTTCTCCGCACCTGTGCTGTTATTCTCTCATGCAAGGTAATTAGAGCACACAGCATTGACATATTCGGCCTCAATTGCACTATCAACCGATATCTCAGAGTGGGTCGCGACTACAATACTGAATTTCAGCTTCAAAATGAGCAAGAATTCACCTTCTTAGCTGTGATCCAAGCTCAGAAGGAGCCTGTTAAAGTCACCACCCCCATCTTCCTTCAGCCAGGGTAAAGCAGTGGAGTAGTGGTGGTTTTACAAGAGGCTAACAGGCTGCAGCAGGGACAGTAGAGAGGTTACTGTATTTTTCGGACTATAAAACACACTTTTTTCCTCCAAAAATGTGGAGGAAAATGGGGGGTGCGTCTTATAGTCCAGATGTACCTGCTCTGGTTGTGGTGGGTAGTGGGAGACCGTCATCGGCAGAGCAGTGGGTCACAGGAGGCCGGACAAGTCTGCTGCGGCAAACTCCTGTGCCCATTGCTAAACAGAAATTAATATTCACTACATTCCACGCCCATGGGGTTGGTAAAAACCGACCCGAAGCCGAAAACCTGGAGAATTTCCGATTATTTTTTTGGCACACTTTCACAGAAGATGGAATAAAAAGTGCTCAAAGAGTTGCATAGACCCTGAAATTCTACAAATAAACCCTCATTTAACAGTAACAGAAAAAGCTTATGTCTCCCAGAATATGGCGACACAAATATATACAGTACAGACCAAAAGTTTGGATACACCTTCGCATTTAAAGATTTTTCTGTATTTTCATGACTATGAAAATTGTAAATTCACACTGAAGGCATCAAAACTATGAATTAACACATGTGGAATTATATACTTAACAAAAAAGTGTGTAACAACTAAAATTACGTCTTATATTCTAGGTTCTTCAAAGTAGCCACCTTTTGCTTTGATGACTGCTTTGCACACTCTTGGCATTCTCTTGATGAGCTTCAAGAGGTAGTCACCAGAAATGGTTTTCACTTCACAGGTGTGCCCTGTCAGGTTTAATAAGTGGGATTTCTGGCCTTATAAATGGGGTTGGGACCATCAATTGTGTTGTGCAGGAGTCTGGTGGATACACAGCTGATAGTCCTACTGAATAGACTGTTAGAATTTGTATTATGGCAAGAAAAGAGCAGCTAAGTAAAGAAAAACGAGTAGCCATCATTACTTTAAGAAATTAAGGTCAGTCAGTCCGAAAAATTGTTGAAAACTTTGAAAGTGTCTCCAAGTGCAGTTGCAAAAACCATCAAGCGCTACAAAGAAACTGGCTCACATGAGGACCGCCCCATGAAAGGAAGACCAAGAGTCACCTCTGCTTCTGAGGATAAGTTTATCCGAGTCACCAGCCTCAGAAGTTGCAGACCAGGTCAATGCCACACAGAGTTCTAGCAGCAGACACATCTCTACAACAACTGCTAAGAGGAGACTTTGTGCAGCAGGCCTTCATGGTAAAATAGCTGCTAGGAAACCACTGCTAAGGATAGGCAACAAGCAGAAGAGACTTGTTTGGGCTAAAGAACACAAGGAATGGACATTAGACCAGTGGAAATCTGTGCTTTGTTCTGATGAGTCCAAATTTGAGATCTTTGGTTCCAACCACCGTGTCTTTGTGTGACGCAGAAAAGGTGAACAGTCACCGTGAAGCATGGAGGAGGTGTGATGGTGTGGGGGTGCTTTGCTGGTGACACTGTTGGGGATTTATTCAAAATTGAAGGCATACTGAAACAGCATGGCTACCACAGCATCTTGCAGCTGCATGCTATTCCATCCGGTTTGCGTTTAGTTGGACCATCATTTATTTTTCAACAGGACAATGACCCCAAACACACCTCCAGGCTGTGTAAGTGCTATTTGACCAAGAAGGAGAGTGATGGGTGCTACGCCAGATGACCTGGCCTCCACAGTCACCAGACCTGAACCAAATCGAGATGGTTTGGGGTGAGCTGGACCGCAGAGTGAAGGCAAAAGGGCCAACAAGTGCTAAGCATCTCTGGGAACTCCTTCAAGATTGTTGGAAGACCATTTCCGGTGACTACCTCTTGAAGCTCATCAAGAGAATGCCAAGAGTGTGCAAAGCAGTCATCAAAGCAAAAGGTGGATACTTTGAAGAACCTAGAATATAAGACATAATTTCAGTTGTTACACACTTTTTTGTTAAGTATATAATTCCACATTCATAGTTTTGATGCCTTCAGTGTGAATTTACAATTTTCATAGACCTGAAAATACAGAAAAATCTTTAAATGAGAAGGTGTGTCCAAACTTTTGGTCTGTACTGTATATATATATATATATGTATTTTTTTTTACACCGTATTTCACCTCTTATAGAAATTAAAAAAGTTGCGCTAAATCTGTATAATATTGTAACAAATTACCTGTTTCATTTTCACAGTTTATTACACTAAAATATAGTATTAAAATGGGTTTTCATTTATGTTACAGTTATTTTGATATGCAAAACAAACCAAACCATTTTTAGTTAATGACTGATGCCCAGATATGACTGCCAGGAGGACACATGCCAGGACTTTTCCAGTTTCAGGACTGGAGGAGGACATATCCAAGGGGCAGTGAGAAGACAGTACTAAATGCTCATATTATCTGAACCTGACCTGATGTGGTGAAAGCACACAGCACTGAGCAGTTACTTTTGACAGAGCTTGAACAAGAGGAAGGACACTGATCTGAAGATTTGGATAGAAAAGAACACTCATGGAGGAAGCCAGAGACTTGACAAGTAGCGCTGCACCAGAGACCAGTGCACAAATAGCCTTCCAACTAACTCCAGCTTTGCCGCCAATTACAGGCAGTAATGGCCCTTTCACCTGACAGTTGTAATACATAGAGGGTTCATATAGTTTATTTTAAAAAAAATAGCCATCCATGTTGTTTCTTTATCTATCTCTAATGAGTTTAATAAAACTTCCTTACCTGTTCTGCGATCTCTTTCACCAGCTGCAGTTTAATGACTTTGGAAGTCCCATCATCACGAGAAACACTCTCTGCAACAGAAACATGAGATTCTCAATGCTCCATTTGCACTGTAAAGCTGGCGTCACACTACCGTAGAATACGGTCGAGTGCTATGCGAGAAAACATTGCATAGCACTCAGCCCACTGTTATTCTATGGGGCATTTTCTCTGCGGTATTCAGCGGGCATGTAAAACTGCAGCATACTGCGATTGTCACCGAGACTTGCCAATGCAAGCCTATTGGTGCGAGAAAAAAAAAATTGCACAGCACTCGGACCATGCGAGTGCTGTCCGATTTTTACGCACTGGTGTCCTTTCAAAAGCCGGCAATTCATGTGCCGCGTACTGTAAAATCACTGCAGGAGCTGACAGGATAGAATAGATGGATTACATACAGTAATCTATAATTCATAACCAGCAAAGGTTATGCAGACAGCTGCGGGCTGATATTAATAGCCTAGGAAGGAGCCATGGATACTGGCCCACCCCCGGCTAAAAACATCAACTCTCAGCAGTCCTAGAAAAGGCGCATCTCTAAGATGTGCCAATTCTGGAACTTAGCCTTGCTTTTTCCATTTTCCCTGAAGCTGTGGCAAGTGGGGTGATAGTTGGGGGTTGAGGTCACCTTTTATTGTTAGGTGACATCAAGACCTGAGATTAGTAATGCAGCAGGGTCTCTTCCTCAGGACGCCGGAGGTGGCAGAAGTGGGGCAATGCTGCAGTCCCGGAGTGCGATGCTGCAGGTCCGATATCGGTGGTGAGGCAGAGCATGGAGCAGGGTCCCTTCCTTAGGAAGCTACCATTTTCCTGAAGCCGAGGGCCACCAAGGTCTCAATCTGTGCACGCATCGCCTGCCGCGGCCCACGGCTTCGGGAAGATGGCCGTAGGGAAAGCAACGACGCACTCCGCACCACCCACAACTAGCCTCTGCATCGCCACACCTCTGCTGCTACACCTCTGCCCAACCCCCTCCCCCCCCCGGGAAGCCTGTATTCGGACTACAAGACGCACCCCCTATTTTCCTCCCAAATGTTTTAGGGAAAAAGTGCGCATCTTACAGTCCGAAAAATACGAATATTTTGTTTCAAAGTAATGAGTAAATGACAGAATTGCTGTATGTAAAAGCTCATGTAAAAATCGCATTGCAATCGCACTGCATTCCAATGTAAATCGGATGCCAGGTGTGAAAAACCAGATTGTACTTGCATGACACTCGCATTACACTCCTGCGACTCTCGGCAGGGAGACTCGGACCCTGATTTTTCATATGTTTAGTGTGACGCCGGCCTAATACTACAAAAACAAACAGTTCTGTTCCTAACCAAAACTCACCTGCAGATTCAAACTCTTGGGGCAAGTCGGCACAAAGCTTCATATGGGCGATATCTGTTATAGGACCCAGGATTACAACAGGCCTTTTGAAACTTGCTGCATAAAAAATTCAATTATTTAAAAAGTTAACATCTTTAAGATGATAAAAGAAGAGTACTATGATCAATAAGACGAGGGAGTGAAGAGGACTGAGCGGAAAGGTGGTAAATTCATCCCATAAACCTCTTTTTTGGAACTTCCATATTGTAGGACACAGCAAAATGAATATGTGAACCTGCTAAAGACAGCCTAAAGTCTTCAGAACAGTGCGCATCCACATCAAAGCATCGACATTTTCACAGTACTCCTACATAAAATTAACAATAAGAAGAAAACAGGAACTTGAAGACTCAATGCTGATATTAAGGAGAATTATAGGTGGACTAGGTCCACTGCACGGAGAGTAGTAATACAAAGACTGTATTTAGAATGGCAGACTGAGGGCGCATTGATAGGGAGACTTCCTGTAAGACTGGAATTTTCAAGCAGAATTAGTTTAACCAGGATAAAGCTTAGTCACATGTCTCCTCATATATCAATTTTTATTCTTTCACAACCGTACATTGTCCTGTGTTTTGTAGAAAAATTATCTTTGGGAATCACGCTTTTTTTTAATTTATGAAAGTAGTAGTATGGCTGTATTAGTAATATACAAATCAGGTATTTCAATAAGACACTCGGAAGTGGCAGGCCATCTACCTTAGCACTCCCAGTATGATTTCCATACTGCCTCTACACTAAAAATACGGATTTTTGTGTTACTCACGGTAAAATCCTTTTCTCTGAGACGCTCATTGGGGGACACAGGACTGTGGTTGTATGCTACTGCGGCTAGGAGGCTGACACTAAGTAGATATAAAAAAAAAGGTTAGCTCCTCCTCCGCCGTATACACCTTGACACTGGCCGCAGGCGAACCCAGTTTAGTGCAAAAAGCAGTAGGAGGACAAAAAGTAAATCAGTGTTAACACAGGTACAATATATCCAGAAATAAACCCACCGCAACAGACAAAAATAGAATTAACTCAAAAACGAAGCCATCCGGCTATTAGGGTGGGTGCTGTGTCCCCCAATGAGCGTCTCGGAGAAAAGGATTTTACGGTGAGTAACACAAAAATCCGTATTTCTCCATCTCATTGGGGGACACAGGACTGTGGGACGTCCCAAAGCAGTCCCTTGGGTGGGAAACCGACTCCACAGTATAAGTCGTAACCAGGCATTGCCTATGGGTGCGCTAACCGCGCCCTGAAGAGTCCTTCTACCCAGACTTGCATCCGCTGAAGCCTGAGTATGGATATTATAATGTTTAGAGAAAGTATGCAGACTGGACCAGGTTGCCGCCTTACAAACCTGTTCCGCCGAAGCCTGATGCCGAAGAGCCCAGGAGGCACTCACCGCTCTGGAGGAGTGAGCCCTGATTCCTGCGGGAACCACAGCGCCTCTGATGCGGTAGGCCTCCTGAATGGTTAATCGAATCCATCTGGACAAAGTTGATCTTGAGGCAGCGAGTCCCTTCCTGTGACCCTCAGGGAGGATGAACAGCGTGTTCGTCTGCCGAAAGGATGCCGTCCGTGATACATACCTCTTGAGTGCTCTCACCCGATCCAGCGTATGGAGAGCTTTCTCCACCCGGTGCATCAGAGCTGGGCAAAATGAGGGCAAAACAATGTCCTCATTGATATGAAATGAGGACACGACCTTTGGCAAAAAAGGTGGTGTTGGCCTGAGCACCACCTTATTCGTGATGAAAAAGTAAGTACGGAGCTCGGCAAGATAGTGCTGCCAGCTCCGAGACCCGCCTTATGGTTGTTATGGCTACCAAAAACACCACCTTCCAAGAAAGGTATGTCAAGGAAACTTCCTGAAGAGGCTCAAATGGAGATTCCTGCAGAACTCTCAGAACAAGGTTGAGATCCCAGACGTCTAAGGGAGCCCTGTAGGGGGGCACTATATGGACAACCCCCTGAATGAAGGTCTTAACTTGTAAATTAGTAGCAATTCTACGCTGAAAAAGAACAGACAAGGCTGATATCTGTCTTCTAAGAGTGCTTGGCGCTAGGCCTGAATCTAGACCAGCTTGGAGAAATGCCAGAATGTTGGGAATCGAAAACTGAAGGGGGGAATAACCATGTTCCCTGCACCATGTAAAGAAGACCTTCCAAGTATAGTGGTAGATACGAGCTGAGGCGGGTTTTCTGGCGCTAGCCATTGTGGCAGCGACCTTCAGGGAGAATCCGGCCCTGGTAAGGATCCAAGATTCAACGGCCAGGCCATCAAACACAGGACCGCTGAGTTCTGGTGGTAAACTGGGCCCTGGGAGAGAAGGTCCGCGTGTTCTGGCAGACGCCAGGGTGCGTCGGCGAGCAGCTGTACGAGCTCTGCGTACCATGAGCGACGAGGCCAATCCGGAGCGACTAATATCGCTGGGACCCCCTCTATCTTGATCTTTCTGATCACCCTTGGGAGCAGAGCTAACGGGGGAAACAAGTACGGGAGGTGAAACTGATTCCACGGTAGAACCAGGGCGTCCACTGCAATTGCCTGGGATCCTGGTATCGGGAGACGAAGTTGGGTACCTTGGCGTTTATCCTGGAGGCCATCAGGTCCACATCTGGAGTTCCCCAGCGTAGCCATATCTGTTGAAATACGTTGGGATGGAGCGACCATTCCCCAGACGCTATCCCCTGACGGCTGAGGAAATCCGCTGCCCAGTTCTCCTCGCCCGGAATGTGGACCGCCGATATCACAGAGTGATTTCTTTCTGCCCAGGCCAGAATATGTTTTACCTCGTGCATGGCCGCCCTGCTGCGGGTACCTACCTGATGATTTATGTATGCCACGGCCGTGGCATTGCCCGATTGTATTCGGACAGGGCGGCCAGCCAGATGATGGTGAAAATGCCTCAGAGCTAGCCGAACAGCCCGAATCTCTAGAATATTGATCGGGAGGGTTGATTCCTGCAGGGACCAAGATCCCTGGGTTGTGTAATGGCGAAACACTGCTCCCCATCCGAGAAGGCTGGCGTCCGTTGTGACTATCAGCTAATGGACTGGGGGAAAATATCGCCCCTGCTGAAGAGCAGTACTCCTTGTCCACCATGTAAGTGTCTGTCTGACCTGCAGAGACAGACGGCACCGGAGATTGAGAGAGTAAGGAGTGTTGTGAATGGGCTTGAGATGAGTTCTGAGCAGAGGCTCCCTCTGGTGGTTACAAGCGGTACTGGTCTGTCCAGTGAAGATTGTGAAGATTGTGAGGATTGGGAATCAGGTGTTACTGACTGGTCTTATATAAGGGAGTCACCTTCCCATCAGGGTTGCCGGTGATCAATTGTTCTGGTCTCTATCCTTGATTCCTGTTTCCCTTGTAGCCTGCTGTGTCATGTCTGCATCTCCTGCTAACAGATAAGACATTTTCTTTTTTGTTTTTGTGCTTGATTTTTGCATTTTGTCCTGCACTTTTGTGGGGGCCTTCAGGGTCCCCTCCGGGGGCTTTTGCCCTCTCAGTTTAGTTCAGCCACTGTTGTTTGTACTTTTGCTTTTTCCAGTTTTTTCAGTGGCTGCTGTTTTGATTTTGTTACACCAGAGAACTAATTTAGGTGGTAGAGGTCGTGTGATCTCAGGTGTTTTTGAAATTAGTAGAGTTGGTGCTTTTCAGGGTTTTCTGGGATTGCAGTAAGTACCCTTCCTATCCTTTTCTATTTAGTTAGTTTGGGCCCCAACGTTTGCTCATACTATTTTCTGTCTGTGTCTGTATTTCTTCTTGTCTAACCACCATTACATGTTTGGGGGCTTTCTATTATCTTTGGGGTTCTGCTCCGGGGCAGATAGCTTTCCTATATCTATCTTTAGGTGTAGTTAGTTTCTCAGGCTGTGACGAGGCGTCTAGGACCAACGTAGGAACGCTCCACGGCTGCCTCTAGTTGTTGTGGTTAGTCAGGGTACTGCAATCTCATAGATTCCAACTGCTCTGGTGTACTGCCTTTTTTGCCTGCACTCCTCAGCTACCGAAATATAACACCGGAGATTGAGAGAGTAAGGACTCCCGTCCCAAGCTGCCATGAGGGCATGCTGAAGGGGGCGGAGATGAAATTGTGCAAACGGAATGGCCTCGATTGCTGCCACCATCCTTCCTAACACCCTCATGCAAAACCGGATGGTGTGAGGAATCGGCTGGCGAAGGATCCGTACCTCCTGATGGAGAACTAGGGCCTTATCCCGAGGGAGGATTATCAAACTTAGAGCGGTCTCAAAAATCATCGCTAAAAAGGTGATCTTCCGAGATGGCAAGGGAGATGATTTTTTCAAATTCACCAGCCACCCCAGGCGAACCAGGGTGTCTAGCGTAATGCTGACACTTTCCTCGCATGCCTGAAAAGACGGACCCTTGACGAGGAGATCGTCTAAGTATGGCAAGACGACTATCCCCCAGGATAGCCATGACTTTTGTGAACACCCTGGGGGCTGTGGCTAGCCCGAAGGGCAAGGCTGCGAATTGAAAGTGAAGGTTGCTGATGGCAAACCGCAGAAACCTCTGATGAGGGGGAATATGGGGATGTGAAGATAGGCATCCTGGATGTCTATTGACGCTAGAAATTCCCCCTTTTCCATGGCTGCAATGACCGAGCGGAGAGACTCCATTCGGAAATGTCGAACTCTGTCGAACCTCCGGTACTGGAATGATAACCCCGCTGCGCCGAAGAGATTTGACAGCCTTGAATAAGGAGCGAACCCGGTTTCTTCTTTGGGAAGGCGCGAGGGGAAAAAAAACGATTTGAGGGATGGCTGAAAAACTCTATCTTGTACCCCGAGGAGACTAACTCCCTGACCCACTTGTCGTGAGTGACCGACAGCCAGGTGGGGCGAAACCAGAGTAGGCGGCCGCCCACTCTGGACGACTCGACTGGATCCTGCCTCCAGTCATTTGGCCGAAAATCTTTGGGACCTAGACTCTCTAGAATTTTGGCTGTTGGGATCGTATCCTTCCCAAAGGTTTGGTCTTGTAAGAGACCTGACGATCTCTGGCCTGATTATGTCGACATGAGCCGCCGGAGCTTGCTGCCGTGGCCCAACCTGGGTTGCGAAAGGACCTAAACCGAGGCTGAAGCTGTCGGCGAAAGGACTGTCTACTTTTTTGCTGAGGAAGGAAACTGCTTTTCCCTCCTGTAGAATCAGATATCAGCTGATCCAGCTTCTCTCCAAATAATCGGCCACCCTGGTAAGGTAAAGACGTAAGGGACTTCTTTGAGGTTGAGTCTGCTCGCCATGTCCATAACCACAAAGCTCTCCTAATAGCAATCGCATTGACGGCGGCTAGTGCTGCGCAATTTGCATGGAAGCATTAATCAAAAAATCTCCTGCAAGAGCAATCTGATTGGAGATCTCAATTAACTGACGGCAAATCCGTATCGTGGAGGGCTCCGACTAGGATATCATGGTCTTAGCTACCCAAGTCGCTGCAAAAGACGGAGAGAGCAGAGCCTGATGCCTCAAACACTGAGCGAGCCAAGCTTTCAATTGGACGGTACATCGGATCCCTGAACGAGGAGCCATTGGGAAGGGAAAGGAGTGTCTTAGACGCAGGAGATTCGGCCCATTTCTTAAGGAGCTCATTCCTGCGACCCTCCCAAACACCTTATGAGCTAGTCTGGCCCGCTTGAAGGACACCTTATGACTAGAGGCCGAGGTGGATTGATCATCTACTCCAAGGGTTTGATTAACGGCCTCAATGAGACTGTCGATTGTCTCTTAACAATTAGGTGCTTCTAGATTGAGGGACCCTTCGGCATCAGAGTCGGAACCCTGTTCACTCGCCTCTGCCGGTGAGGGAGTACGAGAAGCAGAACTGATAGATGCCGAGGCCCCGGACGACCCAGGCGACGCTGTGTGGGTTCGCTTCCCCCGCGTCTGCCTGGTGAGAGCGCGACCCCTGCAGGCCGGAGGTTCCTGTATAATGGAAGACCCTTCCAAGACGGATGAACCACTGTCCCTGCCCCTATTGGGAGCTTGAAGGGACTCGATTGCTCTCGTTAATGACGCCATAGATTGTGACAGAGACAGGGCCCATTCTGGGCTCAGTTATAGGGGAGGGCTCCTGGGCATGTTCGGAGTCACAGGCTTCGCAGACCCGATTAGTCTGGGCGTGCGAAAAAGGGGACCTACAGGCAATGCATGCGGTATACAGCACCGTGTGAGTCTTAGCCCTTCTGGACATGCTATACCTGTGCCGATATGATTTGAGGTAGCACAAAAATAGAGTGCCTCGGAGCGGAGTCTACCAGGCTAGAGGGAGTAGCACCTACCCCAGTCCTGTGTCCCTAACCGTCCTTGAATGGCAAGAATGGGCGCAGAGAAGTCCACAGAGGCTGCTGCTGTCTTCAAAAAAAGCGCGCCCCGTCCAGTGTGGGCGTTCTGAAATAGGGCCTGCGGATCCCTGCCCCCTCTGTCACGTGCTGGGGGCGGCTACAAGCTCTGGGGAAGGAGTTTCGTGATGCGGCCTATCAAATCCTGCCGATGGGCCCGGAGTCTCAGGCCCGGCCTAGTTTCCGGCCGAAGCCGGGGACCGATTTTTTGCGGTGCCCGCCCGAAGGTCGGGGGCGGGCCCGCCGGAAGACCGCGTCTCTGGAGGAAGGGCTTCAGGCCGCGGCCTAGTTTTCGGCCGAAGCCGGGGACTCGATTTTTGGCGGTGCCCGCCCTAAGGTTGGAGGGCAGGCCGCCGGAAGACCACGCCGGCCTAGTTTCCCGAGGGTCGGGGAGCGGGCCCGCCGGACTGCTGCCGGAGGAGGGCATAGAGAAGTCGGGGGCTAAAATCTACCCCTGGAAGCCGCGCGCCTCGGGAAGCGGGCCTGCAGACCAGCGCCGACAAAGGCCTGGCCACAGCCCACAGTCCTACCAAGGAGAGATCTCTAGCCGGTGTCCCATCTCTGGTGTTTTTTCTTCTCTCCTCTGCAGCTACGGCCCAGCCGGAGGTAAGGACGATTCCACAGGCTTCCCAGCCTTTGAAAAAAAAAAGAAAGAATAAAAATAAGAATAAAAATAAGGACGGTGCAGGCACGCTAACTCAGTCATCCCTTCAAGGATGAGGAGAGGGACTGTCCGCCTCCTTGCAGCTCCGCAGTCCAGCATTGGTGGTGCAGTGGGAGAGGATACGTAGAGGCGACACTCCACGTGCTCGCCCGTTGTTGGTTTGGGGAGATCGGACCCCTTCAAAAGGGTCCGTTGCCCCTATCTCGTCTTCATGGGAAAAAGAGAGAGAAAAAAAAAAAAGTCTGAAGAAAACCAGACGTGTCCCTCCATCAGACACTAAGCATGAACTGGGTTCGCCTGCGGCCAGTGTCGAGGTGTATACGGCGGAGGAGGAGCTAACCTTTTTTTTTACATCTACTTAGTGTCAGCCTCCTAGCGGCAGTAGCATACACCCACAGTCGATCTTTATTTTGGGGGGTTAGGGGAGGGAGTGAAGTGTCATGCTCATAAATATATATATGAGCGATAGAGAGCGAGCGAGCGAGAGTGTTTGAGGGTATTTATAAAAAAATTATATATATATATATATATATATATATATATATATATATATTAGCTACTGCTTATTTTTATAAAAATACATTAAAAAGGCACTCAGTGCCCTAATTCTACTGCCATAAGCATCTGCCCAGTGGCAAAAACAGCCCTGTCTGTATGGTCATCTAGATATTCCATATAAAATGCCTCATGCAGCCTGTGTCTTGCATAATTATATTAATGATGACTACTTGCTTCAGATTTGCAATGGCTGTAAACTTCTCAGTTGTATGAAACAGTCATTAGGATAGCACATAAAGTCGACGATGTACATTTATCAGAGGTCTTTAGTAGAGATGAGCGAATATTTCAATATTCGGCTCGGATTACGATCGTCATATTTGCAATATTCAACGAACATAGCCGAACGGCATTGGAGTCAATGGGAGTACAGATTAGCAAATATGTTCGGAAACGATCTTCAAACACAAATTCGGCACGAATATGGTACAAATATGGCACGAGTATGGCAAACATATTCGCTCATCTCTAGTCTTTAATGTCACTGCTACTTTCCTACATCGGATCAACTAGCGGTTCACCGGTTAAAGCTACTTAATATACTGATATATTTAGGTCACTCACAAGGTTGTATCAGTGAAAAAAAACAGAATATTTGCTGTGTTGTTACCTTCTCGAAGCACAACTTTCTCATAAGAAGGATACTTGGCCTTGCTAGTAATCGCAGACAAATCTTCTCGACTTTTCTTCAAAATTTTTTTAGCTCCCCTAAGGCCTCTCAGCTTCCAAAACTCAGCACGTGGCCCTGAGGATGACTGAGGCTTTAAGACAGTCTCTAAACTGGCATATTGTTCTGCCCTAAAAAATATGTTGGACATGCAAGACCATAAGTGTGGAAGAGCGATAAAAGTTTAATATTGTCTTAAGAGTGTGGCAAATAATTTACCTAACACGATTTGGAATAATTCCCTTGTCCATCTCCTTCAAATCACGGGCAACACGTACAGCGAGCCAACTCCCAATTTTACCACGATACAATGTGTCCACAACATGGAAAATCTCACCCCGACTGAAGCTCAAGCCAGATGGAGCATCTGCCTCATAATCAAAATGTGTCCTGATGTAGAAGGAATCACCCACGTTGGACTTTATCATCTTCCTGTAAACTGTAACAAACGGCTTGTACTATGCGTCCGACACCAAAGAACATACAAAACCGCAAGAAATCCCATCCACATTGTTAAACTTACTGTCTTCTTTGCCCTGTGTCAGTACTAGAACGTCTTCATGCTGTGGCAGGTTCATTAGATATTGTACGGCATCTTCACGCGTCATGTTGTGAAAACTGGTTTCATTTACCTGCAAATGGCGACAGTAAAAAGTCAAATTCTCTAACTAGGGAACGCAGTTTACATGTATTGTATAATACAAACAAGCCACACTTTTTTGGCAAATAAAATGTAATATTTATTAAATACTATTAATATATATATCCTTATATCAACATATATTCCAGAAAGAAGTCAGCAAAATAGACGGATCACTGTTGTGAACACGTTGGAGGCGACTTCGGAGCTGGGGCTCCCTCCGGTGGTTGCTGAGGGTAATCAACCAATTGCTGAATGGCTTTCAGCTGGGTCTGAATGGTCTGATATAAGTGACCTGAACTCCCATCAGCCTTGCCAGTAATCAATTGTTCTTCCAGGTCTTGTTGGAGCTCAGCTTTCATTCCTGCTTTCATTCAGATAAGTGACTTGTTGTTTTTTTTTTCCTCTGGTTGGATTTTCCTTGCTGGTTTGCTGACTTCAGCCTGGTCCCCTTTTGGGGCCTGGTGCTGCATTTGTGCTCAGTTTGTGTTTGCACTTTTGCTCTGTTCCTGTGTCACTTTTTATTTGCTGAATTGCTGTGTGTTACACCAGAGATCTGATTTAGGTGGTAGAGATCGTGTGATCTCAGGTTTTTTGTTAATCAGAAGTGTTGGTATTTTTGTCAGGGTTTTTTGGGTTGCAGTCAGAATTCTTTCCTATACTTTTCTATCTAGACAGAATTGGGCCCCAGCGTTTGCTCATTCTATTTTCTGTCTGTGTTCGTATTTTCTTCTTGTCTAACCGCCATTACATGTTTGGGGGCTTCCTATTTCTTTGGGGGTTCTGCTACGGGCCAGATAGCTTTCATCTTTCTGCCTTTAGGTGTAGTTATCTCTCCAGCTGTGACGAGGCGTCTAGGATCACCGTAGGTATGCTCCACGGCTACTTCTAGTGTTGCGGTTAGTTTAGGGTTCTGCAACCTAGTAGTTTCCAGCCTCTCTGGTGTATTGCCACTTCTCCTCAGCTACCGAAACATAACAGATCACAGGGGACTGGAAAGATTTAACTAATAGCATGTCAAAAAATAGCCTATAATTATTCACACTCATGTTCATCTGTTTTAATACTATTGTTTTATGTTCAACTAAATGTTCATGAAGCAGGTTTTCCTTTCATCTAACCATGAATAGATATATTAAAATTAAACGTCATGTTCTGAAAATATTTATGAACGTGCACTTCATAACTAATTTAATGAAGATCAGATTTAATTATATGAACACACTTATTGGGCAGGATCAGCTATACAGTATATCTTCCTAAACATGATCATGTTTGAAGATATTTATGCACTTAAACTTAATTAATCCATGATCAGTTTAATGCACTTGTGTGTTCTTTTTTTATACTTATGATGTTCATAAATTATATTTTCTGAATGTATTTATGAAATGGCCATGTATTTAATTTAAATTCTCCTTTTGTATTTTGACATACTATTAATTACAAAATTTTAGTTCCTGTGATCCCTCTATTGTGCGGACTTCATCAAATTTATATTGATATATGGATATCTGTTTTAATAGTATTTAATAAATGTTATAGTCTATTCACAAAACAAGTGTGGCCTGCTTCTCTTACAGGATGTATTGTTTAGTTTATAGCCCACTTTAATTTTTGTATGAGCAACAATAAAGTTGGCAGCTGTGGAGATTAAGACATGCCGCTGCCATGTAAACTGTACCAATCTCAGGTAGATTAATTTTTCAAAACAAGTTAGGTAGTTTCTCACTTGCCAATAATACTAGAGGTAACTTATGCTAAAACCATCTAAAGTGCCATACAGCAAGATCACCTGAAGACAGGGCCGCCATCAGGGTATTACTGCCCTTACTGGCGTATGGGGCCCGATGAGCCGGGCCCCCTCTGTTTTGCTCTTCGGGCCTGAGCGGCAGGATCCTGACGGTTCAGTAACTGACTGCGCGTCCTCCGACGCACGATCAGTTAAAATCTGTTGCCGTGCAGAGATTCCTCCCGCACGGCAACAGTTAACACCCACCAGCCAATCACAGGCCTGCAGCTGATGTCAGCGCGTACGTCGCCAACGTATGACGTCACTGTCATACGCCGGGACGACGCTGAACGCCGCCTCAGCTGAATCGTAGGTGAGGACATCGCTGAAGCTTGGCCAGGTAAGGAAAAACTATTTTTTTTGTAAAGCCGCGGTATGGGGATGCATTATACTACTATGGGTGGGAAGGGAAAGGGGATGCATTATACTATGGGATGCATTGTACTATGGGGCTGCTGCATTATACTGCTCTGGTGCTGCTGCATTACACTATTGTGTTGCTGCATTATACTCTGGGGTGCATTATACCCCTATGGATGCAATATACTGCTATGGGGCTGCTGCATTATACTGCTATGGGGGTGCATTATACTATATATGACTATGGGGTACATCATACTACTATGGGGGTGCATTACACTGTGTTCCAAATTATTATGCAAAAATTGTTTAGGAGTGATAAGGTAAGAATTTTTTTGTTTGTCAGTTAAACTCATTGATGGTGATGTGTGTCAGGGCTCTTTATATCACTGTAAGCAATTGCAGACACCTGTGCTAATTAGTTTGGCAGGTGTGTCCAATGAAAGGCAAGACTACTTAAGAAGGCTATCCCACATTATTAAGCAGCCTACATTTTCTGCCAAAATGGGAAAGAAAAAGGATGTGTCGGCTGCTGAGAAGCAACAAATTGTGGAGTGTTTAGGTCAAGGCATGACTACAATCAACATTGCCAAGACACTTCATCGTGATCATCGTACAATCAAGAAGTATGTAGCTGATTTACAGTACACATGTGTGCGTGCTGATAAGGGAAAATTGAGGACTCTTTCCTACAGGCAATTACGTCAGGTTAAAAGAGCAGCGGCATAAAAGTCTTGTCATAGCAGCAGACAAGTTTTTGAAGCTGCTGGTGCCTACAACGTCCCCCAAACAACAAGATACAGGGTCCTTCAGAGGTTTGCAGATGTGCGTAAGCCATCCTGTCGACCTCCTCTATCCACTGCACACAAGCAGAAACGGCTCCAGTGGGCCAAACAATACATGAAGACTGACTTCAAAACTGTTTTGTTCACCGACGAGTGCCGTGCAACGCTCGATGGTCCAGATGGATGGAGTGGAGGATGGTTGGTTGATGGACACCCCATGCAAACACGGCTACGGCGCCAACAAGGAGGAGGTGGAGTAATGTTTTGGGCTGGAATCATGGGGAGAGAGATTGTCGGCCCCTTTAGGATCCCTGAAGGGTAAAGATGAACTCCATAGTGTATGTTGAGTTTCTCAAACAGCACTTCCTGCCATGGTTCAAGAAGAAGAACCGTGCATTCCGCAGCAAGATCATTTTCATGCATGATAATGCACCGTCTCATGCTGCACATAACACATCTGCATCTCTGGCTGCTATGGGCATAAAAGGCTACAAACTTATGGTGTGGCCCCCATGCTCCCCTGACGTCAACCCCATTGAGAACCTCTGGAGCATCATCAAAAGGAGTGTCTATGATGGCGGGAGGCAGTTCACATCTAAGCAACAGCTCTGGGAGGGTATTCTGTCCTCATGCAAAACAATTGAAGCAGAAACCATCCAAAACCTGACAAATTCAATGGACGAGAGAGTTCAGAAGCTCCTTTCGAACAAGGGGTCCTATGTGCAAATGTAACATCACCTAGAATAAAGTTTTGAGTTGAAAACTGTTTGATTTCAGTTTGTATAAACCTGCTAATGCTTATAATTTCAAAAATGACCATTTTTTTGTTCTTTATTAAAATAAAAAGGTTGAAAACTCTGCTGTGCATAATAATTTGGAACATGCATTTTGAGTGTTTTATTTTTTTAAAAATATACTGTTATCATAGGCAGTTTGTACAAAAACCTTTCAATTGTACTCTAATAGTTATTTGACTGGAAAATTACAATGACTGCAATTCATATAGGTAATTTGGGAAAATCTGAGAAAATATTATTTGCATAATAATTTGGAACACAGTGTATACTGCTATACAGTAGGTATGGAAAGTATTCAGACTCCTTTAAATTTTTCACTCTTTGTTTCATTACAGCCATTTGGTAAATTCAAAAAAGGTCATTTATTTTCTCATTAATGTACACTCTACACCCCATCTTGACTGAAAAAAAACAAATGTAGAAATTTCTGCAAATTTATTAAAAAAGAAAAACTAAAATATCACATGGTCATAAGTATTCAGACCCTTTGCTCAGTATTGCGTAGAAGCACCCTTTTGGGCTAGTACAGCCATGAGTCTTCTTGGGAATAATGCAACAAGTTTTTCACACCTGGATTTGGAGAACCTGTGCCATTCTTCCTTGCAGATCCTCTCCAGTTCCGTCAAGTTGGAAGGTGAATGTTGGTGGACAGCCATTTTCAGGTCTCTCCAGAGATGCTCAATTGGGTTTAGGACAGGGCTCTGGCTGGGCCAGTCAAGAATGGTCACTCCTTTGTTATTTTAGCTGTATACTTCGGGTCATTGTCTTGTTGGAAGGTGAACCTTTGGCCAAGTCTGAGGTGCAGAGCACTCTGGAAGAGGTTGTCATCCAGGATATCTCTGTACTTGGCCGCATTCATGTTTCCTTCAATTGCAACCAGTCGTCCTGTCCCTGCAGCTGAAAAAAAACCCCATAGCCTAATGCTTTCACCACCATGTTTCACTGTTGGGATTGTATTGGGCAGGTGATGAGCAATGCCTGATTTTCTCCACACATACCGCTTAAAATTATCACCAAAAGTTCTATCTTCGTCTCATCAGACCAGAAAATCTTATTTTTCATAGTCTGGCAGTCCTTCATGTGTTTTTTAGCAAACTCGATGCGGGCTTTCATATGTCTGGCAATAAGGAGAGGCTTCCATCGGGCCACTCTACCATAAAGGCCCGACTGATGGAAGGCTGCAGTGATAGTTGACTTTGTCGAACCTTCTCCCATCCCCCTACTGCATTTGTGGAGCTCAGCAACAGTGACCCAAGGCTCTTCTCCCACGATTGCTCAGTTTGGCTGGACGGCTAGGTCTAGGAAGACTTCTGGTGGTCCCAAACATCTTCCATTTAAGGATTATGGAGTCCACTGTGCTCCTAGGAACCTTGAGTACTGCAGAAATTCTTTTGTAACCTAGACCAGATGTGTGCCTTGCCACAATTCTGTTTCTGAGCTCCTTGGCCAGTTCCTTTGACCTGATGATTCTCATTTGGTCTGACATGCACTGTGTGCTGTGAGGTCTTATATAGACAGTTGTGTGCCTTTACAAATCAAGTCCTATCAGTTTAAACACAGCTGGACTCCAATGAAGGAGTAGAACCATCTCAAGGAGGATCACAAGGAAATGGATAGCATGTGATTTAAATATGAGTGTCTGAACAAAGGGTCTGAATACTTATGACCATGTGATATTTCAGGTTTTCTTTAATAAATTTGCAAAAATTTCTACATTTCTGTTTTTTTTTTTTCAGTCAAGATGGGGTGTAGATTAATGAGAAAAAAAAGAACTTTTTGAATTTACCAAATGGCTGCAATGAAACAGAATGAAAAATTTAAAGGGGTCTGAATACTTTCCATACCCACTGTATATCACTATGGCGTACATTATACTATTATGGATGACTATGGGGGCAATATGGAGAGACATGAGGCAGAATGGGAGGACACATGCTGTCTAAAATGTGGTATATTATTACTGTAGGGCTAATTAAAGGACATTATTTTTGAGGATACTGTTCTCAGTGTGGGGGAGGAGATATCCTGTTACTGTGCAGGGTGACACGGTCGGTTTTTTCTTCATCTGGCGTAATGTAGAGGTTGGGGAAAAATTAGGGAATGTGCTCTAGATAACTGTGTTATTTTCTGCAGAGACAAGTCCTGGCTGGAAGAGGTGATGGCGGTGTGCGCTGGATGAAAATGACACTGACACTCTACATTCTATACTATATACAGAGCTCCTGTATATAATGTCACTGGTGTTCACTGTATTACCTGTACACTGACAGTATATACAGAGCTCCTGTTTATAATGTCACCGGCAATCACTATATTACATGTACATGGACACTGTATACTAAGTACAGATCTCCTGTGTATAATGGCACTTATGGTGATTAGTATTGTGTTTTTTTTTTATTAACAATCAATATTGTAGTATTAGGTCACTATGTTGTGGTAATATGTTTTTTAAATCACATGATTTTTATTAAAACAATTTTTTATCATTTAGTTTTGTTACAAACATCATTAGCAACCTTCACATAAAGAACCACATACAAACATAATAACCTAAGGGTAACAAACATACATTATTTCAGTATAGCTAACAATCTAGCTCAACGCTGTCCAGTAATTCACATTCATTATACCTTACAATCAAAATAGTGTGATTGTAACTTCCTGAAGAAGACAGAATTCTTATATAAAACATTTCTATTATAGGTCTAAATATATAACTTCGCACAAAACACCTGATAAAAAAATCATTCACATATTATAGTGAGGTATCAGGCCCAGCTTTGCTCTTCTCCCCCAGTAGGTCAAATTGCATCTCCATCAACAATCCTCTTGATGACATTCCAGAAGTATCCAACCATGGACCCCATATTCCCTCAAATTTATTCATTATGTTTTTGCTTTTATGTTGTGGTAATATGTGATCTGGTCATGGTGTGGTGGTATTTGTTCATTGTATGTGCTATTATTCAGTCACTGTGGTGGTAATATGTGGTCTGGACATGGTGTGGAAGTATTTGTTTCTGTTATGTAGTATTTTTCGGTCACCATGTGGTGGTAATATGTGGTCTGGTCATGATAGTGTGGCGGTTTTTGTTACTTGTATGTGGTATTATTTGATCACTAAATGGTGGTAATATGTGGTCTGGTCATGGTATGGCAGTATTTGTTCCTTGTTTGTGATATTATTGGTCGTTTTAAAAATTGAATAACAAATAAAAACATACCTAAACTGTTTTAGATATTTTAACAAATGTTTAGTAAGTTACGGTAGAGTAGAGCCCGGCCAAAAGAGTCTACCTTGTCATAGTGGCGGATTAAAAAATATTTTGGCTAAAACAAAAGCTGCTGGTTATGTATGTGGTGATGGGAACTGTAAATGTGTGATTGGTGCGGATGTAGTGCAGAAGTGGAGTTTTTCCAAGAAAGTGCGGTGGGACTGTGGAAGGTTCAAGGGTTGGAGGCGGGGATGGGGTGGAGCCTAGGCAGACTCTCAAGGAGGCCCCGAAAATTTTGCCAGTATGGGGCCCCTAAATTCCTAGTGGCAGCCCTGAAGAAATTTGCAGACATTGATGAAAATCTTTATCTTTAGAGTTTGTGCAGGTAATATGAAATTCTAATCAGCAGTATTAGAAGGCTGATGTATCTCAATTATTTTATCATGAGTTACAACCTAAAAATATTCTTTAAAAAAAAAAAAAAAAAAAAAAAAAACCAGTTGAACAAAAACTACACACTTTATGGAAGTATTGAATGGACAAGCCACCAAATCTCAAATATGATGGTCACCTGAAGAATTTGATCACCCTCCTTCATCCCTTCTCGAGATGCAGGGCTTCCCTCTTGAACAGCAGCAACAAATATTCCCACATCATTTCCTCCAGCAAGGCGAAGTCCAATACTTCTTTCCTTCTGAAACTGGACTAGGCGTGCATCAGGACTATACCTGAAGGTACACATAAAAGAAAAAGATGTAAAGCAACTGCCAAATCAGATAGAGCATATACATTTGGCCCCAATGTACACAAGTTTAGAAAAAAAAAAAAAAACCCTCTCATCTGTATTGGTATTTGCTTTACTACAGATTATAAAAAAAAAAAAAAAGGTTCAAATTGATCTAGTTCACATTTACTCCATAAGACTTTACAATTTATCTAATTGAAAAAATTACACACATGCTCTATAGATGCGTTTTCAAAGGCTTCTGAAAACTGAAAGCAACATCTACCCCATCATTACTTTATATGCTGGGACTGTGATGTGGGCATCATTGACAATGTAAATGGCCCATACCCTGAGAAGGAACATTCAATATTCAAACATGTCAATTGCAATGCATAAGATCAGTATTAATGTAGAATGTAAAAGGTATGGAAAAATAAAATTAGGCTGGCTTCACACTTGCGTTGTGTAGCGCTGCGGTTGGCAGCCTACTTCCTCCTTTCTTCCTCAGTTAAGCCCCGCCCACTGCCGCACCTCTTCCTTCAGCTCCGCCTACGTGCGTCCCCTATCTTTAACATTGGGTACACAGGCCATGCGGATGTATGCTGATGCATCCACATGCGTCGTTTTGAAGCTGCGCCGAACGCAACATGTTGCATTTTGTTGTGGTTGGTGGGCGCGGCAAAACGACGCATGCAGATGCATCAGCATACATCCGCATGGCCTGCGTACCCAATGTTAAAAATAGGGTACGCAGGACGCATGCAGACGTAGGCGGAGCTAAAGGAAGAGGTGTGGCAGTGGGCGGGGCTTAACGGAGGAAGAAAGGAGGAAGTACTCTGCCATCCTCAGCGCTACACAACGCAAGTGTGAAGCCAGCCATACACTTATTGTTAATTCGGTTTCTAAGACCCTCATGACAGCACCACAGGAGATTGCCTCCCCATCCTAATTAGGGACAGGAAACACAAGAGCTTTAAATAGCCAGCCCTCCCTCCATCCTTCTTTTGGTTCTTTAGGATTTGGAACCTTGATCCTACATTTATCTGTTTGAGAATTTTGAGAATGTAAGAAGATACCCATGAAGACGTTCTTGGTTGATAGGGTCAGGTCCCAGTTTTTCAGATTTATGAGACCTGGAATAGAGGGAGCCATGATAAGAAAATCATCCAGGTAAGGAGTGATGCAGAGGTTTTCCTTCCTGATAAAAGCTATTACCTCTGCCTTGATCTTTGTGAAGGTTTGAAGAGCCGAGGAAATGCTGAAGGGAAGGATCTTGAACTGAAAGTGGCACACATTCATGTGACCGCAAATCTCAGATATCATTGGTAGTCTTGATGAACGGGTAAGTGGTAGTATGCCTCTTGGAGATCTATACTACCCATGACAAATTATTTCCCGATTCATGGGCCTGTAGATTTTATGGATTCCATGTTGAATCTATGGTATGTGTTGATTTAGTCGTTTCAAGTTGATAATGACTCGGTAGGTTCCGTTTGTTTTTTTTTTTGTTTTTTTTAATACAGATCAAACAGGAGTAATAGGGAATGGAAGAGATTACTGCTGATAATAACATCTCTTGGAGTTCTGCTTCTAAGATGTTCTGTAACTTTGTTGATGGAAGAGATGTTACGTCTAGTATCTGCGGGGTGTGGGGGCAGGGGAGAAGGGGGAAAATTTGATTTTTAATCCCATCCTGATTGACTCCAGGATTTTGCGATCTGATGTTATTTCCTGTCAGTGTGGGAAGAAGTTTGAAATCCTGCCCCTTAACCATTTGGGGTCATTGCCTTTCAAAACATTGGTTCTGAATGATACTTCTCCCTCTTACTCCTTTTGGGTAGCTCCATCGTCAAGATTTACCTTTTCCTCTATATTGAGGATTTTGTGTTTGTGGGGAACAAAATGGCCTCTTTTTGAGCGATCTAGGTTCAGGATGACTTCTTTTTATCGGCCACCTTCTCCAGCCAATCGTCCAGAGCTAGACCAAAGACATATTTCACTCTGAAAGGTATAGAACACAACTTAGTTTTGGATAGGATGTCTGCCCTCCACATCTTTAACCATAGTGGTCTTGTCGTGGTGTTCGAAAGAAAGGAAGCTCTTGCTGCAATTCGGACAAATTAAGCAGAGGCATCTGCTAGGAATGCTGCTGCTTTCTGCAAGAGTGGCAACGAGGCCAGAAGATCTTTTGTAGGGGTATCTCCCTTAATATGATCCTAAATCTGTTGTAACCAACAAAAGATGGCCCTTGTGATGCAGGTGGATGTGACATTCGTTCTTAAGGAGGCAGCTGATGTCTCCCAAGACTTCCTCAACAGACTATATATCTTGCGGTCAAGTGGATATTTAAGTTGGGAGGAGTCCTCAAAAGGTAAGGTACCGTAGTCTTTTGGGCTACCTGGATATCCACTTTGGAAATTTCTGTCCAGCACTTTGAGATGCAGAAGGAAGCGGCCCTTCAGATCACCTGGATGTTCAGCTTCCTTACTGGGAACTCCCATTCATCCAGAATTAAATTCTGAACTTTGTCATGGAAGGGAAAAAACCATCCTTCTCCATCTTAAGCTCCTGAACATCTGATCCTGGACTGTGTGCAGGACGTTTTCTCCTCTTCTACCCCCATTGCATTACTGACAGAGTAATAATTTCTCCATGTCATCAGAGGAAAAGAAGAATTGTTTTATTATCTTGCTCGGTATAACTTGGAGCAACTTCGCCTTCCTCCAACCATTCTTTGGGAACTGACATTTCAGCATCTGAGAGCTATCTTCCGGGGCTTATTTCCCCTTTTGGGATACAAAGACTGAAAAAGACTGGAGAAGGTGGTTAGGGACGACTGTATCTTTTGTTGCACCATCCCTCTAACTTCATCCATTAGAGATGGCTGTTCTTCTCGGATGATTTTCTCCATACACAGCTGGCATAGAGCCTTTTTGTGGGCGGATGGAAGTTTTTTTTTACTGCAAATGGCACATTTGCGATTTGTAGATTTTTCTTTGGACTTTGGTGCAGGATCCTTGTCTCCCAAAAAAAAAAAAAAGAGAGGGAAATCCATAAGTACAGATCTTGTACCAAAGGGAACCCCCTTACCAAATATACTCACTGGGCCAGGGATAGCACTGGGTTCTGCTGAAACAGCTCTAACGGAAGACACATCCATCCTCAGAACTTCAGTGCTACTTTATGGTGTCTTTAGTCGGGGTCCTTTATCCAGGAAACCGTAACTAACACTTTTCTTCATCCAATGGGATGAGATCTTCTCTCTTCTGACGTCCAGTCCCATCATTTGGGTGCCTTTCCCGATTTCAAATTTCCCACCAAAATGGTGGTGTCTTCCACCCTGGCTCGGTTCCATCACTGACTCGGTGATGCGCATCACTTCCTACGTGCACCCAAGCCTGTTGCAGAAGTCCCGGAAGAGACACGGCAGTAGCGATGTGCCCTCTCAGAGAGGGGAGATGACCTATCTGGCTGGGGAGCTACAGAAGGGAAGGCCCCCAGTCACTCTTCACCATCCAGCATTGTTATTCAGTGCAGTAGGATAGTGCGGTCCCACTCTGGGGCAGGAGAAGCGCAGGGAGGAAGGTACGGGATAAGTGACTCAGGCTGCCCAGCTAAGGTACCCTAATAGAGAGACTGCTCGCCTGCCTCAGTCTCTCAGAAAACCTCTTCATCCCTTATGGACAGGAAAAACACTGAGAAAGGAGGGAGGGGATGGGCTATGTTCAAGGTTAATACAGGGGTGTTCTTTAGCTCCCCAGTCTGACATCAACCATCTGATTCCTAAACTAGCCTAAAAAGGTAAAACCACCAAAGCATAGCAGCACAACAGTGCACAATGGCCTTACTACAAGAGGTTCAATTCTGTTTTCTTCAATATAAACATCAATTAAAACTATAATTGAAATAAGCCCCACACTAAAGCACAAACAAAATGAGCACACAAAATAACTCCAGCTCACTAGTCACAAATTGGTTAAAAAAATGAAAAAAAAAAGAAGAAAAAGATTAAAGTTGAGCAAAATGAAAGTCTAAAATGAACATGTGCCATTTAATATTCTAGTAACTAAATAAAAATATGGGATACCCCACTCGCAGATCATGTCGCTCCTTATCCTTTGGTGGGTCAGTATCTTCCTTGTATTCAGTATTCAATGGAGGTTCACTATTAACAGCTATGAGGAAAAACAAATTAGGAAATTAGAAAAAATTAAAATAGCTTTATACATACACAGAAATATGAGTCAGTGTGGAGAGATGGCAGCTTTTATATTGAAGGGTTTGTTTATGATGGGACACACAAAGCCTTTACAAGCAACATCATCTCATAACCATATGACACATGTGAAAAAATAACCGCTCCTTTCTTCCTCTCCGATTCACGTACAGACTCTGTTAGGACCTTATAGACAGACAGTGACACAATAGTCTCCCAAGGCCATGTGGAAAGGAAAGTGATCCTGAGAACTAAAAAGTCTAAACTTCAAGGAGCAGGCCATCTGTGGCTCTATAACATGTCAGAAGATTGAAGTGGTGCACATGTGCAGTACATCAACTTCTTGTATGTAGAGTTACACTGTTGACCAGTCCTTCTATAACCTTGAGCCAAAAAAAATTTTTTTTTACCTTTAGGACAATCAAGTCCAAACCTGTATAGAAAGCTGTTCACTCTGCCTCTTATGCTCTTGCACTTGGTATGTCATTACTACATTCCATCCCATAAATGATGTAGGTGGTGGATAATAAAGAATTGTAACTGTACATTTACTTAGATTCCCTTTCTCTAGTACTATATTTTTACTGGCCAGAAAGTGGAAAGATATAATGTAAATGCAAAGCAGCAATTTTTGTTCTTTCTAACTGCCTTACCAGATTCATGTTCCAATACATCCATATGTGGGGATGATGCTCCATTGAATTGACGAGTTTCCCTATGAATAAGAAGAAAAAAAAAAAGATTCTAATAGTTTAAAGAGACTTGTATCATGAAATTTTGAAGGCCAAATATAGTGGTTCTTACACAGAGTTGTCCAAACTCTCAGAGGAACTCCTGTGGGTTTGTCCTGGTGGTGGTGGGGTGGCTGAGAAGGTGGAGGGGAGGGATCTGAACTCAGCTCTGATATATCTGTCAAGACAACAAAAAAAGAAAAACTTGACATGGTGGCGCTAACATTTTTTTATTTTATATTTTTAGTGTCTAGTGCCAACTGAAATCTATAATTTATCTGGGATCAGCTACTGAGAAATAAACCTAGTGTCTCGAAGGACAAGTCATCACAGAATATATTATCTACGTCAAACAGTCTTGCATGAAGTGGTGGTAAAGAGATCCCACTTGGCGCAGCATCCAGGGCTTTATATAAGGTTCAGTATGTCATATGTTATGTTTCGGTAGCTGAGGAGTGCAGGTAAAAAAGGCAATACACCAGAGAAGTTGGAATCTATGAGATTGCAGTACCCTGACTAACCACCACAACTAGAGGCAGCCGTGGAGCGTTCCTACGTTGGTCCTAGACGCCTCGTCACAGCCTGAGAAACTAACTACACCTAAAGATAGAAAGAGGAAAGCTATCTGCCCCGGAGCAGATCCCCAAAGAACATAGAAAGCCCCCAAACATGTAATGGCGGTTAGACAAGATGAAATACTGACACAGACAGAAAATAGTATGAGCAAACGTTGGGCCCAAACTACCTAAATAGAAAAGGACAGGAAGGGCACTTACTGCAATCCCAAAAAACCCTGAAAAGCACCAACTCTACTAATTTCAAAATCACCTGAGATCACACGACCTCTACCACCTAAATTAGTTCTCTGGTGTAACAAAATCAAAACAGCAGCCACTGAAAAAACTGGAAAAAGCAAAAGTACAAACATCAGTGGCTGAACTAAACTGAGAGGGCAAAAGCCCCCGGAGGGACCCTGAAGGCCCCCACAGAAGTGCAGGACAAAATGCAAAAATCAAGCACAAAATCAAAAAGAAGAAAATGTCTTATCTGTTAGCAGGAGATGCAGACACGACACAGCAGGCTACAAAGGAAACAGGACTCAAAGATTGAGACCAGAACAATTGATCACCGGCAACCCTGATGGAAGGCGACTCCCTTATATAAGACTAGTCAGTAACACCTGATTCCCACTCCTCACAATCTTCACTGGACAGTCCAGTACCGCTTGTAACCATCAGAGGGAGCCTCTGCTCAGAACTCATTTCAAGTCCATTCACAACAGTACCCCCCCCTTGAGGAGGGGTCACCGAACCCTCACTTGAGCAACCAGGTCGGTCAGGATGAGTTCTATGATACGCACGGATGAGTCTCCTAGCATGGATGTCCGAAGCAAACACCCAAGAATTGTCTTCCTGACCATAACCTCTCCACTTAACCAAATACTGGAGTTTCCGTCTAGAAAAACGAGAATTCAATATTTTCTCAACCACAAACTCCATATTGCCCTCAACCAGAACAGGGTCAGGAGGCAAAGCAGTAGGAACCACTGGCTCAACAAACCTCTTCAACAAGGACTTGTGGAACACGTTATGGATCTTAAATGTCCCTGGAAGAAGCAAACCAAAAGAAACAGGATTAAGAATCTCCATGATCTTATAAGGTCCAATGAACCTAGGCTTAAATTTAGGAGATGCCACTCTCATAGGAATATTTCTTGAGGACAACCAGACCAAGTCCCCCACTTTAAACCGAGGACCATCAGTCCTATGCCGGTTAGCAAACCGCTGGGCCCTCTCCTGAGAGAGGGACAACCTCTCCACTACCTGGTCCCAAATCTGTTGCATACGCTCCACAACAGAGTCAACACCTGGACAGACAGAAGCCTCCGTCTGTCCTGAAGAAAATCGAGGGTGAAACCCAGAATTACAGAAAAATGGAGACATCAAAGTGGCAGAGCTAGCCCTATTATTAAGAGCAAACTCAGCCAAAGGCAAAAAAGAGACCCAGTCATCCTGATCAGCAGACACAAAGCATCTCAGATAAGTCTCCAATGTCTGGTTTGTTCTCTCAGTTTGACCATTGGTCTGAGGGTGAAACGCCGAGGAGAAAGACAATTGAACACCAAGTTTAGAACAAAAGGTCCTCCAAAATCTGGAAACAAACTGGACTCCTCTGTCAGACACAATGTTCTCAGGAATGCCGTGTAAACGAACCACGTGCTGAAGGGACAAAGGCACCAATTCAGAGGAGGAAGGCAACTTAGGTAATGGCACAAGATGTATCATCTTGGAAAACCTATCACAAATCACCCAGATGACGGTAATTCTCTGAGAAACAGGGAGGTCAGAAATGAAATCCATAGAGATATGGGTCCATGGTCTCTTGGGCACAGGCAATGGCATCAACAAACCACTAGAGCGAGAGCAAGGCTTGGAGCGAGAGCAAGTCCCGCAGGACTGCACAAATTCCCTGACATCACGAGACAAGGTAGGCCACCAAAAGGAACGACTAACCAAGTCTCTGGTACCAAAAATTCCGGGATGCCCAGCCAACGCGGAACAATGAATCTCAGACATCACACTCTTTTTCCACTGGTCCGGGACAAACAATTTTCCAACAGGGCAGCGCTCGGGCCTATCCTCCTGACACCCCTCCAGAGCAAGTCTCAAATTGGGTGAGATGGCGGAAAGAACTACACCCTCTTTCAAAATAACAGAAGGATCAGATAACTCAGGAGAGTCCGCAAGGAAACTCCTCGAGAGGGCATCCGCCTTAACATTCTTAGTGCCAGGAAGAAAGGAAACCACAAAATTAAAACGTGTGAAAAACAAGGCCCACCTGGCCTGTCTAGGATTCAGTCGCTTGGCAGATTCCAGATAAACCAGATTCTTATGGTCCGTAAGGACCACCACCTGATGTTTGGCTCCCTCCAGCCAATGTCTCCACTCTTCAAAAGCCCACTTCATGGCCAGTAACTCCCGATTACCCACGTCATAATTACGTTCAGTAGGAGAAAATTTTCGAGAGAAAAAGGCACAAGGGTTACTTTTAGAGGTCTCTGGATCTTTTTGGGACAAAACGGCACCTGCCCCAATTTCAGAGGCATCAACCTCCACCTGAAATGGCAGAGAAACATCAGGCTGCCGTAGAACAGGAGCAGAAGTGAATCTCTGCTTAAGTTCCTGAAATGCAGAGACTGCCTCAGGAGGCCAATTCACCACATCAGAACCCTTTCTGGTCAAATCAGTCAATGGTTTAACAATAACCGAGAAATTACCAATAAATTTACGATAAAAATTGGCAAAACCCAAAAATCTTTGAAGAGCCTTTAATGAAGTAGGTTGGACCCAATCACAGATGGCCTGAACCTTGACCGGGTCCATTTCAATAACAGATGGGGACAAAATGAATCCCAGAAATGAGATCCTCTGTACGCCAAAAAGACACTTTGATCCCTTCACATACAGAGCATTCTCTCTCAAAATCTGGAATACAGTTCGAACATGTTTCACATGAGAGTCCCAGTCATTAGAAAAAATCAAGATATCATCCAAATAAAAAATCAGAAATTTATCCACAAAATCCCTGAAAATGTCATTCATGAAGGACTGGAAGACAGAAGGAGCATTAGTGAGCCCAAAGGGCATCACAAGGTACTCAAAATGCCCCTTCCGAAAAAGGGCCGCCAAAGCGTCGTCATTCCACTTGGTCAGGACTGCCCACCTACGGAATCTCTGACAGTATAACTCAGCGTCATCAAGACCCTGATTTAATGCCAACAAGGCTTTTTCAGCTTGATCAGTGACATTAGGCTCATCATACAATAACCCCAAAGCCTGAAAAAATGCATCAACATCACTCAAAACAGGATCCCCAGGTGTCAGGGAAAAAGCCCAATCCTGAGGATCGCCGCGCAGGAGAGAGATGACAATTTGAACCTGCTGCGCTGCGTTCCCTGAGGACTTAGATTTTAAGGCAAAAAACAATTTACAATTATTTTTGAAATTCTGAAACTTAGCTCGATCCCCTAAAAACAAATCTGGCATCGGAATCCTAGGTTCCACAACAGGCAACCCAGCAAGATAGGCAGCAACACTCCAAACCTCAGTGGCAAGCCGATCCACGCGGCCAGACAACTGCGCAAACTCCATTGAGAGAAAACACGGATTTTGGTAAAAGCTTACCTGTAAAATCCTTTTCAGCGAAGGAAGGAAGAGAGACACAGTATTCATTACTGATGGGTAGGCGGAGACCCAGATCAGGATGTTACCTCAGATCAAAAGAGTGATGACTGGCTGGCCCCTCCAGCTCGGGCTCCTCCTACTCAGCTCCAGTCGTACCAAAGCTTTTAGAAAAAGAGCCAAGATCACCAGCGGAGCAACATAACCCCTTCTGAAGGAACTTCAGAGAAAAAACACAAGGATACAGGTTATGCATGCAAAGAAAACCAAAAACCACAGAGTTCCAGGTACTACTCACGGAACCTGACTACTGTGATGAGCTGGCGATGCTGGAACAGAGCCTTAGCGCGCTGACCTCAGCCCAGATAATCGCTATCAGATAAGGGTCGCGCTGCATCTGAAAACATCAACACACTTCTGCCGTGGGAGGGTGCTGTGTCTCTCTTCCTTCCTTCGCTGAAAAGGATTTTACAGGTAAGCTTTTACCAAAATCCGTGTTTCAGCTGCAGATGGAAGGAAGAGAGCCACAGTATTCATTACTGATGGGACGTCCCAAAGCAGTTCAAAAATAAGGGTGGGAAAAACCAACAAAAGGCAGAAACCCAACAACCTTAACAACAAAGCGCAACCAGCGCTAAACACAAGTTCATCCAGAACATTAAACTACAGCTGCCTGCAGGACCCTACGTCCGAGGGCTGCATCAGCGGAAGCACTGACGTCCACTTTATAAAACCTTGTAAACGTGTGGACAGAGCGCCAAGTTGCCGCTCGGCAGAGCTGCACTGCCGAGACACCTTGATGAAAAGCCCACGATGAAGCCACAGCTCTCGTGGAATGGGCTCGAATCTTAATCGGGCAAGATTCACCCCGAAGGCGGTAAGCTTCCAAAATAGCTGACCGGATCCAACGAGCTATAGAATCCTTGGAAGCTCGTTGACCACGCCGACGACCTGCTGGAACCACAAACAGAGAGTCCGTCTTACGAAAACCTTGAGTAATAGATAGATAAAACTTCAAAGCCCGCACTAAATCCAATGTGTGTAAATCTCGCTCTTTCGCATTCTTCGGATCCGGGCAGAGTGAAGGCAACACAATATCCTGGTTAACATGAAATTGTGACACCACTTTAGGCAAAAAATCACCCCGAGTGCGAAGCACTACACGATCCGGAAAAAACTCCAGAAAAGGAGGCGAACAAGAAAGAGCTGCCAACTCAGAAACTCTCCTCAAGGAAGTGACTGCAACAAGGAAAGCCACCTTCCAAGAAAGTAAAGAAAGGCTAGCAGAAACCATAGGCTCAAAAGGTTTATGCTGAAGAGCCTCCAAAACAAGGTTGAGCCGCCAAGGAGACACGGGTGCCTTCCGCGGCGGAAACTTACGAGAGATACCTCGGAAAAAGGAGAGCACGTCTCTATTTGAAGCAATGGTTCTCCGGAACAATAAGGACAGAGCAGAAATCTGACCTTTCAGAGTGCTAACTGCCAAACCCTTGTCTAGCCCATGCTGCAGAAAAGCCAACAGGTTGGGAATGGAAAATTTTCTCGGGTTCCGAGAGGACCCCAAACACCACGAAAAGAAGGTTTCCCAAATTTTGTGGTAAATCCTAGTAGTAGCCGGACATCTTGCAGCACGAAGGGTAGCAATGACCTCGGCTGAAAAACCTCTACGGGTCAAGATTTCGGTCTCAAGAGCCACGCCGTCAAACGCAGGGACATCAAGTCCGGATGACAAACGGGCCCCTGAGTCAACAAGTCCGGTTGAAGAGGGAGTGGAAAAGGAGGTGCCGCCAACAGCGACATTATTGTCGAGAACCACACCCTTCTTGGCCAGTCTGGAGCTATCAGAATAGCTGGAATTCTCTCTAGTCTGATCCGACGCAGTACTAGAGGAAGTAAGGATATCGGCGGGAATACATAGATCAGCTCGAACTGATCCCACTGAGCCACTAGAGCATCCACCGCCACCGCCTTCGGGTCCTTGTACCTGGACATGAATGTCGGTAACTTGGCATTGGACCTGGATGCCATCAAATCCACTTGGGGGGTTCCCCAGCGAGAGCACAGTAGTGCAAAAACTTCCGGGTGGAGGCTCCATTCCCCGGGATCCATCCTTCTGCGACTGAGAAAGTCCGCTGTAATATTCTGAACCCCTGGAATGTGAATCGCCGAAATGGCTGGTACACTGGCCTCTGCCCAAATCAGAATTCGGGACACCTCTACCATGAGTCTGGAACTCTTTGTCCCACCTTGGTGATTGATATACGCGACAGCCGTCGCATTGTCTGTCTGCACTCGGACTGGCAGACCGCTCAAAGGGACCGTCCAATGTTGGAGGCAAAGGAAAATCGCCCTCAATTCCAGGATGTTGATCGGAAGAAAAGACTCTTCCGATGACCATACCCCCTGAATCCAGAGATTGTTCCAAACACCCCCCCAGCCCGTCAGGCTGGCATCGGTGGTTATAACTGACCACTTCGGAGGGAGGAAAGACTTCCCCAGGGAGAATGCCCCTGGACGTAACCACCATTCTAGAGAATCCCGCACCGCGCGAGGAATGGTGACACTGCAATCCAGCGATTGCGACTGGTTCCATCGACTCAAGATGAACCTTTGGAGAGTCCTGGAATGGAACTGGGCAAAAGGAATTGCCTCCATGGACGCCACCATCAGTCCCAGAAGACGCATACACTTCCGTAGGGACATTGCCGTTGAGGATTTCATAATCTGTACATGTCGAAGAAGACATGACTGTTTGTCTGGTGGTAGGGAAACTACCGACCGAAACGTGTCGAGATGCATTCCCAAAAAGAGAATTGTCCTCGATGGTTCCAGGGACGACTTCTCCCAATTGACCAGCCAACCGAAGTCCTTCAGAAACTGAAGAGACAAATCCCGAGCCGTCAACGCCTCCTCCTCCGAGGAAGCCACGATCAAAAGATCGTCCAGATAAGGGAGAATCGTAATCCCCTGTCTTCGAAGAATTGCCATGAGGGGCGCCAGAATTTTTGTAAAGACCCTTGGCGCTGAGGCTAAGCCGAACGGCAGAGCCACGAACTGGTAATGATTCTGACCTATGGCAAATCGAAGAAAGCGCTGATGAGCCTTTCCGATGGGAATATGCAAATAGGCGTCGCGAATGTCGATTGACACCAGAAAATCGTTCTGTGACAGAGCTGCCACAACGGAACGAAGCGACTCCATGCGAAATTTCCGGGCATGGACATGCCGGTTTAATCGCTTGAGATCCAGAATCGGGCGAAATTTGTTCTCCTTTTTGGGAACTATAAAAAGGTTGGAATAAAAACCTTTCCCTCGGTCCTCTGACGGAACCGGTATCACTACACCCTTTTGTAGCAGAGATTCGACCTCTCGCTGTAGAGCGACAACAAGCTCGGGTTCCGACGGAACGCGAGACTGACAAAAAACATTTGGGGGTCGAGAAGCAAACTCTATGAAATAGCCTGCCGACACTATCCGCGTTACCCAGGAATCTGGAACGCGAGCCATCCAAGTCTCCTTGAAAAGAAGCAGGCGACCCCCCACTCGAGAATCCTCGAGTGGACCCCTGGCGTCAATCCGACTTTGCGGGCTTCTTGTCAAGTTCCCGCTTGTCCTGGCGGAAACTCTGCTTCCAGGGAGTACGAGTTTTCTGAGAAGATTTCTTTCCTGAGAAGGAAGGACGACCCGATCCCCACGAGGAGTGACTAGATCGTCCTCGGCCCCGAAAGGACCGCCGACCACTATAGACACCAGGCTTACTGGACACAGAGGCCATGGCCCTACGCTGTGGTAATGCTGATTCCTTCGCCTTAGCCTTGGAAATCAGCTCTGTGAGGTCGGATCCAAAAAGATGGCCACCCTTGTAAGGTAAGGCCAACAACCCTTGTTTGGAAACTGCGTCCCCGGCCCACTGTCTGAGCCATAAAGCTCTTCTGACTGTGACCGCTGAAGCTTGCGCTTTGGCCAGCAGAGATGCCGTATCCAGACCGGCATCAAATATATAACAGGCTGCCGTTTCTAACCATTCACAAGTTTCCCGTATCTCAGATAACGGAGATTCATTTTGCAACTCCGTCTTCAGACGTGCCAACCAGCTTAGAGAAGCTCTAGCAGCACACATGGATCCTAGCACTGCTCGGAATCCATGACCCGCAGCCTCATAGCTTGCTTTTGCCGCCACTTCTGCCTTTCTATCCAAAGGCTCCTGTAAGCTCGCTTTTCCCTTAATAGGGAGTAGTGAGGATTTACTAAGCTGAGATAAGGACACATCCACTTCAGGAGCAGAAGTCCAATTAGCCTTTAACTCCGCAGAGCAAGGATAAAGTGTATCAAAGAAATGCGTTCCATGAAAACGCTTATCTGGACATAGACGTTCCTCCTCTACTACACTATTAAGCTCATCCAGAGCTGGCAATGTTGTACGCGAAGCACGGGACTCCTGGAACATGCGTGCTGATTTACCAGGACGACTAGTTACCTCCTCCGGTAACTGTAATATATCTCTCATGGCTTCAATTAATGCCTCCGTACGCTTCGCCATAGAGGAACGCCCCTGCGGCTCGTCCGCATCTGAATCGGATATTTCTCCATCCGAATTTAAAGGGGAACTCTGTCCAATATCAGATACATCTGACTCGCTCCGTGTAGAGGCCGGTAACGGCCTGCGTCGCTTCCTCTGAGAGGAATTAGCAGACACATATTGACCTAAAAGGTCAGACAAGTTGCTGATCGATCGAGCGATATCGTCCAATTTTCCACCGCTGTCGACCGCAGCGCTAGACGCTGTGGAGGTCTGCGTATCTGATTGCCGTAATGGCACTGGGACGTGGTCCGCGGCATCTGAACCCTGTTCAGACATGTCTCACCTGTATGAGCAGGTCAAAGCGGTAATACCAGCAAAAAACTATGCGTTTTTTTTTTTTTTTTTCCAAACGCTGAAGGGTTAACGCTCCACCAAGCAGGGTTACCCCAGCAGTATTCAGTCAAGAAAATTTAGCTGGTAGAAATAACCCTCAGAGGGGTTAATATTGCAAACTCACCACAATATATATATATCTGTGAGCCCCAGCCAATTTCTATGTCTCTAATGAGACTGCAGCTGCAGGATAGCGATCGCTGCGCTGCAGGGTGAGGAATTTAGCACTCACCCAGCTGGCCGTGGTGTCTTATGAGGAGAGGAGCGGTCTGAGGAGCCCAGGAGGCTGTGTAATGGCCGCCACAGTGAGGGAGTCGCAGGAGAAACGCCAGAGCGCGCGTCTTCCTGCTCAGAAGACCGGGAATAGTTAGGCCACGCCCCCCGCCAGCTCGAATAATGAGCGCGAACTCCCCCGCTCCTGCTCCCTCTCTGTCCTGCAGGTATCTGCCTGCGGACAAAAAAATCACCACATCTACTTGTAACAGCGCTGTCACAGCAGCGCTGAAGCATACTGACATACATGTAGTAGCGCTGTCACAGCAGCGCTGAAGCATACTGACATACAAGTAATAGCGCTGCTCATCCAGACGCTAAAGCACTCACACATAATTATAATAATAAAATTTGTGTGGAGTACTCACCAGCCAAGGCGCCACAGGGACCCTCAGGGGTTTCTGGCGCTGTGCCCAAGCTTCCCCCCAGGGCGAAGAACGCAGTGACCGCACGTGTGGTTTGCGTCCCCGCCAGGGAAGCTCTCCTCATCCCCCAGGGCCGGCAAGGATTCTGCAGGGACTTTAAGTAAATACAGATCCGCCAAGGGAGAGGTTGGGGTACAGCAGCGCTGGTACCCCTGAGACCTCTAGACCAACTAGTGATCCAAGTCCCCTGTCCGAATATAAAATAATAAAATCTTCTGAGGAGCTGCATTAGCAGCGACCATCCTCTGGGACCTCAAATCTTAGACTGGAGCTGAGTAGGAGGAGCCCGAGCTGGAGGGGCCAGCCAGTCATCACTCTTTTGATCTGAGGTAACATCCTGATCTGGGGCTCCGCCTACCCATCAGTAATGAATACTGTGGCTCTCTTCCTTCCATCTGCAGCTGAAAAAAAAAATCCTCCCCAGCACCCAGAGATACAGAGGGAAAAAAAAAATGCAACAAACAGAAAAATATCTCTGACAACTCTGACAACCTTTTTTCTTTCACAATTTTTTTTCCCTTCTGTGAGTACCATACAATTTTCAATTTTTAGGCCGGTGATACTGTTATGTTTCGGTAGCTGAGGAGTGCAGGTAAAAAAGGCAATACACCAGAGAAGTTGGAATCTATGAGATTTCAGTACCCTGACTAACCACCACAACTAGAGGCAGCCGTGGAGCGTTCCTACGTTGGTCCTAGACGCCTCGTCACAGCCTGAGAAACTAACTACACCTAAAGATAGAAAGAGGAAAGCTATCTGCCCCGGAGCAGATCCCCAAAGAACATAGAAAGCCCCCAAACATGTAATGGCGGTTAGACAAGATGAAATACTGACACAGACAGAAAATAGTATGAGCAAACGTTGGGGCCCAAACTACCTAAATAGAAAAGGACAGGAAGGGCACTTACTGCAATCCCAAAAAACCCTGAAAAGCACCAACTCTACTAATTTCAAAATCACCTGAGATCACACGACCTCTACCACCTAAATTAGTTCTCTGGTGTAACAAAATCAAAACAGCAGCCACTGAAAAAACTGGAAAAAGCAAAAGTACAAACATCAGTGGCTGAACTAAACTGAGAGGGCAAAAGCCCCCGGAGGGGACCCTGAAGGCCCCCACAGAAGTGCAGGACAAAATGCAAAAATCAAGCACAAAATCAAAAAGAAGAAAATGTCTTATCTGTTAGCAGGAGATGCAGACACGACACAGCAGGCTACAAAGGAAACAGGACTCAAAGATTGAGACCAGAACAATTGATCACCGGCAACCCTGATGGGAAGGCGACTCCCTTATATAAGACCAGTCAGTAACACCTGATTCCCATTCCTCACAATCTTCACTGGACAGTCCAGTACCGCTTGTAACCACCAGAGGGAGCCTCTGCTCATTTCAAGTCCATTCACAACAGTCATATGTATGTTCTAATCAAAATAATGGCATGTCTGCAGAGCTATACGAAAACCATAGTGTGCAGTCAGATTAGTCAATATGACACTATACAGCTGGCTTATTGTTATGAGCTGCCCCACATCTTCACACACCTCTGGAACGATGGTTATTGTATTTATAGACAGATAAACTGTGACCCTTAAAGCAGACTCCATGAAGAATACGGTCTATGCTAGGTATGCCACTCTGTCTATAATATTTTGGTCTTATCTTCAATACATGGATAGCACAATATCTCACCATCTGGAGCGGAGCTTTGACCATCACTTTCACTGTCTCTTACTTCTGGAATGTTGACTAGGAACTGTCGATTATCTCTCAAAACTGTAAGAGTAAGTTTGCCTTTCGACTTCTCAATAAGTCGACGAGTATCAGTCAAAGACATATTCTCACTTGCCACACCATTTATCTATAAATTAAAAAAAAAAAAAAAAAGTTTATTTATATAAAACTTTCCCAATCCAGATTACAGTGGAAGAGAGACAGAAAAGAACTGGAGGATGAAGAGAGTAAGTAAGGAAACACAAACCTTAAGAATTAGGTCGCCCTCCTGTAGGGATTTCTCCTGAGCGGCCAGACCAGTCTCTGTAATATGTTTAATGAAGATCTGACTACCCAGCTTCAAGCCATATTCTGTAGGGAATATAGAAAAGTAGTAGAAGTCTGAAATTCCATTTATCAGTGGTGTCTGGTCAGTTTCATAGCTGGATCACAAAATTCTGCATGCTAGATCCAAATCCGGCTCTAAAACCAACTAGGTGCTGCAACTGAGGCAATGGTTGAAAGGAAGCACATTATGGCATCAATTTTCCTATCAGTTTCCCTTCAGCATTTTTGCATCACGCTGGACTGAACAAAATCCAGATGTCACATATATGGAAATGAAGCCCAAGAGTAAAACTCGTCAGATTTATCGTTAATTATGGACTATTATGAGTAAAGAGAAGAATAAATATTGCATACTGCAGCATACCTTGATTCTCCACGCGTTTCACCAGTACAGTTTTAACAGGTTTGGAGGGTACATCTTGAATGGGTAGGCGTTTGAATCCAGATACCAGTTCTAAGCCATTGTAGTCCCTTTGCCCTGCCTCACTGCCAGATTCCCTCATGGAGTAATCTCCAGCCTCACTCACAGAACCTTCCGGAGCACTAGTAGTATATTTCATTCTAGTAGAAGACCTTGTATCACTGCCAGAACCATATTTGTCTTTCCCAGACCTATTTCTTGAATAATTTCCCATTTCACTTCCCCGTCCCCTGGTCCTGCGGTGTCTGGCATGGTGTGAAGATGGGGTGCGAGATCCTCCAGAGCTGCGTCCACTTGAAGAATCTCCGTCATAACCTCGAGCTGTATCCTCAAGTACTTCTGAGATAGAACTTGTGTATCTTTCTCTCCAATGCACAGGAGATTCTGGTTGGTCTTCATCTCTGCCAATGGAATCAGACAAGCGTTCTGAGGTGTGAGCCATTTGAGAGTGTCCTGTAGAGGCAAGTACAGAGCTGCTCGCTGGAATCTGAATTTTTCTAGGTCTCTTTACCGTCTGTAGCAGGAAAAAAAAAGGAATTTAAAAAGGAATAAAAACAAACTGTACAAAAATTAGGGAAAAAAAATATAAGCTGAGCGGTACATGTATACAAGTATTCATGCTATTAATAGGAGTCAATATCAGCGGAAGTATGCAACACTATGACCACACAGCTGCATATATCTTGGGTGTATTTGCTGCTGGCAATTTTAAGAGTCCTGCCTAATGGGTTGAAAGAACGTAGCAAAAAAATGGAAAAAAAAGTTGTTTTAAGATAATTGTAAATGTCAGATGTGCCTTCCAGGATTAATTTACCAAATTTTCAATAACTTGTCTTTCCAGAAAAGAGGTGATCCCTAAAGCCCCTGCCCAAGTCACATTGCCACCAGGTCAGTAAACAATTAGAAAGGCTAGTATTAACAATGGTGGTTTGGTGGCAGTAATCATTTTCTAAACGTCAAAAAAAACTTGTGCTACGGAAAGAAAATGGACTCGATTTCTATTGTTCGATATTAGTTACATAAGTGAGGCCCAAAGTTTGATTTCTGATACCAATTATTCTCTACGTTAACCATACTTGATGGAATCAAACCCCAGCTTACCACATTGGCAGTTTTGGCACAGGATTTCAGCGTGTGTATAGCAAAAGACGAAGTCACATTTTCCATAGATACGCCATTTACCATTACTATGCAATCTCTGGTCCTGCAGAATCAAAAATGTATAGTAATAGAGTAAAGATAATAACGGCAGCAAAAGTAATGTAAAAGAATAGTATCACTTGAAAGGATAAAATCCAGATGTCACATATATGGAAATGAGGCCTAAGAGTAAAACACGTCAGATTTATGGTTAATTATGGACCATTATGAGTAAAGAGATGAATAAATGGTGTACACTGCAGCATACCTGCACAACTGCTTTTTCAAGTGCATTCTTAACATGTGGATTGCGATATATAATGATTTGCTGGGAATAAGTTCTGTTATTTTGAGCTTCTGTTTGTCACGCTCCCGCCCTGGCTGGTGGGCGTGAGCCAGGGGGTTGCGGCCCCATTGTGCCACAAACCAGACTACCCTGGAAGGGGCGTGACTAGGACAGCTGCCTCGGTCTTCACTGGAGCCTCTGATGGTGAGGTCAGGCTTGTGCAGCAGGCAGCTGCCAGGTACCACTCCAGGGTTGTGTCTGGTTGTGGCTGCTGATCCCACTTGGGTAGAAAGTGGCACGGATGAGACACAGGGCTGGCAGGCACGGATGAGACACAACAAATGGAGATACTGGTACTGACTGGAAGGAATGGTGTATGGAGGAACAGGTAGAGACCTGTACACACAGCAAATGCAGGTACTATCTGGAACTAACGAGAAGGAATGGTGTATGGAAGTACAGGTAGAGACTTGTACACACAGGAGGAGAACCGCAAGGCTGCAGAGAAGGGCTGTAGAGCAGCAAGAGGTTCTGCAGCGGCAGGAGCAAAGCAAAGCGGAACCGCAAGGTATGCGGAGAGGAGCTGCAGCAAGAGGTTGTGCAGCTGCAGGAGTGAAGCAGAGCGGAACCGCAAGATATGCGGAGGAGCTGCAGCAAGAGGTTCTGCAGCAGCAGGAGTGAAGCAGAGCGGAACCGCAAGATATGCGGAGAGGAGCTGCAGCAAGAGGTTCTGCAGCTGTAGGAGTGGGACGGAGCAGAACCGCAGGAGTGCGGACAAGAGACAGAAAGATTCAGAAGAACACTAGGCAAGACACAGCAGGGAAGGAAACCACAGACAAGGAGACTAAGAGACAGAGTTAGGACAGAGTTCAGACAAGTAAATGACTCGAGACAAGGTACAGGGACAAAGACACAGGGACCGGGATATTCTGCCTCCTGGAGGGCTGCAAGGACAAGTACAAGACAAGGTCAGGAGCGAGAGCACAGAGACCAGGATATTCTGCCTCCTGGAGGGTGGACAAACAGGTACATGGCAAAGCTAGGAGTGAAGCCTCCAAGATGGAGGAACACAGAGCAAGACCTGGAAGCTCAGTAGCTATACACTAACTGAGTTAATACATTGCACAGGCAAGATAAACAGGGTGGAGCTGCCCTAAATACTAGAGGGCTAATGGTAATTGGTTAGGGATAAATTAAACAGGTGCACTCTGACTCCATAAGAACCAGAGAGCTGGTGTCGGCCCCCTATGTACACAGCCGGGAGACATGCAGAGAGCAGATAGAAGACAAGAGGCACAAAGCATGGTGCTGGCAGCAGACAGAAATCACAGCATGACCTGGAGCAGTGAGCAAGTTTGTATGTGGGGAATGGGAGGCCATGCAGTGATGCCAGCAGGGTTGTTACACTGTTCAGGCATCAACAGTGACTGGACCATTCTTCTGGCAGCCTGGGCTTGAAAGCCGCCACTGCTTATACACTACTCACAAAAAGTTAGCGATATTTGGCTTTCGGGCAAAATTTCAGAATGCACCTAAAATGCAATCTAACCTTTTCAGGTGCCCAGAAGACTGGAGAAGAGCAAATGTTATTCCTATCTTCAAAAACGGGAAGAAAGCGGACCCAGGCAACTATAGGCCGGTGAGTCTGACTTCTATATCAGGAAAGATCTTTGAACAAATTATTAAACAACATGTATGTAAATACCTGGATAAGAATGAAGTGATTAAACAAAGTCAGCATGGGTTTGTAACTAATAAGTCATGTCAGACTAACTTAATTTCCTTCTACGACAGAATCACTGACTGGGTGGATCAGGGAAATGCTGTAGATATAGTATATCTTGACTTAGGCAAAGCATTTGACAAAGTATCTCACACAATCCTTTTTGAAAAAATGACTAAGTATGGAATGGACAAGGCAACTGTTTAGGTGGATTCATAACTGGCTTAGTGATCAGACCTAAAGAGTGGTCGTAAATGGCTGCACATCCAGTTGGAAGAATGTCTCAATTGGGGTACCACAGGGCTCTGTCCTGGGCCCTGTATTGTTCAACATCTTTATCAATGATTTAGATAAAGGAATTGAGAGTAAACTGATTAAATTTGCGGATGACAAAAAGCTAGGAGGAATAGCTAATACTAGAGAAGAGACAGAGAGGATTCAAAAAGATATAAATTAACTGGAGCAGTGGGCAGCAACCAACAGAATGGTTTTTAACAGGGAAAAATGCAAAGTACTACATTTGGGCAATAAAAATGAAAAAAGCATATACAGAATGGGAGGAATAGGGCTAAGCAACAGCACATGTGCAAAGGAGAATAAAGATGATGCTTCTACAATGTGACAGCCCTTGAGATATTTGTAGACAGCTATTAAGTCACCTCTCAGTCTTCTTTTTTGCAAGCAAAACATTCCCAAATCCTGTAACCGTTCCTCATAGGACATGGTTTGCAGACCGGACACCATTCTGGTCGCTTTTCTCTGAACTTGCTCCAGTTTGTTGATGTCTTTTTTAAAATGTGGTGCCCAAAACTGGACACAGTATTCCAGATGAGGTCTGACCAAAGAGGAGAAGAGGGCAATGACTTCACGTGATCTAGACTGTATGCTTCTGTTAATACATCCCAGAATTGTATTTGCCTTTTTTGCTGCTGCATCACACTGTTGACTCATGTTCAGTCTGTGATCTATTAGTATATCCAAGTCTTTTTCACATGTGCTGTTGCTTAGCCTTATTCCTCCCATTCTGAATACGCTTTTTTCATTTTTATTTCCCAGATGTAGTACTTTGCATTTTTCCCTGTTAAAAACCAATCTGTTAGTTGCTGCCCACTGCTCCAGTTTATTTATATCTTTTTGAATCCTCTCTCTCTTCTCTAGTATTAGCTAACCCTCCTAGCTTTGTGTCATCAGCAAATTTAATCAGTTTACACTCAATTCTTTCATCTAAATCACTGATAAGCCGGATTACGTACCAGTAATGCTCTTTTAATGAGTCCACGACAGCACCCACTTGGAGAGAGGGATCCGCCCATAGGAACAGGAAACCTACAGAGATAAAAGAGGGCGGTCCGCCTCTCCTCCTCAGTTGGATTTCAGAGTACCCGGAGGACCGCAAATATTAGGCAATTATATTTTTCTATGTTCTTCATCACATTTAAGAAGGTATACACACAGTCTATTAACTTTCAGGGAGGGAACTGAGTGGGTGCTGTCGTGGACTCATTAAAAGAGCATTACCGGTACGTAATCCGGCTTTTTACCCTTCGCCATGACAGCACCCACTTGGAGAGACTTTCAGAGACCTTCACCTGGGAGGGACCACCGTGCTGAGGACTGCTCTACCAAAGGCTAGGTCAGAGGAGGATGATAAATCGAGACTGTAGTGATTGTAGAAGGTTGAAGGAAACGACCAGGTTGCGGCCTTACATATAGACTCGATCGAGACGTCTCCCCTTTCAGCCCAGGAGGATGCCATAGTCCTGGTGGAATGTGCCCTGATGCCCTCTGGAGGATCTTCATTCCTTGTAGTATACGCCAGACAGATCGCATCTCTGATCCACCAAGATAGGGTAGCTTTCGTGACCCTGTATCCCCTCCTTCAGCCCTTGAAGGATATAAAAAGAGCCCTACTCTTCCTCCAGCTAGTGGATCTTTCAATATACTTCAATACTACTCTTTTCACATCTAACATGTGGAATTGTTCTTCTAATGGAGAAGAAGGGTTACTAAAAAAATGAGGGGAGGTGGATTTCCTGCGATCTGTGGAATCTCCCGGCCACTTTTGGCAGATATGAGGGGTCAGGTTTTAGTATTAACTGATCCTGAAATTATAGTAGGAATGGAGGATCTATAGATAATGCATGCATGTTGCTGACCCTCCTAGCTGAGGTTAACGTCACTAAAAGTACCGTTTTTAAAGATATGTTTTTAAGGGGTATCTAATCTAATGGTTCAAGTGGTGGACCTGTTAGGGCATCCAGAACCAGGTTTAAATCCCAAGGGGGAATTCTAGATATATGGACTGGTCTAATTCGTTCACAGGCCGTGAGGAATCTAGATCTCCATCTGTTACCCACTAGATTATAACTATAGAGGGCCCCAAGCGCGGATATTTGGACTCTAAGCGTATTAACGGATAATCCCAGATCTTTCCCCTTTTGTAGAAACTCTAAAATAGACTTTATCGGGATCTCTCTAGAGTTGGGACTTGTATGAAACTCTAGGAACTTCCTTCACTCTTGGTGTAAATTCTAGTAGTAGTTGGTTTTCTACTCTGCAAGAGGGTGCTGATTAATCCCTATGAGAATCCTCTTGCTCTCAGTATTTCCCCCTCAAGTTCCACGGCATCAAGTGGAAGCTGTCCACTTGGGGGTGGAAGAATGGACCTTGATAGAGAAGCCTGGGGGTTGAGGGAAGTACCCAGGGATCTGTCAACAACATCGTTTGTGGGCATGAAAACCAAGGTCTCTTGGGCCAGAATGGAGCTATCAATATTACTCGTGCCTTGTTTGCCCTGATTTTTCTGATGACTTGTGGTAGTAATATGATCGGGGGAAGGCACACGTCAGCCTGAACTGCCACGGGCTTTGGAGGGCATCTAGGATTTCTGGCCGATCTGTCACGTACAAGGAGGTGAACCTCCGAAGTTGCCTGTTCTGTCTGGTGGCAAAAAGGTCTATCTGGTGAAGGCCCCATAGTGACACAGTGTCTTTGAATATTGCTCTGTTTAGGCACCACTCGCCTTGTCGTAGGGTGTGGCGACTCAGGAAGTCCGCTTCTGAATTGTCTACTCCTCTGATGTGGAGAGCTGAGAGAGAGACAAATTGTTTTTCAGCTAGGGAAAAATTTTTCTTGTAGAAGACATTAATTTGTCTGTTGAGGTATGCCACTACTGTGGTGTTGTCCGATAGGATTCTTACGTGTTCTCCTTGTAGCTGCGGGAGGATATGATATAGGGCATGACTCACCGCATTTAATTCTTTTAAATTTGAAGAGGCGTGTATCTGTTCTCTTCCCCACCGGCCTTGGGAAAAGGCTTCACCCATGTGAGCTCCCCATCCTGTAGGGCTAGCATCAGTAGTACTGATACGAGAAGGTGTTATTACCCAGTCTACTCCTTCCGATAATTTAGTATCATCTAACCACCACACTAGGGAACTCATGACTACCTGGGATAAGGAGTCTTATCTGTTAAACGATCTCTAGCATAGGCCTCTTCTGACAGTATTTGGTGCTGTAGATCTCGGGTGTGAAACTAAGCCCACCTGACTGCCGGAATACATGAAGTGAGGGATTCCAACAGGGACATTGCCTCCCTCGGTCATGCGAGGTTTCTTTATAGCTGCCCCGACTTTCGTTTTAATTGCTGACATTTTTACCTGCGGCAGTAGACATTATTGCACTGTCGAGTCTAACTGGAGGCCTAAGAAGGACTGAACGGATTGCGGCTCGAGTCTGGATTTCTTGCTGTTTATGAGCCAACTTAGAGCCTGTAGGGATAAGATTGCGTCAGTAACTCGTGTGGTACATTGTGCTACAGAGTTCCCTACTATCCAAAAAATTATTAAGGTAAGGTATTAAGGTATCCTTTTGCCGTAGGAAGGCCATTACTTCTAGCATCACCTTTGTAAAGACTCGTGGTGCGACAGAAAGACAGAACGGCATCGCTGCAAACTGGAAATGATGTATGATGCTGTCTACGGAGACTGCCACTCTGAGATATTTCTGATATCTGGAATGGATGGGAAGATGATAATAAGCATCCTTTAAATCTAAGCCTGCCATCATACAGTTGGGAAAAAGAAGTTTAATTGTAGATTTGATGGATTCCATTTTAAACTTCACGTTTTGAATGAATGTATTCAATTTTTTTAGATTGATAAAAGTTCTAAATGAGCCGTCCGGTTTAGAAACCAGGAAGAGAGGGGAGTAAAATCCCTTCCCTTCCTGTGGTACACGGACCAATACGTTTTTAATTACCAGGCTCCGAATCTCATTTTCAAGGGCCTGTTGTTGTACTGGGCAGCTTAGGTATGTTATAATGAATGAATTATGGGGAACATGATGGAATTTTATTTTTTAATCCATGTTCAATCATATCCAGGACCCATAAATTGGCAGAAATTTTACCCCATTCCTGGAAGAAGAATCTCAGTCTTCCCCCTACTGGAGGAACTGGTTGTTCATCATCTGTCGGAAGGTAGGTCCTCTAAACATAGCACCTTTGTTTTTCCCTTCCTTTGTCGGCCAGCGGTTTTGGTTTTCGGTCGATCTTCCTCTACCAAATAATCGTCTCCTAAACGCCCTAAATGGAGGAGGGGGGTTAGGTAAGGCCTTTTTTCTCTCTATGGCCTTTGTGAGGATGTCGTCCAAGGTCTTTCCAAACAAAAACTCACCATCGCAGGGAATAGCACAGAGTTTTGCCTTGGACTGTGGACCCCTCTCCAGCTTTTGAGCCATGGACTACGTCTGGCGTTGCTGAATAGACCTGTTGTTCTGGCCGCCAGGCGCAGTGAATCAGCCGAAGCATCGGCTATAAAAGCGGCCGCTCCTCGGATTAGGGGAATGGCGGCTCGTACTCTGTCTCTAGAAATCTTCTGCTCTGTCTGCTGGTCGAGCTGATCGATCCAAGCCAGCATAGAACGGCCTGTACAAGTACTGGCTATTGCTGGCTTAAACGTGCCTGCAGCTGCTTCCCACGCTCTTTTAAGCGAGGCCTCGGCTTTGCGGTCAAGGGGATCTTTTAGTATTCCTGCGTCTTCTACTGGCAAGGATGATTGTTTTGAGGAGGAGGCAACTGCCGCATCAACTCTTGGAACCTTAGACCAGTTTGACAGTTCCTCATCGCTGAAGGGGTACCTTCTCTTTGAGGCTGAAGGAAGATAACCCCTTTGGTCTTGTTTACCCCATTCCTTCTTAATTAAGGTTTTAATAGCTGGAATTACGGGAAATGCTCTCCTTTTCCTGTCCGCTAGACCTGCAAACATTACCTCCTGAGTAGTTTGCGGACCCTTCAAATCTGAACCCATAGTGTTCCTTACAGATTTTACCAGACTGTCCATATTTTTTAAGGGAAAACATGAGCGTCCCTCTATGTCTGAGGAGGATGAGAACGCGGATGACTCTGCAGTATCTGATACTACCACCTCTTCCGGATCGGAGTCTGAGCTGGAACTTATTAATTTTTTCGTTTTCCTGTGTGTGGGTACATTAGCTGACTGGTTTAGGGCCTGTAGTTCTTCCCTTATTATAGCTCTAATGTCCGAAGTTGAAACAGACGCTTGCTGCACCGTTTCCTTTATACATTTTGCGCACAATCTCTTGGTATAGGTTTGAGATAGGGGACACCTACAAAGGCCACATTCTTTGTTTTCTTAGCCTGAGATGATTCACCCAGAAGGAGATAGAGGGAGAGAGTATGTCGTCAGCTTTATAGGCAGATAGTTATAAACTCACCCAGTAAAGCTGCCGTTACCGATTCAGAAGGCGGCGGAACAGACGTGAGTTCTGTGGCTTGCGTCCGAGGAACCTCTATTAGAGTGGTCTCTGGACAGAGCTGCAGTATTCTCTGCCGGGGGACGCGTGCCTTGTCTTGGAGACAACATGCTTGCACGCCATATTCTATCTTGCAGGGCTTTTTATTAGTCCCAAACACCTGTGCTGTTCTCCGGTATCTCCCCCCCGGAGCTCCCCTCCCTGGGGTAGGCGTGGCATGCCTGCGTGGCTCAGTATCTGGCTCTCAAACCACGCTGCATTGTATGAGACATATGCCACATTTTTTTTTTTTTTAGAAAAGGTTGCTGGCACTTTTTTTTTTTTTTTTTAAGTGGCGCGAGAATAGCGCGCTCTGTCACCAGGGTTCATTTGCGTACCCCTATTCAAGTTCCACGCCGTACAGACTTTTTTTTTTTTTTTCTGTGTATGCCATTTCCGGGGGTGGGGAGCGTACAGCAGGCAAAGCACAGTCCCTGCTACTCTCGGGACTGCAAGCGCGTGCCTCAGCTAGGGAACCTCCGGTGACCCGGAAGTTCCCTCTTAGTACTTCCTGTCGCGGTGTGCTGTGTCTTTCGGTGTGCGCTGCTGCCGGCATTCCTGCAGGACATGGAGGCTCTTTCCTTCCCTCCGGTCCTATGCTCCCACGTGGGTCTGGGCGGCTATAACCGGACCCCCACGCGCGCTATGGCACAGGAACTGCGGGCGGCCCTCCCCGGACCCGACGTTCCTGGAACACCGCTTCAGACGAGGGGGGAGCCGGAATACTGCACTCCCCCGATGCTGCTTCTGGACCGGAGCCCCTGCCGTTCACATGGAGACTGCACAGGCGGCTACTTAGACCAGGTATTTCTTTTCTTTGTAGGAAAATCCTGCGGTTCCCTTTAGGAACAGGAAACCAACTGAGGAGGAGAGGCGGACCGCCCTCTCTTATCTCTGTAGGTTTCCTGTTCCTATGGGCGGATCCCTCTCTCCAAGTGGGTGCTGTCGTGGCGAAGGGTAAAAAAGATGTTGAACAATACAGGGCCCAAGACAGAGCCCTGTGGTACCCCACTTGATACATTCTTCCAACTCGATGTGCAGCCATTTACTACCACTCTTTGGGTCCTATCACTAAGCCAGTTATGAATGCACCCAACAGTTGCCTTGTCCATTCCATACTTAGTCATTTTTTCAATAAGGATTGTGTGAGATACTTTGTCAAATGCTTTGCTGAAGTCAAGATATAATATATCTACAGCATTTCCCTGATCCACCCAGTCAGTGATTCTGTCATAGAAGGAAATTAAATTAGTCTGACATGACTTATTAGTTACAAATCCATGCTGATCATGAGACCAATACAACACCTAACAACTCATCAACAGTACCTCGCCATTGATCTCAGACGCGGAGCTTAAAGTGTCACAGAGTGTCATCAGCAGGTTGCAAGGAGATACAGATAGGCTGGAAGAGTCCCAGAAAGGCAGAGAAGTGGACGTCCTTTGGCCATATCCCACAATGATGACAGCTTCATTGTGAACAATGCCCTTCGGGACCGGATGATGAATGCCACAACACTCCAAACACATTTAAGGGAGACGAGAAGCACCCAAGTGTCACTTCAGACCATTCAAAACAATTTATCATTTACATCAGTGTGGTCTGCGTGCTAGAATACCTGTAAGAGTACCGGACCACACCACCAGGCACAGACGTCATTGTCTTGCAAGGGCCAGGAAGCATCTACAGTCATGGCCAAAAGTTTTGAGAATGACACAAATATTAATTTTTACAAAGTCTACTGCTTCACTTTTTCTAATGGCAATTTGCATATACTCCAGAATGTTATAAAGAGTGATCAGCTTAACAGCAATTACTTGCAAAGTCAATATTTGGCTAGAAAATGAACTTTATCCCCCTAAGCACATTTCAACATCATTGCAGCCCTGCCTTAAAAGGACCAGCTAACCTCTTTTCAGTTATTGCTCCATTAACACAGGTGTGGGTGTTGATGAGGACATGGCTGGAGATCAATCTGTCATGATTAAGTAAGAATGACACCACTGGACACTTTAAAAGGAGGCTGGTGCTTGGCATCATTGTTTCTCTTCTGTTAACCATGGTTATCTCTAAAGAAACACGTGCAGTCATCATTGCAATGCACAAAAATGGCCTAACAGGGAAGAGTATCGCAGCTAGAAAGATTGCACCTCAGTCAACAATCTATCGCATCATAAAGAACTTCAAGGAGAGAGGTTCCATTGTTGCCAAAAAGGCTCCAGGGCGCCCAAGAAAGACCAGCAAGCGCCAGGACCGTCTCTTAAAAGTGTTTCAGCTGCGGGATCGGGCTACCAGCAGTGCAGAGCTTGCTCAGGAATGGTAGCAGGCAGGTGTGAGTGCATCTGCATGCACTGTGAGGTGGTGACTCTTGGAGCAAGGCCTGGTCTCAAGGAGGGCAGCAAAGAAGCCACTTCTCTCCAGAAAAAACATCATGGACAGACTGATATTCTGCAAAAGGTACAGGCAGAGGACTGCTGAGGACTGGGGTAAAGTTATTTTCTCTGATGAATCCCCTTTTCGATTGTTTGGGACATCAGGAAAACGCCTCATTCGGAGAAGACAAGGTGAGCGCTACCACCAGTCTTGTCTCATGCCAACTGTTAAGCATCCTGAAACCATTCATGTGTGGGGTTGCTTCTCAGACAAGGGAATCGGCTCTCTCACAGTCCTGCCTAAAAACACAGCCATGAATAAAGAATGGTACCAGAATGTCCTCCAAGAGCAACTTCTCCCAACCCTCCAATAGCAGTTTGGCGATCAACAATGTCTTTTCCAGCCTGATGGAGCACCTTGCCATAAAGCAAAGGTGATAACTAAATGGCTCAGGGAAAAAAACATAGAGATTTTGGGTCCATGGCCTGGAAACTCCCCAGATCTTAATCCCATTGAGAACTTGTGGTCAATCATCAAGAGACGGGTGGACAAACAAAAACCTAAAAATTCTGACAAAATGAAAGCATTGATTGTGCAAGAATGGACTGCTATCAGTCAGGATTTGGTCCAGAAGTTGATTGAGAGCATGCCAGGGAGAATTGCAGAGGTCCTGAAGAAGGGTCAACACTGCAAATATTGACTTGCTGCATTAACTCATTCTAACTGTCAATATAAGCTTTTGTTACTCATATGTTTGCAATTATATTTCTGTCTGTTATAAAATAATCTGTCAAACACACACATAAAAACCAGAGGGCAGCAGATCATGTGAAAATATAATATTTGTGTCATTCTCAAAACTTTTGGCCATGACTGTATGCTCGACGAGGGACCAATGGGTCTCAGTGCTGTTCACTGCTAAAGTCGACTCACGCTGATCAGAAGTAATGGCCGCCAATGATGTTGGAGACTTCAAGGAGAGTGCTATGCATCCGTCACTTTTGTCACCAAACGAGCCTTTGGTGGTGGTGGTATAACAATGTGGGCAGGTGTGTCTAGTCAATACAGAACTGTTCTACACTTTGTGAATGGTACACTGACAAGCTCCTACTAGTTGTATAGCATCGTTAATCCAGTCATTGTGCCTATGCACAAACACAGGCCTAATTTCATCTTCTTTGACAACAATGCTCCAGCTCATTGAGGTCGCATCATTAGGTAGTGGCTGCTAGAGAATGGAGAACCTGAACTTTAGTTGCCTGTACGTTCTCCAGATCTGAATCCAATAGAAACCCTATGGGATCAGCTGAGTCACTGTGTAGAAGCCCGAAACTGTCTACCTCAGAACCTCAAATGCCCTGAGGGCCACCCTTCAAGAGATGTGGGATGCCATGTCTCGGCAGACAATAACTCATCCTGTGAACAGCATGAGATGTTGTTGTCAAGCTGTAATTGATGCTCAAAGCCACATGACAAGTTATTCAGGCATTAACATTTGTTGTTGGGTAATACCTACCATTGTTATTGGCTTTGGTTTCAAATTGTTTGAGATAAGCAAATCCCCATTGCATGCTTCCACATAAATGCCCTACTTTCATGTTAAAATATCCCTGTAGCCTGAATTTACATTTTTCTATAAATTTCACCCAAAAGTCAAATATCCCTAACATTTTGTCAGTAGTGCATATGAAATTAAAATAAAGATGCTGGCCGCAACGCCGCCACAAAAACTTATGAATGGTCGCCAGAGACCACGCTTAAGGAGAAACATAGCCAGCGATTTCCTGAAGCATCTTCCTATAGCAGAACTCTGTGGGTATGTTAGTGTCCATTAAATGCCATGTGCACATACCCCCCCAAGAAACATGAGAACATCTTAAAGCTTTCACCAAGTTCCCCCATTATAATCCAAGAATGTGCTACTAGGTAGATTGCTCTGGGTACATCATCCCCCATTGTTACAGAAAGGACAAATAAAGTAAAATAAAGCCGCACATACTGCAATCTACCATCAGCAGGCCCTCCACGGACAACATCAGATACAATAACAGAGGTGTCGCCATGTGTTCTAGATGGCCGATCTCTGCCTCCAGAAATTGCAATGCCGAATCCTCTACGAGGGTCCTGTAAACAGATTTTTTTCTTGTTTAATACATGGAGATTTACAATATTTCTAATATTTTTCTTATGAACACATTGAAAAAGTGACAATCCATTATAAAAGTTAAATACATTGTTATGAATATACATGATACAGTAATTATCTAAAAGAAGGACAGTCAAAATATGAAAAATCGATATCAAAGTCTTTAAAGGGGTTCTCCAGTTAACCTCTGGGATCTGCACAGATCAGGGAACTATTATCTCCATTACAAAATGGCAGGTTGGATGCCCGACCACTATTCCATTAATTGTCGACGCACTGCCGCTCCTGGTCAGCCAATAGGTGTAGTCCCAGAAGTCGGAACTCCACTGAACAACAAACGATCACCTATGCTGCAAGTAACTGCAGAACTGTCTCATGGTGCTCGCGCTGACATCAGTGAGGTTAACTTAGTTCATTGGCTATGAACTCTGCTCTACTTATCCCCATCACCGCAAGTCACTGAGCTGCGCTAGCACGCGCAGTTCAGTGTCTCTGCTGGATGTCAGGATGAACGTTCGCATCATGCCACTTCAGCAACACAGCAAGATGTAGCAGAGCTAGACTTATCAAGGGACAAATGGATTATGTTCTCGTCAGACAGATGAGGAATATGGTTGTTAATTAACCCCTTTGAGATGAATCCTGTTTTCACCTTAATGACCAGGCCAATTTTTACAATTTTAACCACTGTCACTTTATGAGGTAATAACTCTGAAATGCTTCAACAGATCCCACTGATTCTGAGAATGCTTTCTTGTGACATATTGTACTTTATTATAGCGTTAAAATTTCTTCGATATGACTTGCGTATATTTGTGAAAAAAAAATGGAAACTTGGCAAAACAAAATTTCCCACATGTCTACTTTACATCAGCACAATTTTGGAACCAATTTTTTTTTAGTTAGGAAGTTATAAGGGTTAAAAGTTGACCAGCAATTTTTCATTTTTACAACAAATTTTGCAAAACCATTTTTTTAGGGACCACTTCACATTTGAAGTCACTTTGAGGGGTGTATATGATAGAAGATACCCAAAAGTGACGCCATTCTAAAAACTGCACCCCTCAAGGTGCTCAGAACCACATTCAAGAAGTTTATTAACCCTTCAGATGCTTCACGGGAGCTGAAGTGGAAGGAAAAAATGAACATTTAACTTTTTAGTCATAAAAATGATCTTTTAGCAACAATTTTGTTATTTTCACAAGTGTAAAAGGAGAAAATGGACAACTAAAGTTGTTGTGCAATTTCTCCTGTACCTCCGATACCCCATATGTGGAGGAAAACCACTGTCTGGGCGCATGGCAGGGCTCGGAAGGGAAGAAGCACATTTTGACTTTTTGAACGCAAAATTGGCTGGAATTGAGAGCGGACACCATGTCGCGTTTGAAGAGCCTCTGATATGCCTAAACATTGGAAAACGCCCACAAGTGATCTTATTTTGGAAACTAGACCCTTCAAGGAACTTATCTAGTGATGTGGTGAGCACTTTGAACTCCCAGGTGTTTCACAGGAGCTTAGAATGTAGAGGCGTGATGAAAAAAAAAAATCATTTTTTTCCACAAAAATTACCTTTTAGCAACTTTTTTTATTTTCACAAGGGTAACAGGAGAAAATGGTCTAAAGTTGTTGAGCAATTACTCCTGAGTATGCCGATACCCCATATGTTGGGTAAAACCACTGTTTGGGCGTATGGCAGGGCTTGGAATGGAAGGAGTGACGTTTTGGATTGCAGACTTTGATGGAATGGTCTGCAGGCGTCATGTTGCGTTTGCAGAGACCCTGATGTTCCTAAATAGTGGAAATCTCCCACAAGTGACCCCATTTTGGAAAGTAGACCTCCCAAGGAATTTATTTAGATATGTGGTGAGCACCGAGAACCTTCAAGTGCTTCACAGAAAATTAAAACGCTGAGTCGTGAAAAAAACCCCACAAACATTATTTTCCACAAAAATGATCTTTTAGCCCCGATTTTTTTTATTGTCACAAGGGTAATAGGAGAAAATAGACCACATGTGGAGGAAAACCACTGTTTTGGCGCACGGCAGGGTTTGGAATAGAAGGAGTGTTGTTTTGGATTGCAGACGTTGATGGAATGGTCTGCGGGCGTCATGTCATGTTTGCAGAGCCCCTGATGTGTCTAAACAGTGGAAATCCCCCACAAGTGACCCCATTTTGGAAACTACACCCCTGAAGGAATTTATCTAGAGGCATAGTTTTATAGTAATGATTATAATGCTTTTGGTTTTACTGGTGTAGGAATTTATGATGTGGTGTTATGTGCAACATTTGCGGGGTACATCAGATTATAAAAGTGTGTTGTGTCAACAGTGTATAAACTAATTTTACTAATTTGTGGACGAGTGGTACGCTTTGAAGCAATCCTTAATGCAAAGGTCAGGTTTCTCAGGGCAGGTTTTACAATGGTAAATTGTGTCTTTTCGGATTCCCCTCTTGGAGCACTCTCTGCACTGTTTTGTGATCATCATTTCCTCACTGTTTGGTGAACCTGTCCTGGGAAATAGTGCCCGTATTGTCACAGGTCAATATCAGATTCAGAAGATCTGGTAAACCTCATCTCCCTGAGTGCAAAACATTAGGGTCATGATGACTACCTCCTGAAACTGAAGGAACCAGTTCAGATTGCAGATCGGAACAGCACAAAAGCATTGTACAGTGCCTTCTGTACAATGTGCACGGCCAATTTTTTGTACCATACTTTGGCTTTTCGCATGCCACTGTATGGTTGGAGGACCTGATCTGAAAGATCTACATCCCCCATGTACCGATTGTAATTCAAGATACAATCTGGCTTTGGGACTTGTGTTCTGGTACCACAAACAGTGACAAGTGTGCTATTGTCAAGGTGTATGGTGGTCAAGATAAGGATACCTTTTTTATTGGGGGGGGATAGTAATCTCTGCCTTCTTCTTTGAGGATCTCTACAAGGACTTCCTTCTAGACCTGACTCAGAACTTCCTTTTCTGAAGGGTATGCCACACTAAACAATATCGCTAACGGGATCGCTAAAAAACGTCACTATTTAGCGATCCCGTTAGCGATATTGTTCAGTGCGGCAGCTTCCAGCGACGAGCTTCCTGCTGTGATCTCGCTCGTCGCTGGAATCGTTCCGGACCCTATTTTCTCGTCGGCGCTCCCGCTGGGTAAGTATCTTATCGCTGTGTGGCACCTTTTCTTAGCGATTTAGCGGTACTTTTGTACCGCTAAAGTCGTTAAGAAGATCGCTAACGGCGATAGCGTCGTTAACTATATCGCTAAATGTGGCCGCATTTAGCGATATAGAAACAATCCCGCTAGCGATCGCATTAGTATGCGTCGTTATCGTGATCGCTAGCGGGATTGTTTAGTGTGGCAGTACCTTAAGGCCAACTGTTCTTCGCATTGTCTCCTGGCAGAAGGTGTTATTAGGGACTCCTGAGGGGTCAAGTGAAACTCCAGCTTCAAACAGTCTTTTTTCTTTTTTTTTTAAACAATATGTCTTTTTATTTGGTTTTAGGAAAATAAACAGTGTATACAATACTTTAGACTGACAAAAATAAGGGAGTAAGCCTGCAGAAAATAAAATACAACATAACATACAGGGATGTATTCAACAGATTACATTAATTAATGACTACTATTAAATTAGAACAATATTTTCTGGATGATCCAACCAACCATTCCAATTAAAGGGAATCTGTCACCCCATTTTAGCCATATCAGCTAAAGATATGACTGAATAGTGCGTCCCATAAGCAAACTATCGGTATGTAGCTTATATCCAGATACCCCCGTTTTGATAGCAAAATACCTTTATAAAGTCCGGATTCTTTTCTGTAAATCAGGGCGGTCCGGTCCGGAGGGCGGCGTTTTCCCTCTTCTGCCCCCCCCTCTGCATCTCTTGCGTAGGCCGTCTGTGAATCGCACAGACGGCGTTCTCCTTCCCGCGATTGCGCGTTTCAAATTCTCCCCATGCATGCGCAGTGTGCTTTGCCCAACAGTGGGCAAAGCATAAAATTATTACAGCGCATGCTTAATTGTAAGTGAATGACAATAGTTGCACATGCGCTGTAATGATTCTATGCTTTGCCCACTGTTGGGCAAAGCACACTGCGCATGCGCGGGGGTAATATGAAATGCGCAATCGGGGAAGCAGAATGCCGTCTGTGCGATTCACAGACGGCCTACGCAAGAGTTGCAGAGGAGCGGGGGGGGCAGAAGAGAGGAAACGCCGCCCTCTGGACCACCCTGATTTACAGAAAAGAATCCGGACTTTATAAAGGTATTTTGCTATCAAAATGGGGGTATCTGGATATAAGCTGCATACCGATAGCTTGCTTATGGGATGCACTATTCAGTCATATCTTTAGCTGATATAGCTAAAATGGGGTGACAGATTCCCTTTAACATTGAAAACTTGTAACTTATTATTTTTGTGTGTCATCATTTTTTCAAAAGCAGAAGTTTTATTTATCGATTGTATTATCTCTTCGTTGGCAGGAATACCTGGGGATTTTCAATATCTTGTAATTACTACTTTTGAAGCTAGAAGTATATGTGAAGCAATTACTCTGCCATTGGAGGGAATAGAATGTTATATTTTCACATGATCTGCTGCCCTCTGTTTTTTATGTGTGTGTTTGACAGATGTTTTTATCACAGACAGAAATATAATTGCAAACATATGAGTAACAAAAGCTTATATTGACAGTTAGAATGAGTTAATGCAGCAAGTCAATATTTGCAGTGTTGACCCTTCTTCAGGACCTCTGCAATTCTCCCTGGCATGCTCTCAATCAACTTCTGGACCCAAAATCTCTATGGGGAGTTTCCAGGCCATGGACCCAAAATCTCTATGTTTTTTTTCCCTGAGCCATTTAGTTATCACCTTTGCTTTATGGCAAGGTGGCAAGGTGCTCCATCATGCTGGAAAAGGCATTGTTGATCGCCAAACTGCTCTTGGAGGGTTGGGAGAAGTTGCTCTTGGAGGACATTCTGGTACCATTCTTTATTCATGGCTGTGTTTTTAGGCAAGACTGTGAGAGAGCCGATTCCCTTGGCTGAGAAGCAACCTCACACATGAATGGTTTCAGGATGCTTAACAGTTGGCATGAGACAAGACTGGTGGTAGCGCTCACCTTGTCTTCTCCGAATGAGGCGTTTTCCTGATGTCACAAACAATCGAAAAGGGGATTCATCAGAGAAAATAACTTTACCCCAGTCTTCAGCAGTCCACTGCCTGTACCTTTTGCAGAATATCAGTCTGTCCATGATGTTTTTTCTGGAGAGAAGTGGCTTCTTTGCTGCCCTCCTTGAGACCAGGCCTTGCTCCAAGAGTCTCCGCCTCACAGTGCGTGCAGATGCACTCACACCTGCCTGCTGCCATTCCTGAGCAAGCTCTGCACTGCTGGTAGCCTGATCCCGCAGCTGAAACACTTTTAAGAGACGGTCCTGGCGCTTGCTGGTCTTTCTTGGGCGCCCTGGAGCCTTTTTGGCAACAATGGAACCTCTCTCCTTGAAGTTCTTGATGATGCGATAGATTGTTGACTGAGGTGCAATCTTTCTAGCTGCGATACTCCTCCTTGTTAGGCCATTTTTGTGCATTGCAATGATGAATGCACGTGTTTCTTTAGAGTTAACCATGGTTAACAGAAGAGAAACAATGATGCCAAGCACCAGCCTCCTTTTAAAGTGTCCAGTGGTCTCATTCTTACTTAATCATGACAGATTGATCTCCAGCCATGTCCTCATCAACACCCACAACTGTGTTAATGGAGCAATCACTGAAAAGAGGTTAGCTGGTCCTTTTAAGGCAGGGCTGCAATGATGTTGAAATGTGTTTTGGGGGATAAAGTTCATTTTCTAGCCAAATATTGACTTTGCAAGTAATTGCTGTTAAGCTGATCACTCTTTATAACATTCTGGAGTATATGCAAATTGCCATTAGAAAAAATGAAGCAGTACACTTTGTAAAAATTAATATTTGTGTCATTCTCAAAACTTTTGGCCATGACTGTATATCTAACAAAAGTAGTGCTAAAGAAGTAGATGGTTTTATTTTTGGTGGAGTAGAGAAGAGATCAGATGAAAAGTAAACGACCAGGTGGAAGTGATTACTGGACAGCTCCAAAATGTGTGGATTAAAGAACCTTTCTGGCCACAATTATGCCAGCAGAGGTGAGTAGAAGAGAGGAACTGAGAGTGAAGCCTCATTGGGGTGTAATACCATCTTAGGCTATGTGCACACGTTGTGGAATTGCCGCACCTCCCTGCCGCGGGAAATACGCATTTTTATTGGTATGCGTATTCCCGCCACAAACTAGCATTTTGCAAGCGTAATTAGCTTGCAGAATGCAAGCGTTTTCCAAGCGATCTGTAGTATCGCTTGGAAAACTGATTGACAGGTTGGTTACACGAGTTAAACAAGTGTTTGACACGTGACCAACTTTTTACTATTGATGCCGCCTATGTCGCATCAATAGTAATAAGATCTAATGTTAAAAATACTAAAAAAAATAAAAAATCGTGATATTCTCACCTTCCCGCCTCTCAGCGACTCTCCCGGCCAATCCAGTTCCCAGGCGTCCTTTGCGACATTGACCCCAGATGACGTAGCATCACGCGAGACCGCTACGTCATCTGGGGTCATTGTCGCAAAGGACGCCTGGGAACGGGATTGGCAGGGAGCATCGGTGAGAGGCTTAAAGGCTGCGGGGGCCGCCGGAAGGTGAGAATATCTTTATTTTTTATTTTAATTATTGTTTTAACAGGGATATGGTACCCAGGGCCTGGAGGAGAGTCTCCTCTCCTCCAGACCCTGGGTACCATCCGCACATGATCCGATTACTTTGCGCATGGTGGGCATAGCCACATGCGGAAAGTAAGCGGTTCAATTCATTCCTATGACGGTGATTCTGGAAAAAGAATGAACATGCTGCGCTTTTTTTCGCGATGCGATTTGGCCGCGGAAAAAACACGCAGCATGTGCACAGCATTGCAGAATCCCATACCATAGGATATGAGTTGCATTGGGTAACAATCCACAAAGTGTGCACATAGCTTAAAACGGTTTTCATATAGGATTCAAGATAAAAGGCACATCTGAAAGTGTCAGCTGCAAAAACTAGTGAACTTGTCCATTCACTGCTCGAGAATGTTTTATTCTATTTCCCACAACTTTATAAAAACATTTTTCATGTCTATTAAATTATAAATAAGTTTTAGGCCCCCTTAATTTGATGAAACATTTGAAAGCGTCAATATTAATCCTGAGTTAACCATTCCCTCGGATATCGGAAAATGTTGTAATGCGTGCCAAATTTGGAGATATTTATAGAACTTTTTATTGGAAATTTTGAAATGATTATGTAAAGCAAAAGAGCGGAGGTTAGGACCTTCATACAAATCTTTCACTAGTACAATGCCTCGTTTTGTTGAATCTTTAATATTAAGATCTGGTATTAAGAGTTCTAAGGTTTCCAATGGAGTTATGGACACAACAGGGGCTGAGGCGTTAGAACTTTTATGGAATGCTTTCCAGCTGGAAATGGATGACACCGTCAGAGGAAGAGCATCTATCTTTTTAGTTGGAGCTATCAAAGATGCACTAAATAAGGCTTTTAGATTTTTAGAGGCCGCACGTTGTGATTCAATTTGAACCCAATTACAAGTTTCATTTCCATTTCACCATGCTCTAACTTGATCTAATTGGGTAGCTAGATAGTAATCATGGATGTCAGGGAGGTTGAGCTCCTCCAAATTTCTTCAGGTTTTTTCATAAGGTGATTAGATAAGCAAGGTGTTAGATTCCTCTGCTTAGAGTGTCTGGACTCAGTGATGGACAGCTCTGTCATGCTATCCTGGGCTGTGCTGAGCAGTCAGTGCTTTGATTGATAGCTCGGTTGACCTATCTGAGATTGGAAGGTGCAGAGATTTCCACAGGTGCTCCATGTTCTCGGTAATTGCCCTGTTATTTAGGTGAGCTCTCTGGCCCAGATCACTGCCACTCAAAAGCTTGTTCTAAGCCTGTGCTCTCTGGTGAGTGTTCGCCTGATCCCTGTGCTGTAAGTTCTGATCTCCTGCTGCTGACCCTTTAACTGTGTTCAGACTACCCATTTGTTATTGTCCCTTTGCATCTGATATTCTCCTGCTGACCATTGGCCGTGTTTAGACTATCCGTTTGTCATTGCCCTTTGCTTATCCGCTATTTCTCTGCCATTCTGACCCTGGCATGTGACCTGATTTACAACTTCGTATTTTCCCTTGATTTACTACGTGCTCTTTTGGTTTTGATCTCAGAACGTCTGACTTCAAAGGTTTACGGTCTGTCGGTGGGTTGTGACTAGCGTCACACAAGATCTTTTGTTCCTCCACACAAAAGTGTTTAAGATTCTGTTAATTTTAGTTTTTGGGAGGGGGTTTGGAATAGTGCGTAACAAGTATAACAATTTGGGTAATGAGAACTTCTGAAGGGCCGCAACATGTCCACCCATGAAATCTTGTATTGGCCTATTTTATTTAGGTCTGATTCTAGAGTCTGTAATAAAGGAAGATAATTTGATTTATATAAAGTTGATGTAGCTATAGTTATTGATGTTCCTAAATATATAATTTGCTCCTGACTCCAAGCAAGAGGAACATTCTTTTGTAAATGTAGTAGAACCTCAACTGGGGTGTTTAAATGAAAACAAATCCCAGATTCCTACTTTATAGTATGACATGTTTCCGAAATGTTTGATTGTCTCTATGGCTTCCCGAAGTGAATTCTCAGTCTTCGCTAAGGGTAAAATCACATCATCAGCATATAATGAAATGCTATGTGAACTTCCAGAAATCTCCACCCCTTTATTCTTTAGTTTTGCCTAATGGCCTGTGCCAAAGGTTCAATAGTGAGCACAAACATCAGGGGAGATCCTTGTCTTGTTCTGTTTGTTATAAAAAAAAAATTTCCGATATGGTGCCATTAGCATAAACTCTTTCCGGGGGTTTGGAGTAAAGGGCTTTAATTGCATTTAGTATTGAGCATGCAAACCCCATTCGACCCAACACCGAGAAGGCGAACGACCAGTTAACCGGGTCATACACCTTCTCGGCATCTGAAGCCACCAGGACCACCGGAGCCCCCTTTTGTTTATGACATCAATCAAGTCTATGACCCTCCTTGTGTTATCTGCCGCTTGTATCCCTTTTATAAAGCCAGTTTGATCTAATGATATTAATGAAGGGAGAATGGGGGCTAGGCGTGTCGCTAGGCATTTAGCATAGATCTTAAGGTCGGTATTTAATAAGGATATGGGTCTAAAATTTTGTGGGATGTCCGGCTGCTTGTTGGGTTTTGGTAATATTATTGTGACTGATAACATCTACCGTATTTTTCGAACCACAAGACGCATCTAGGTTTTAGAGGAGGAAATTAGAAAAAAAATTGAAGCAAAAAATGTTGTCAATTCTGTACTTAATATTCTCTATCCTGGTATATATGGTCTCCTCATCCCCATCCTGGCATGCATGGCCCCCGATCCTGGTATGCATAACCCCCTCATCTCCATCCTCGTGTGCATGGGTCCCTTCATCCTTAATCTGGAATGTATGGCCCCTCTCATCCCCATCCCAGCGTGCATAGCCCCCTCATTACCATCCTGGAACGCATGGCCTCTCGCATCCCCATCCTGGTACGCATGACCCCCCATCCTGGTGTGCATAACCCCCCCATCCTGGTGTGCATGGCCCCCTGATCTCTATCCTGGCGTGCGTGGCCCCCCATCTTCATCCTGGTGTGCATGAGCCCCCTCATCCTTAATCTGGAATGTATGGCCCCCCCTCACCTCAACCTGGTGTGCATGATCCCCCTTATCCCCATCCTGGAATGCATGGCCCCTCTCACCCCCATCCTGGTATGCATGATCCCCCCCATTCTGGTGTGCATGGCCCTCTGATCTCCATCCTGGTGTGCATGGCCCCCTCATCCTTATTCTGGAATGTATGGCCCCCTCACCCCAACCTGGCATGCATGATCCCCCTCATCCCCATCCTGGAGTGCATAGCCCCTCTCTCACCCCCATCCTGGTATGCATGACCCCCCCATCCTGGTGTGCATGGCCACCCTCATCCTTATTCTGGAACGTACGCCCCCCCTCACCCCCATCCTGGCGTGTATGGTCCGCCTCATCTCCATTCTAGTATGCATGACCCCTCCATCCTAGTGTGCATGGCCCCTCATCTCCATCCTGGAGTGCATGGCCCCGTCATCTCCATCCTGGCGTGCATGGCCCCCCTCATCCTGGAATGTATGGCCCTCCTCACCCCCATCCTGGTGCGAATGGGCCCCCCCTCTTCCTTGTAAAAATTGTCCCCTTTATCCCCTTCCTGGCGTGCATGGCCCCCTTATCCCCATCCTGGCGTGCATGGCCCCCTCATCCCCATCTTGGAATGCGTGGCCCCTCTCATCCCCATCCTGGTATGCATGCCCCCCCCATCCTGGTGTGCATGGCCCTCTCATCTCCATCCTGGTGTGAATAGACCCCCTCATCCTTTTTCTGGAATGTATGGTCCTCCTCATCCTGGTATGCATGACCCCCCCATCTCTATCCTGGCGTGCATGCTCCCCCTCAACCCCATCCTGGCGTGCATTGTCACCCTCATCCCCATCCTGGCAGGAAGTGCCCCCCTCATCCCCATCCTGGCAGGAAGTGCCCCCCCCTCATCCCCATCCTGGCAGGAAGTGCCCCCCCCTCATCTCCATCCTGGCAGGAAGTGCCCCCCCTCATCCCCATCCTGGCAGGAAACGTCCCCCCTCATCCCCATCCTGGCAGGAAGTGCCCCCCTCATCCCCATCCTGGCAGGAAGTGCCCCCCTCATCCCCATTCTGGCAGGAATGGCCCCCATCATACCCATTCTGGCAGGAATAGCCCCCCTCATGACCATTCTGGCAGGAATGGCCCCCCTCATCCCCATTCTGGCAGGAATGGCCCCCCTCATCCTTATCCTGGCAGGAATGGCCCCCCTCACCACCCACCCTGGCGTGCATGGTCCCCCTCACCTCCATCCTGGCACTGGCATGCATGGTCCCTCTCACCCCAATACTGGCGTACTTGGTCCCCCTCATCTCCATCTTGGCATGCATGGTTCCCCTCACTTCCATCCTGGCCGGAATGGCCCCCCTCATCCCCATACTGGCATGAATGGTCCCCTCATCTCCATTCTGGTGTGCATGGGCCCCCTCATCCTTATTCTGGAATGCATGGGCCCCCTCATCCTTATTCTGGAATGCATGGACCCGCTCATCCTGGTATGCATGTAAGCAGCGCATGACGTCACTGCCATGCACTGCAGCAAAAAGCAGCTGCTGGCAATGGAACAAAAAGCTGTGAGGGAGTGCAGAAAGGCAAGTGTAATTTTATTTTTTAATGTTTTTGCGGATGGGGCCATGTATATAGGAAGGGGATGAGTGCCAATCATACCATGATGCTAAAGAATGCAGTGAATATTCATTTCTCTTTAGCAGAGGGCACAAGAGTGAGCTGCAGCCGCCGGCTTCAGCCTCCTGTGAGCCGCTGCTCCGTGCGGCCACACTTCCACCTCCCCCACCATAGCAGGTACATCCGGATTATAAGACGCATCCCCCATTTTTGGAGGAAAAAAGTGAGTCTTATAGTCTGAAAAATACAGTATTTGGGAAATGAATCCTGAGAAACTGCACACTGAAGGGTCTCTGACAGATATGAGTTAACTGATCTATAAAGACTTGTTTGAAAAACCATCTGGGCCCAGTGCTTTATGTGATGGTAGAGATGATTAGGGTTTTCTTTATTTCTGCATTAGCAAGAGTGGCACTTAACTGTGCCAAATGATCCTTAGACAGAGAAGAAAGCCTAAAGGTACTGCCACACTAAGCTATCCCGCTAGCGATCTCGTTAGCGTTGCATACTAATGAGATCGCTAGCGGGATTGTTTCTATATCGCTAAATGCTGCCGCATTTAGCGATATAGTTAACGACGCTATCGCCGTTAGCGATCTTCTTAACGACTTTAGCGGTACAAAAGTACCGCTAAATCGCTAAGAAAAGGTGCCACACAGCGATTAGATACTTACCCAGCGGGAGCGCCAGCGATGAAATAGGGTCCGGAACGATTCCAGCGACGAGCGAGATCACAGCAGGAAGCTCGTCGCTGGAAGCTGCCGCACTGAACAACATCGCTAACAGGATCGCTAAATAGTGACGTTTTTTAGCGATCCCGTTAGCGATATTGTTTAGTGTGGCATACCCTTATGATTAGATAGGAAGGACTGAATGTCCAACAAATTGGGAGGAGTATGGTCAGGAGCAGGATAAGTTATCAAGTGAGGAATAACATTCCTTAAACATATTTGCAATATTTTTAGGGATGTACAATTTCTGTAGTTGAGGGCCATTTTTTGAGATAAGGGGTTAAAGCAATAATCCCCTAACGACCAATGACGCATCTGTCAATGGACGCCTCCCCTTGTTTGGTGCGGGGTCCAGCGATGAGCCTGCACCTTTTCTGGCACATGACAGCTGAACATCAGCTGACATGTGCCGCTAACAGCCACGGGAGGAATTTCGATTCTCCCGCTGCAGTTAACCCATTAAATGCCACTGACAGCGGCATTAAACATGCACTTCCGCAATCGCGCCGGAAATCCGCCCATCGGCGACCCCCGGGTTGGCATGACAACCAGACGTCTCGTGGAGATCTCTATGGTTGTCACTGCCAGAGGTCTCGTGGAGATCTCTACGGTTGTCACTGCCGGTTTGCTATGAGCGCCACCCGGTGGTCGGCGCTCATAACAAGTGAGGTATTGCACTTTTTTTGCAATTTCAGTGCACTTCAGTGCATTTTCAGGACAAGATATGTTAAAACCAATGGTGTCGTTCAAAAGTACAATTTGTCCCGCAAAAAGACGGATTTTGGTAAGAACTTACCTGTAAAATCCTTTTCAGCGAAGGAAGGAAAAGAGACACACTAGTCATTACTAGTGGGTAGGCGGAGCCCAGATAGGATTGACACCTCAGATTAAAAAGAGTGTTGACCGGCCCCTCCAGCTCGGGCTCCTCCTACTCCAGCTTCTCCAGTCGAACACAAGCTAAGGAAGAGCAAATATCACCAGCGGAGCAACATAACCCCTTCTGAAGGACTTCAGAGAGAAAAGACAAGAATACAGGTTATGCATGCAACAGAAAGAAACCACACAGTTCCAGGTACTACTCACTGGACCTGACCACTGCGATGAGCTGGCGATGCTGGAACAGAGCCTTAGCGCGCCGACCTCAGCCCAGATAATCGCTATCAGGGAAGGGTCACGCCGCATCTGAAAACAACAACACACTTCTGCCATGGGAGGGAGCTGTGTGTCTCTTCCTTCCTTCGCTGAAAAGGATTTTACAGGTAAGTTCTTACCAAAATCCGTCTTTCAGCAGCAGATGGAAGGAAGAGAGACACACTAGTCATTACTAGTGGGACGTCCCAAAGCAGTCCAAAAACTAAGGGTGGGAAAAAAAACAAAAGAGGCAGAATCCCAACAACCTAGATAAATGCGCAACAGACGCCAAATACAAGTTAACTAGAACTTTAAACTACGGCCGCCTGCAGGACCCTACGTCCTAAGGCCGCATCAACGGAAGCACTGACGTCCACCTTGTAAAACTTTGTAAACGTGTGGACGGAACGCCAGGTCGCCGCTCGGCAGAGCTGAGCTGCCGAGGCCCCTTGATGAAAGGCCCACGATGAAACCACAGCCCTCGTGGAGTGAGCTCGAATCTTAATCGGGCAAGGTTCGCCTTTAAGTCGGTAAGCCTCCAAAATGGCCGACCGAATCCAACGAGCTATAGAGTCCTTGGAAGCTCGTTGACCACGCCGACGACCTGCTGGAATCACAAACAGAGAGTCTGACTTCCGAAAACCTTGAGTAACAGACAAATAGAACTTCAAGGCCCGCACTAAAACCAATGTGTGCAAAGCCCGTTCCTTTGCATTCCTCGGGTCCGGGCAAAGCGAGGGCAACACAATATCCTGGTTAACATGAAATTGCGACACCACCTTAGGTAGAAAGTCGCCCCGTGTGCGAAGCACTACTCGAACCGGGTAAAACTCCAGGAAGGGAGGCGAGCAGGAAAGAGCCGCCAACTTAGAAACCCTTCTCAAAGAGGTGACCGCCACTAGGAAGGCAACCTTCCAAGAAAGTAAAGAAAGGCTAGCAGAGTTCATAGGCTCAAATGGTCCATGCTGAAAAGCCTCCAAGACAAGGTTGAGCCGCCAAGGAGACACAGGCGCCTTCCGCGGCGGAAACTGACTGGTTACTCCGCGAAAAAAGGAACGCACGTCCCTACGCGAGGCGATAGCCTTCCGAAACAGCAAGGACAGAGCAGAAACCTGACTCTTCAGAGTGCTAACTGCCAAACCCTTGTCCAGCCCGTACTGCAGAAAAGCCAACAAATTGGGAATGGAAAAAAATCCTCGGGTTCCTTGAAGAACCCGAACACCATGAAAAGAAGGCTTCCCAAGTCTTGTGATAAATCTTAGTAGTAGCCGGACCTCTGGCAGCTCGCAGAGTGGCAATGACTTCGGCTGAAAAACCTCTACGGGTCAATATTTCGGTCTCAAGAGCCACGCCGTCAAACGCAGAGACTTCAAGTCCGGATGACGAACGGGCCCTTGGGTTAACAGGTCCGGGCAAAGAGGAAGTGGGAATGGAGGTGCTGCCAAAAGCGACACCAGTGTAGAGAACCACGTCCTCCTTGGCCAATCTGGGGCTATCAACATAGCCGGGATTCTCTCCAGTCTGATCCGACGCAGCACCAGAGGAAGCAAAGATATCGGCGGAAACACATAGATTAGCTCGAATTTGTCCCACGGAGCTACCAGAACATCCACCGCCACAGCCTTCGGGTCCTTGTACCTGGACATGAAGGTCGGTAACTTGGCATTGAACCTGGATGCCATCAAATCCACTTGGGGAGTTCCCCAACGGGAGCACAGCAGTGCAAAAATTTCCGGATGAAGACTCCATTCTCCGGGATCCATCTTCTCGCGACTGAGGAAGTCCGCCGTGATATTCCGAACCCCTGGAATGTGGATCGCAGAAATGGCTGGCACTCTGGTCTCGGCCCAAATCAGGATCCGAGACACCTCCACCATGAGCCTGGAACTCCTCGTCCCGCCTTGATGGTTGATATACGCGACCGCCGTCGCGTTGTCTGTCTGCACTCGGACTGGCAGACCGCTCAAAGGGACCGTCCAGTGTTGGAGGCAAAGGAAAATTGCCCTCAATTCCAGGATGTTGATCGGTAGAACAGACTCTTCCGATGACCATACTCCCTGAATCCAGAGATCGTTCCAGACACCCCCCCAGCCCATCAGGCTGGCATCGGTGGTTATGACCGACCACCTCGGAGGGAGGAAAGACTTCCCCAGGGATAACGCTCCTGGACGTAACCACCATCCTAGAGATTCTCGCACCCTGTGGGAGATGATGACACTGCAATCCAGCGAAGCCTGCGATCGATCCCAACGACTCAGAATGAGCCTTTGGAGAGCCCTGGAATGGAA